>CM048040.1:15172500-15530000 GCA_026259375.1 Verasper variegatus
ACACAGCAGCTGGAAATACATAACTGTAGCAAGCTGTTTATTGTAATAAAACAATTCGGGAGAAGACACCAGGAGGCTCTTTGCCGTCGCCCAGCGCTGCACGGAAGCCTTCCTGTCGCCGAGCCTGTGCCAGCTTAGCGAGTGAGAGGAATGACCGAGGTTCTGTGATGGCCAGATCACTGATAACATGTCGGTTCAGCTCAACGCTGGTCTGTGTGGAAGAAGAGAGGAAATGCCTTACAAACAAATACAGTGAAACGTCAAAGCTAAAAAGATCTTACAGAGTGCTGTTACAACTTTGTAATAGGTGACACAACCAACCTTTGTAAGGTTGTGCATGAGGGCAGGATACTTCATGCCATGCTCTCGTGATGCTGCTGCAATGCGGGAAATCCACAGCTGAAGAAATGACAGCACACATCAGAATGATTACCATGTTCAAGCACAGATCACTGCGAGCTGAAGACGTGAAATAGTGGTACAAAACAAAACTGGGATTGGAAGGACACCTGACTTTTAAGTAAGTGACAATATTTTAAATAAGTTTTCTTAATTCAAGGTCATCTTGTGCTAAATGGATCTCACTTTTAAAGAGCTTTTCTGTGTTGTCATCCAAGTGTCCGTCAGCCCCGACAATCAAATACGACTCAAAAAGAGGTCATTTACACCATGTTTTCAGCCTAAATGTCCTCTGTGATCCACACGTGAACGCTGCTCCAGAGGAAGACATCAGAGGATATTTAGGCTAAAACGACATAAACCCCTGAAACTCCCAAGTGTTTTGTGGAATCAAACACTTCACCCCCCCCCCCCCCCCTCCCCCCCAATCGGCATTGTGGAGATGGTAGATGGTGAATAGATAATGAGTGGATTTTCATTTTTGGGTGAACTATCCTTTTAAAGAAAGGTAGAGGTAGGAATATGACTCAAATTAAACATGAATCTAAGATGTTGGGTCCTGCAGCAGTAGTCTGGACCACGCAGCTGTTAGAATAAGACGAGAGGTTAGAAGACATGTGTTTAAAAAGGACAAAACCTTACCGTCCTCATGCTGCGTTTCTTCAGCCTCCGGGCTTTGGTGGCGTAGACGAAAGCTCTCCTGACGGCCCGCACTGCCAGAGTGTAGCAGCGGTTCTTTCTGCCCCTGAAGTGCTGGAGGAACAACCGACAGCAGGGTGACTACACCGGAGCTACCGGGAACATGTCTTACACGTTACAGTCACCACACCGGGGTGACGGTGAGCGGACCCATCTCTGAACAGCACAGCGACTCACTAGTTTCCCGAGGTCACCACAACACACAGTACAACGCGATGATATAAGACACAACAACGTGGGAGCATCTGCTCCAGGAGATAGTCGCGACCTTACCCGCGCGTGTTTGAGAACTTCTTGAACTTTCCAGTATCTGTCGGGCCCGCGGCTTCTGATCCAACAAGACAGCGTCAGGAAAACCATGTTTGCTTTCCAGCCGAGGTGATTCAACAGAATGAAAACACGGGGGTTAAGTGACCTCGAGCCAGGTTCACCTGGAAGGAGATGCAGGGAACTGGGTTCACTTCCACACGCGACTGGCGCAGATACACTGGGTGCGCTCGTTTTCTAACCCAGGACACGGTGTCTGTGTAGGGGTGTCATAAGACTGTGTATGAAGGGGTATGTTTCCTCTGCACCGCCCGGGTGGTCTGTGGGGAGGAAAAACAAGCGCCACGGCGAGAGCAGTGACGCGGCCGCGGTGAATGCTGGGATAGCAGGCGCTGCAGGTGGAGGTCAGAGAGGCTCCAAAATGGCTGCTGTTTGTTTCACGTCCTTGAGCCGCTGCGGCGTTGTGGCGTGTCGTTCCCCCGCAGGACTGGTGGTAAGTTAGAATACGTGTCCAGTTTATACTGTTCTGTCAGGGTCACACTCTGAAACTGTCGCTTCACTCACAGGAACACTTCACCTTCTGACAGCAGAGGTCTCCGTCTGTGCCCTGAAGTCAGTGCTAACGCTAGCCCCCCCCCCCCCGTCAACTGCGGTCACACAGACTGTGCTGAAACTTCAAAATATCTGATGTTGTTGGTTATCGGTTCGAGTGCCTAGCATCAAATGTAAACTGTTTTAACTCAAAAGTGTTTAACCTAAAAGTCTTTTCCTTAAAACCGTTAGCTGAAACCATTTAAGCTAATTAAAAACATCAGCCTGAGGGAAGGGATGATTTTCTAACTTCACTGTAGAAATAGCGCAAAGTTCAGCAGTATTTCATTATAATTCAAATATCTGATTATTGACAGTTCTATGTCTATGAATGGAAAAGCATTTCAGAGCAAAACAAGCCACATAACCAAAAGTGCTCAATTTGTAAAATCAACAGTCTTATACTGTATATAGCGCAGATCCAAGACAATTTACTTAAAAGAAACATGCAGGTGCACAGAGAAAAGATAATACTGTCATTACAAGAGTAAATAAACAGATATTTAAGAGAAATAGGATCAGTCATCACAGCCCCCTGTTGTTTTCGTCTGTACATTTTGTCGGTTATGAACCCTGACATTATCTCGGCGATAATGGATTCGATGACTGGAGAAAGGTCTGCTACTCTCTTAAGAAAAGATAAATAACTTGAAACCTTCTCATGTGTGAGGAGGATTCTTGAAAGAAACCACCAGTTTGAAGTATGTGGTGGAAGTATGTTCCAAATCTTCAGTGCTTAACTACAAAAAGGTGCTTTCCCACATTTTTTGCAGTTGTATTTCGCACATTTATCATTAAGCAGTGAAGAGTTGAAGGTTTTGGGCCATTTTGGCTTCAAAATGGTAAAATAATTTAAAAATCTATTCTCAATGTTACAGGTGTCCAGTGCCCTAATGCTTTTACTGATGTGATATATCCTCTTTTCTTAGTTGTGGATACAATCCTTGCTGCTCATAATCTTTTTAATGTTGGACACATAATTTGGTGACATCCGAATCACAGTTTACACCTTGATCCTATTTTTATTCCAATTGGAAGCAATATATGGATAACAGCAGGTGAACAAGAATTTAACCCTGAAGGAAACATCTCCAAGACAATTTCTAACTTTGTGTTGTCTCGTTACTATGCATGTATGTGTATATAATGTAAATAGACTAGCATAATAATCATATGTTGTCTCCCCTTGTCCCTGTTGTTATTAGGCGGTGCGGTACGCCCAAACAGCAGCAGCTCCGGCAGCTCAGCCCAGAATAAAGAAGTTCCAGGTGTACAGATGGGACCCAGACACTCCAGGGGACAAACCCCGCATGCAGACCTACGAGATAGACCTCAACACGTAGGTGTTACAGCTTTTCTCTCTCAGTGTTGGATGGATGAGGAAGGCAAGTTTGTGCTGCATTTTGTCAGTGCAACTTTCAAACTGTGTTGGCGTTTATTATCTACTTAAATACATATGTCACTAGAAATGCACCCAGTAGAGAGCATACTTCTGCCAAGGCCCCAAAATCCTATTAAATTCAATCAAGCTGCACCAAATTTTACACACAGAATCCCTAAATGTGACTGATTATTTTCATCAAGATCCAGGAAATATTCCTTGGTAAAACAGGGAAAAATGTCACAATTTTAAAGAAAGTGAAAACTAATTCCGGAATCTGCCCCCTGATTCGGATCTGTACCAACCTTCCTTTAATTGATGGGTTCTTCCCCTGACCCATACCACATCCTTTCACCAAGTTTCATGAAAATCTGTTCGGTTGTTTTTGTCTAATCTTGCTTTAAAAAAAACAAACCTACCAACATACACACACAGGGTGAAAACATAACCTCCTTGGCAGAGGTAATGACACATTTGTGATTCTGGTCATGTTTACTTGCACTAATGGTGGCTTGCTGCAAAGGGCATTGCTCATTTAATCCAAGTACATGAGGGCATAATTAATGACCTATGAACAGCCTACAGGTGGATTAAGCTCAGGTGGATTAAACTCAGGTATATCTGGCAGCCTGTCATGTTTCCTGCCCTCGTCCTTCACCTGTTCCTCTAATCAGCTTGAGGAGACTCAACTCTCTTGTGTCAAAACAACTTGCAGCATTGACTCACTGCCTGTTTGTTCTCTTCTACAGATGTGGTCCAATGATTCTTGATGCACTGATCAAGATCAAGAATGAGATGGACTCCACTCTGACCTTTCGCCGCTCCTGCAGAGAAGGTCAGTGACATGGAGGCTGGAGTATGCCAACAGAATTTATTATCAACTTTGATATATGCCATTAGAAATTAATTTAATACAAATGCTTAAACTTTCAAATGTACAGAAGCATTAGTTACAATTGCCTTTAGAAAATATTGTGATCATTAAAAGTTTTGTGTGTAGAATTTTTGGACATCTAGTGGTGAAGTTGCATGTTGCAGCTGAATACCCATCACCTCACCCTCCCCTTCCAAACATGAAAGAGAACCTGTGGCAGACTTCAGTTGTCATAAAACCTCAAAAGGTTTTTAGTTTGTCCAGTCGCGGCTACTGTAAAAACAATGGCAGCGTCTGTACAGAGGACCCGTTCCTGATGTAAATATAAAGTATTTAAATGTAAAGGGCTCATTCAAGGGCTAAAGGAAACAAAATTTCTTCAAACAGAAAATATCTTCTATTACACTCCAGTAATAAAATGCATAAGTAAAGTTTAATTATAGAGAACTTGTTTAGTGCCATAAATGATACTGAAAATGTTTTATACATCTCTCTGCAGGTATCTGTGGGTCCTGTGCAATGAACATTAATGGAGGAAATACACTCGCTTGTCTCAACAAGATTGACACTAACATTAGCAAGCCAACCAAGATTTACCCTCTGCCACATATGTATGTGGTCAAAGACCTGGTGCCCGTAAGTAAAAACCCTGAATAAAGAATCCACGACAGAGCTCTGGGAGCAGATGTTACTCCAGTTGTTCCATTTGTGTATAAAACATAAAACACATTTCCCTCTAGTCCTTAACTTAATTTAGGATTTATTAAAGTCATAACATGAAGGATTTAAAGTTTTTTTTATTGTCTGTATATTAATTGAATGCATGTGTTTATGTGACTGCTGCTGTTGAAATAAGTTCAGCCTCATTTGATTTATAGCCTATATAAGGTAATGTCATATTTATACCAACTTGCCAAATGTCTTCTTTTTTAATATCACAGTGATAACAGGTTAACCCGCATGACAACTATTTATCTCTTCTGTATTGATGTGTTGCTTCTTTTTAACATAGATGAATTCCTTTAACACAATCAGACCTATTTTTTTTTGTTGTTTTTTTTTAATTACCTTTTATTCAGACTTTTGTTTGTGTTGGCAGGACATGAGTAACTTCTACGCACAGTACAAGGCCATTGAACCCTACCTGAAGAAGAAGGACGAGTCAATGGAGGGGAAAGAGCAGTACCTGCAGACTGTAGAGGACCGACAGAAACTGGTACACTGCCGGTTTTATTTTGGTAACACATTGCAGGCTTTACAGTGCTCAAAGTCCCATAACAATGAATATCCCTTCTTGCTTCTCTCCTGTGTAGGATGGCCTGTATGAGTGTATCCTGTGTGCCTGCTGCAGCACAAGCTGCCCAAGTTACTGGTGGAATGGTGACAAATACCTTGGACCTGCTGTGCTGATGCAGGTGTGTGTGCGCAGGTTGAACACATCAACATTAAGGACAGCTCATTCTGGATTAATCTGAGTCAATTAAATAAATAGCCATGTGTCAGAATTCGTAGTCATGTATCCTGCCGTCTCTCAGGCGTATCGTTGGATGATTGATTCACGAGACGAGTTCACAGAGGAGCGTCTGTCCAAGCTGCAGGATCCTTTCTCCCTCTACCGCTGCCACACTATCATGAACTGCACCAAGACCTGCCCCAAGGTGACCTGTCAACACTCATGTCTCGTGCACGGCACAGTTCATACCATAACACATCTACATCTCGTTTTCCCTAATTGCATTTCCATTTCCATCAGTTGCATCTTTCAAGCGTGGTGCAAGGACAGAACTATAAACCAGAAAGAAAGAACCAACGAGACAGGGTTTTAGTAAAAGACACATCCTTTATTCTCAGTATCCATGAGTATCATGTGTAAAAAAACTTAATTCTGTATTTACAGATATGTTTAGCCACAGTTTGTGGACCTTATTGCGTTAATATGTTAACCGGCTTTTCAGTTTTTTGATTTGCATCTGCGTTTATTGATATCTGTTTACGAAAATCCTAATTGAATAATCCAGGTGCTTTAAAAATTTTTAATGTCTCATGACAAAATATATTTTCTACCTTTTATGCACAAAAACTTTCAACATCATATATGAAAATAATACTGATAAAAAATGAAAATGTTTGTTGCTAAATTAACACAGCTAGGTCACTGGCCAAATCTGTCCTGTATCTTGTGTCCTTAAAACACAGACTACATCCTGCAACATCTTCATCAAATATCACAATGATTCTCACTGGTCTCTTTTCACCTGTCTCCTCTTCCTCACAGGGGTTGAACCCAGGAAAAGCGATTGCTGAGATCAAGAAGATGATGGCCACATACAAGGAGAAGTCAGCTGCTGTCGTTTGAAACCTCCGCTTCAGCGTCCTTTTCTATAACTTTTCCCTCCATGATATAAATTGTATATTAATTAAGAATGCTTAAATGGTCTGAAGGGCCAGTGCACCAGTCGGCTCAACCACCACCACCACCACACCCTGGGTCAACTAATAGAAATGAGTGTGTGTGTGTGGTTGGAGGACTTGGTGTTAAAAAAACGCACATGTACAGTATGAATGCAGATGAGAGAGTGTGTATTAGTCTGTACCACATCATTGGTATTTATCTCCAGTTCCACTGTGTGTTTGTTTGTGCCATTGAGAGAAACGATGCTGCATAGCAAAGTAAAACCATTTTTGTGTAGCTTTCTTTTATAGCTTATTGCTTCTCGGGTTAGCAGCCCAGTGTTTAAGTTCACTCAGATCTTCCAACACACCAACAACAGTCCTTGTTTTGATGGAAAATAAATAGTCAAAATGCCTGTCTTCCGTTTTCATTGGTTATTACTTGTCCTCATTCATGTCTCTCCTACTATTCACCTACCTCACCTGCAGTCATTGGCTGACAGTCCACTAGAGGTCATTACTGTGCAGAGGCCAAGCCCAAAATGGGTGGAACCAGCAGCAGCTTCATTGCTTGGTTTACCTGAGACCTGTCACAAAGGCAGACGTTAGTGATGACCAGTGTGTGAGTGACACGTCTGTGTCAGTGTTTATGTATTATCTTAAATTTTTCCCATTCTTCTGAACATGATATCTATGGAACACCTTGACAGAAACCCTTTCACATTTGGCACAAACATTTACTTAGACTCGAGGATTAACTGATTAGAATTTGTTGCCTGGAGGTCAAAGATCAAGATCACGGTGACATCATGTTCCTATGGATGTGATAAAAAAGATGTGTAACACCATAGGTTATTAGTTGTTATTTTGGCACGACACAGAGCTTTCAGATTAACAATCTCTTCTATTTTGCTGCACACTAACTGGTTCATTTGGAAAGCCTCACTCTGCACTCTGTTAGGATTTTAATTCGTGGCATACAATACACTGTACTTAAACTTGTTCTTATACCTAACCTTTTATATATTACAGTATTCCCTTAGCTTTATTCGACATCACACATACATAAATGCACTGTGCTCATAAGAAACTGTGACCTATGCCCTAGAAAGAATTCAAGCAGCTGCCCCAGGTTCTGAAAGGCAGATAGAAAATGCACATGCTTACGCACACAGAACATACAGCCGTTAAAGCAGGAACACAATATTCCTCACTCCAATCTATATCAATACCGTCAAGGCTTGTTTTTAAAACACTATCAGAAATGTGAAGATTTGCCCTGATGCTACAAAGGAGGGGCGAAACTGGGAGAGGCTCCTCATCATTCGATTCCAGCACCAAGAGGCTGGGACTACGCCTGCGCACCAGCAAGGGAAAGCCAAAGTCTAATACTACGGCGACTCCCCCTCGTTATTGACCAATGAAGTTTTACCTACTATTATAAAAAATGCACCCGTCGTCCGTTCGGCTCGACTCTTGACTACCCCGTGCTACTAGATGACTGAAGCTGTGTATTGAGTGCCCATAGCTATGGGCACATAGCTATGGGCACATAGCTATGCTGTTCCTTTTCATTGCTTCTAAATAAATACTTGATGAACCAAGCTGAGACCGGCTCTTCTCATATCTCGGGACAAAAGAACATGACAAAAATTGATGACCCCGACGTGATCCTGAAGAGAAGTTTTGACCAGAAAGACCAGAGACCCCAAGGTCGAGGCTGCTCAGATCGATTCTCCACATACTCACAAGGCGCCAAACTAAAAGGTAAGCAGAAACCTGTTAAAACAAATTCTGCATTAGTTATATAGGCATTGATATAGATTGTGAGTGTGCGGAGAGGAGAAAGGAGGTAAGATAATAAAGTTCTGTGTTTCTTTGGAAGCAATGAAAAGCTACATAAAGTGTAACAGAGGTCTGAGACCCTGTGAGGGCGTTTTGGAGATTGATTGAAGACTTAAGGTAACTAATATTCAAAATTAAAAACTAAAATTCTTTACATAGGTAAATGAAGAACATGATGATTTGGGTAATGGAACTGATCTGAGTAGTCCTAATATGAACTTCATGTGAAGGAACTATGGTGACACAGCACTAAGTCTGATACAAGTGTGAATGAAAGAGTGTGTGTGGAAAACAAGAGAGAAGGAAATTAGGAGTTGATAAAAAGAGGAAGGTCACCCGGCTGACAGAGACAGAATAAACAAGGACGTGATAAGAAAGAAAAAGTCAGGCCAGAAAAGTATAAGGAAGTAGAAAAAGGAAAACAAAAAGAAAAAATGGAAAGACTCTTGGTAGATTCACTACCAAGAATGCATCCGTACTATATTCCTCCCAACTGCATGCATATGAAAAGTTTTTTGGTGTTACAGCGCACACGCAGAGAACTGTTCATCTGGTACCTTTAATGTTGTAGACTAATCATTTTTTATCTCAATAGATGTTGCGAATTTCTCCGCTCTACAGGAAATCCCTAAGACACTGTGGGCTCAAGGCAAACATGACGTTGGCTTAACAAAAACTGCTGAAACTGTAGTTATAACACCTAAATCTGATTTCCGGCCCTGCCAACAGCAATATCCATTGAAAACTGAAGCCATTAAAGGCATTACTCCAATTTTTGAATCATTACGAAAAGCAGGAGTTATCATTCCATGCCATTACTCACAAGTACGCACTCTTATGTTTCACGGGAAAAATCTAAATTGCAATTTGTTCGACAAAAGTAACTTTTCTGGGTCATGAGATCAAATCCCTCTCACCCAAACATATTGAGACTAGACCGAAGCAGAACAAAGACTTGACTGAGACAGAAAAACAAAGACTTGACCGACGCAGAAGAAAAAATGTTATGCATTCAAGAGCAATTTTTGTTAACGGGACTAGAGAGTCCAAATTATCGGGTGTTTTAGTTGTGAGTTGTTTATTTTATTTATGTTTTTTTTTTTTATTGTTTTATTAGATGTTTGTTTTATTTGTTTATGTTTTATTCATCAAGGATATTTTTAGATTTCTAAATCAAATTCAAAAGTCAGACTGACTAATGTACATTGCTCTTTGAAAAGGTGAATGTACATGATATGTTAAAATATAATTTTTCCTAAAATGGTTCTAAACAATGGCTCTTCTCATACCTCGGGATAAAAGAACACGACAACTCCAGGATGAGTGTTAGCGTTAGCCTGGGCTCATGTCGTAACCTACAGTTTCTGTAAACTAGCTAGTAACATCGTTTAGATGAGTAGAGGGGGAAAAAGCCCCACATGCTTCTAATGACATTTATATATATAAAAATGTATTAATGTGCTAATCGCAGCCAATAAAGTTTATTTTGTTTTAAAGAGACAGTGTGTTGATATTTATTTCACAGCTGATGATGACATTTGACAGGATTCAAATGGTTTTCATGTCTGGCGTTGATTCAATGCTGTAGTTCAATTCTGATTTGTTTTTCACATGTTCATAACTTTTTAATAAAATGGTGACATATGGCATTTATATCCCTCATACTGGTAACCTATGGCAACAGTAAATTTGGCAATAATCCAGCCAGTATCTATTATCTAACATTTGACCAGTTCATCAGTATGTTTTTCTTCTCTTGACCTGTAACATTGCAAAGTGTAACCCTGATCTTGCTGGGTCTGGGGATCGGATAACGGGGGCTGGAGGCTGGATGGGGAGGAGACTACAGATGTGGGGTGGTACAATGTGGCTGGAAGGTCCTCCTGCTCTCACAGGACACATGAGAGCTGAGCAAAGTCGGAGCAAACTGAACCAGAGTTAGGTAAGAAAACCACGTCTTAAGTTTGCAGGATTTTTGTTTTCAATTGGACACACTTTGTTATTTTCACAGCATGCATGTGTGTGCAGGGCTTGACTTGTGCTGAGAGTTATGAAGGGAAAAGAAATCAGGGGATATATGAGGAATGCATGCAGCCCAGTCAGTGTTTGAGAGCCGCAGAAGCATCCCAGCTGTTTATCAGTCCTCAGAATGAAGAGCGAATAATAGAGGAGCATTTGTGTGCATGTTAATGGCTGTGGAGGGCTGACATGTGGTCCTGTGTTTTCACTGGAGAGAAGACGGAGGAGGGACTTCACAACACAGCCTGTAGCAATGGCACTACAATGGAGAGGGGGTGCCAAGAGGGAAAAAAAATCAGCTGCTGCTAGAGGCTGGGGGTCAATGAGGGCACATGGAAAGATGATTTTAAATGTGTGCTTGTTTTTTATTCATAGTTGCATTAAATCAAAAGGTGTAAAATAGATGACAGCAGTGGATCATGTTGCTGTCCCCAGAAACTCTTAGTAATGTGTGAGTGTGAACGTGGGGGGGGAGATGGGGTCCCTAGCTGGGAAGGAAAGGAGTCATTGGGGAGAGGGGGGCTAATCGCTCCCAGATGTGTGCTGTGAAAACATATGGTTTCTGATAGCCACTGTGATGCACAAGAAGAATGTGTGTGTGTGTGTGTGTGTGTGTGTGTGTGTGTGTGTGTTTGTGTGCATTTGTGTTGCAGTATTACACACAGACACGCACACACACAGATTTATTGTTACACATGTAGAACTTGTGCAAACAATGTTTCCATCACGGTTTGCTCTCAGAGCAGAAGTCCACAGTGTAGGATGTGTAGAAGGCACATGTTGTGTGTATGAGGTGGCCTACAGTGCTGCAGCGGAGGAGGAGCATTCATACTTTCCACATAGCAGAAAAAGCAGTTTTGTCATTTCTGCAGGAAGCAGGAGTTAATGGACTTTTCTGTTTGCAACACTGTGACTCACTGAATCCCATCAACAGCTTTAGGATTAAAGATATTGGTCTGGCTGTCGGTGATGTCTTGATGTTGTCAGTGTTTCGATTTTTCTCTTTTGTCCACATGTCATTTTGACTCAACCTGAGAGGCCCTCACTGCTTGGTGGAGTGAAGACGAAAGAGTAAGGGGGTGAGGAGGAGGGAGGGTTCGAGGAAATGACCAGTGAGGGCGACAGAAGGAAAACGAAGGATGTGGAGGCAGACGTAGGGAGGGAGGGAGGGAGGGAGGGGTGAACTCGGAGGGCGGGGTGGGGTTGAGGGGTTCTCTGTTTCTTTTCCTGGAATGCAGCCTCCAGACCGTCTGCTGCAGAGAGGGAAAAGTAGGAAAACAGAGGGGTTGTTCTAAGGGAGACGAACGTGCCACATTCTTGCTGTCAGACTTTTCTCCCCCTCTCTCTTGCCATGGCTGCTTTTTTTGTTGTTATTTTATTGTTATTTTTTTTGGGGGGGGGAAAGAGGGGAGAGGAGAGTTCATGGAGACCAGAGGCACATCCAGCACTTCACAGCACTTCCTTCCCCTCATGTCGCTCTGCCCTGATTGTTCCATCTTCTCCTCATCTCCCTGCAGTGTTGAAGTCAGTCTACCTCCCAAAGTGACCATGAGAATCGTCCTGCTAATCTGCATGCCAGGTAACTGCACCACCGTCCTCTGTCAGCTCTGAAAATGTGGCCTCAAATCGTCCATATTTTGCTTCATGCTCCAAAATGTGGCACTGTCAATCATGATGATTTGAGAAGCACTCTAGTTGCTTTCTTGGGCACAGTTGGATGAGAAGCGTCCGAACAATATATTTTTGCATTGACTTAGCATAAACTATGGAAACAGCGAGCCAGGATCCTGCGACGGGTAAACAAAATCCACCTACAACAGAAAAGCACAGAGCATTACCTTTTTTCACTCTGCATCAAACCAGCGAGAGGGCGACAAACAGGATTTCAATCATGCAACCATCTCTCGTGCAATACAAGATTCTAGCTTTTGTAAAAAATAGTTGTACCCCATCACTTGTAGTAAAGAAACGGTTGAGAAAATTGGTTTTAAGGGATATAAGATGGTAAAAGTTCTTCAAATAGAGAGTAGGTGTGTTGCAAATTAGTTGAAATACAAAATTATTAAAAGATATGATGAAAGGTGGTTTAACGTGCAAATGGTCTAGAAATACACACTCCAAAGTCAAGAGATTTAACGGCAACACTATACAACTTTTGAAAGGAACAACTTTCCCACATTTGCACAATCTAGTGGCTAGTCTGGCACGCCCCCTAACAAAGCCAGGAAAAGCGATATTTCCTACATGAGCTGGAAGCGGTTGTCCAATTACATCAGAGTGGGCCAATAAGAACAGCCTGGGCTTTCCAGGGAGGGCGGGCCCGAAAAATCATGCGTTTACTGACAGAGACTGAAAAGAGGAGCTGCAGCAATTGACAGTGTGAAGAACGTGATGTCATTTTATAACATTAGAGCATGTTAGCCTTTTCAAGTAATAACATAAAAAAATTATCCTGAATATGAGCACAACTATCTCCTCTAATGCATTGAGGTGACTTTGTGTCACTGTGGATGTGACAGGACAATGCTAAAGACTGTAAAGATGTGTAACAGTACTACACACTTTAAAGCTTTTGTAATTATTGTAGGGTGGCTAAGGAGGTAGAGCGGGTCATCCACTGACCAGAAGGTCTAAGGTTCGATCCCTGTCTCCCCAATTCCGCATGCCGAGATACTGAACCCCAAATGGCCCCTGACATCTGTCTAATTGTCTATGTTAGAGAAAAGTGCTGCACATACATGTACTGTATGAATGTGGATGTTAAAACTTTAATGTTAAGAGCTTTTAGTGATTGTCAAGGTTAGAATATATACCTTAAAAGGACGTAAGTACAATGTTTCATACTTAAGAAATTGAGATTTTGAAATCAAAAGTGAGAGCAGATAACAGATATTTAAATAAAGTAGAATTGCAAAACAGTGTTTCTTAGTTGTAGTATCTAGAATACTCGTAATCACTGACTTTGTACCCTTGCATTGCACTCATTGCTTCATTTTTGTGATGACTGTATTTGTCTGAAACCTCAACAGTTCTGCTGCTCGCCCAGGCTCAGTACCAGGAACCATATCCTTTTTTGGGTGAGTTCATTAAGAGAATATGGGCCTGGATTGTTCCAGCTCAGCATCGGTTTATATCAGAGTTCTCCACATCTGGTCCTGATCTCTGCCTGTCCTCTGATATGTCACTTAGCCTCGAGGAGCTCTCTCTCTCCCCCTCTCTCTCTCTCCTCTTGTTGTTATTTACCACCAGCATAGCAACCGTTTTCACAGTGTAATCAGCTCTCTAACCACTCTGTATGTTATTGTTTGTAAACATCTTGCATATGAAGTCATGGATTAGGACCCCACAAGCTGCCTGTGTTCTTCTCCAGCTTTGGCGTGCAGGTGGTTCATTTTATGTGGCGCAGTGTTTTCTTGTGTGTGTGTTTGTGTATTTGAGGGAGAATGAGGGGGTGGAGGCGGTAATTGGTTTCACAGTGATGATCTCATGAAACATTCTTCTCTCCTGCTTATGTCACGGCTTCACAGAGGACTATGGGCCAGATTATTTTCCAGGTAAAAAAAAATGTAAACACATAGAAATGTTCACTTTAGGTCTTTAGGTTTTACATTCACGTTTAAATGTTAATTTCTTGGTTAAAAGAGATTGCTCCACTTTTGTTTCAGAGAGTCCAAATCCCGACCCTCCTTCCGGAACCTACCAGCAGCAGGTCAGATTGGATACTCTGGTCCGTCCAGAAAAATCAGGTACATGTGTTAAATTCTCCTGTCAGAGTCACAAGTCACGTCACGTCGGTGTGTTTAAAAAGGTTGTCAGCGACTCATTTTAAATCTACTTTGTTATGTGAACGTCAGAGTCTGAGTTGGAGACGGAGCCCACGGAGCCAGGACCTCTTGGTGAGAACGCTGCAGAAACGAGGACAGATCATCACTTGTTTACTTTGAGTGGATAAATCATTTTTTCTGTGTATCTGATTTCCAGATTGCAGAGAGGAGCAGTATCCCTGCACCCGACTCTACTCTGTTCACAAGCCATGCAAGCAGTGCCTCAACAGCCTCTGCTTCTACAGGTATGCATTTGTTTTTTAATGTGTTTTAAATGAGCAGTACGCCTCAAATAAACATTCAGCCATCTCTAAAGTTTGTAGGACAAACAAACACTTCTCCTAAACCAGACTATTACAACTGCTCCAACAAGAAAAGTGTCTGTCAGATGTTTACAGACTCTTTCCTTGGGCCATACCCAACCATCCCACTAATTTGCATTAAAGTCGGTTCAGCAGTTTCTGTGTAATCCTGCAAACAGACAAAACAGCAATTAAAAGACTGATGGTGTGAGTCTTTGAAATCAGGTCACAAATACACATTTCAATAGGTATAGTTTAATTTTTAAAGAATCCCAGGTATCTTTTTCAACAGTTAGGTAATGTAGCTTTTCGCAAACCTTACTTCCAAAAATTATTTTAAAAAAGTACATTTCACTGGGGACTGTAGCAACTTCAGGAAACAAAGAGTCGCTGAGAGGCTGAGGTTGGGCTTCAATAGTTTGAATGACGGGCTAACCTGAGGATTACTGACAAAAATGCTTTTAACTTTTTAAAGAAAATGGTGGTCAGCTTATTGCAACATGCACAAACTCGTAAATTGAATCAATCACAGGGATCAAAAGAAAAATAGCATAGCAGTTTTTACAGCAGTATGTGGTATCAACTGAAAATAAATCATAGTGCCTATGTTTATTAGGATGAAGAAATATGTCACTTAGTGCAACACTGTGGTTCATTGGTCCATGTTTAAGAGTTCATGGATGACATTGGAGGTTTATCGCACAGATGAGTGTGTCTCACAGATTATACTTCCATGAGATTTGTCAACAGCAAAACGTTTATAGAGATATTCCTGTTATAAGCAGGGTTTTGATTAATGTGACTGTGGGTTTCAGGGTGAACTGCTCCTTTAACGTCCCTGGTTTTTCAGTGCTCCACTTAAACTGTATTTAAAGACCCTTTATGTGTATAACAGGAATAAACATGTGTTTTCATTCAGTTTGAGACGAGTGTACATCATCAACAAGGAGGTCTGCGTGAGGACTGTGTGCGCACATGAAGAGCTGCTCAGAGGTGGGTTCAGTGTGTTGTGTATCTCTGCTTGTGTGTCGGTCCAGAGACTCTTGGTTGTGTTAACTCTTGACTCCTCTGCGTCTGCGTGTAGCGGACATGTGTCGTGACCAGTTCTCTCGCTGTGGTGTGGCGGCGCTGAGCGGACAGTGTGCATCACTAGGAGGAACCTGTGGAAAGAGCTGTGGTGGCTGCTGATGGAGTACTGAGATCAGGGACACACCACCCGCCCAGATACTGCCACTTGTCTACAACTCGTCCACATCCTCTGACTTTGTCCTCCTCCTGCTTCCTTCTTCCTCCTCTTCCTCACTTCTCCCCCTGACTCTTCTATACAAGACTTTTCCTCTGTTTCTCTTTATTTCTCCACATTTATGTCTACCCAGTAGAGCCTGTGTGTATGGTTAAATATACTCCAAAAGACATTGATGACAGTACTAATCACTGGTGCTATACAAACATCACACTGGTGCTATAAAGAGTTAACCTTTAGAGATGCACATAAAACTGCAGAACATCTATTTTTTTTTTCTATTTTTTGCCATATTGTATCACATTAATCTCATGCTTTGTGTTTGTTGATATGTTACTGTACTTGTGTTGAGAAGCAGTCATTGTCAAGATGATCAGCTCATCAGCGGTGGCCACTGTGCTCTGACATCAGAGAAACACTAATCAGTATCCAGCCGTCAGCAGTCTCATGGTTGAAGATCGTGAGATGTGTGAAGAGACAGGTGGTGAGTGACTTCAGTTTTTGCACTTCTGCCACGTGGATCTGAGCTTAGCAACCAAGCAGCAAGCGAAAAATATTCCAGTGGCAACAAGTGTTCTGAAAAGGCATCTCACAAGCGGCCTCTGTACTACTGCTTTGTAAAACTGTCACTATAAAGACTGAGAAAAAAATTAAAACTTTCTTTTTTACTACAACTGTTCAGTGTGTGATTGAGTCGAATGTGATTTGTCGCTGTGATGTAATCTGAGGCAGTTGGCTGGCAGATATGAGCCTTTCAAAGCCATAGCAGTATCAGTGTTGATATGATGATATGGGTGTATTTGTATTTTCTCAGGGTTTTATAACAACATCTTGGAAATAATAGTCAAAAATATTATATATATTGGATGATATATCAGTATTGGAAATATTACAAAAGACTTTATTTTTGTAACATTAAACTTTATTTTCAAAATCGTAGATTTTTTTACACTGTAAGTGGCACTAATACTCTATTATTCCCAAAATACCATTTAATTCATACTCAGTATTTATGAAAGACAAGAATGATGCACACAGTGAGTTTATTCTTCTAAACATTTATGAATACTGTCCAAACAAGTCACATTTCTCTTATTAATCATCAGTGTCCTACATACAGTTGGTAAAAATAAAAGAATTTACACTTAATAAAACTAGTAATAACTAATAAAAACACACATACTGTAAGTAAACCCTCCCACTGCAGCACTTCACAGCTTCTGGCCCATTTCTCAGTTATAAAATAGACTCTATTCATATAATCAGTAAAATCTGTGTCTGTTTCTAAGAAAAAATACAGTGTAGTTCCCTCATTATGGTCAATTCTTTAGTTTCCTGGCACTCGCACACAGTGAAGAACCTTTCTTCCTTCTTTCTATGTTCTCCGCTACTAATATGTGGAGGAATGGAGGCCAAACTGGCAGAGTTTCTGTCCTGCACCACATCCAGATTGTGTCTGGAGGAGAATCCTGCAGTGATTCGGGTTTCTTTTGTCTTGAGTGAGAGCAGGACGTTTTTGGGAAGATGTTGAGCAAGGATGAAATGTAGATAGTTGCCAGTAATCAGCAGGATGCTGGCATTTTGAGCACAGCTGCTGAATCCCATCACTCCCTCGCCTGTCGTGTGCTGCAGTCCTACAGTTCGAGTTCAGTGTTTTTAATGTAAGAAAACACCATCAAAATCAGACTAGTTTCAGAGTCACACAGTACAACATATATTTCTTTAACAGTAGAGTTAGAACATGTGAACACTCTGTGTGTTTCTATGGGTGAATATTGCTTTCAGACTCATGATGTGTAGATTTTCCCTGGACGGCTGTTGATTCTGGGTTTAAGCTGAATCTCAGTTTACAGTCGATGGTAAGGACGAAGTAAGAGAAGGTTGCCGTCGTTTAATCTCCTGCTGCAGCTGCTCCTTCAGGGTGGAGACCTGCAGGATAAACAGTGGGCGACAAAACGCAAATTTTACATTTCTAACCTCAGTCATTTAGATTGTATGGGTAAGAAAATGGCTCCAGAAGGCTGTGAACAAGGTTCTCTCTTAGCTGCAGATAACATGAGTGTGTGTGTAATTTGTTGCAGCTTGATTCAATTTAAATGGACTGTTGGGACTGTTGAGGTATGCTGTTGAGTGCCATTCTAGTTCAGTATGTTGTCATTATTTACATGATTTGAAACTACTACTAATGTGTTGTATGTGAGGAATCATCCATCTTTTTACACAGTTTAGTTTATATGTGGTCCATCAGGCTTCTTACTTAAAAAACAAACACAATTAGAAAAGCATTACTCTGATCATGTAAATGTGATCATATATTGAAGCAGGGAATGAGAAGTGTCAAACTTCAAACCCTCGAGACCCGAGCCTGTGTGTGTGTACCTGCTCTTCCAGGCCTTTGACCTGGTGTCGGTGAGCTCGCTCTCTGGTGCCCAGAGTGCGCTCGATGTCCCTGAAGCCCGTCCTCAGTCTCTCTGCCTCCCGCTGGGCCTCTTCACGCTGCCTCCCCAAACTCTCACAGAGACTGTGCGACTGCTCCATCTCAACCAGCTGAGTCTACTCATCACACACACACACACACACACACACGGAAGGAAAATTAGTAGAAAGTTTGGCAGGAAAGTGAACACAAGAACAGTTTATACAAAAGAAGTTGAAACACTGAGCAGAGTTTGGCTGGAATAGGCGTCTAACTCAGTTCACTTTTTTGGAGTTTCACTAAACTTAAGTCTTTCTGGAGCAATGTAAATGTCACCATAAAAACATTATATGTAATTTGACAACTGTGCTATGACGTAGCTATAGGGAACATTGAGAACATTCTTTGCTGCTCACATTGAGGTAAAGCTGATTCTCGCGGTGACTTGATATTGTTTGGGAAATTGAATTGAATTGAAAAAGGACTTTGGAGAGTTTATTTGTTCAGTATATTGATTCATCAAAACTTCTATACATTTTTAAACATGAAATTGCTGCAAATTAGAATATACTTATACATGTGACAAACTCAGTAGGAAATGTTATTGCTACTTGCATCAATTTAAGAATAATACAAGAAAAGAGAGTCGTCATAAATCTATTGGGGTTTTTTTCTGCTACAACTTAAAACAGGGCTTTTTATTGGTCTGAACGAGGCCAGGTGGTGTGATATGAATGCTGTTTTCAGATTTCAGGTTAAAAGACACTCAATTAAAATCCTCCACCTCTTTCTATTTGTTTTCCTCACATATTGATGATATACTTGAGTTCAAATCATCATCTTTTTGTGAGTAATAACAAAAGATGGAGTGCAAATTTATATGAAGTTTTATGTTTTTAATGTGCTCCTTTTTCATAATCACATCATATTGGGACCCTGCAGCACATACTTGAGCGTTTGTGAATTTCTGCTTCAGTTGACGAATTCTCCTGCATTCTGAGAAACACTGCGTAAGGAGAGATGAACAGTGGTCTGAGATGTAAAGTCAGTCTGAAATAAACAACTTTAACGACTGTCTCTACATTCTTATGAAACCCACTGTAGCTTTATTTATCTGCAATTTTAAAGCATGTTTGTGGTATATTAAAAAAGCGTTTTAGAAGCTAGAACCAAAAATGAAGCCTCCCCAGAAACATCTCACTAACTGCTTTGGTAGAACTTATTAGTTTTTGGTGTCAACTCCAGGATGTGTTTCTAGCAGTACAAAGAATGAGTGATGCAGAAATGAAGAATAAGAGAAAAACAAGTCCGGACTGCTAATGTTTGATGTCTAACAGGAAGCAGATGTACAAAGCAGTTTTCTTTAAAGTCACTTTGACGTCACTTGACACCTCGAGGTTTCATTAAATCTACGGAAACTTTATGAAGATTAAATACCCAAAAAATTGTTGATACACTAAATATATCTGGTGTGACTGAGCTGTAATGTTAATCGCATGAAATCCCTTCATCTCATGCAAACTAAGTCCTTGTTACTCAAGCAAGTCTTTCACAGTGTTAACAGAATATTAAAAAAGGGTTAGAAAAGGAAAAATATATAAATATACCAAAAAAACATATAACGTCCAAACTCTGGAGTTCATTAGTCATGTTTAAGACATTTTCTTCACAGTAAAACATGTTTGGCTTTGTCCTTCAGTAAAAGGTGATGGACTCCAGGATGTGCACAAGCTCACACCTCCAGCTGAGGTGTGAAGCAACAGCTAAGACAACAGCTTGGCCAGCTGTCACTATGGCCCCGTACACACCTCGTATTAACATCCGTCCTGAGAGATCCAATCACAAGTGGTCAGAGTTAAGTTCATCTGTTCACACCTGGTATCAAAATACACCCTGAATGTGTCTCCTGTGACCAATTGTGATCAGATCTCACACCCCCCCCCCCCCTTTTTGTCAGTATGTTGGCACAAGTGAGAGATAGACAAAGCCGGGGACAGAGAGTGGTGTCAAGAGGGGCTGAATTAATCAATGAGCTGGTTTAGAGGTTTCTGTGTTTATAAGTCCCACTGAGGACCAGTAAGTTAGTGTAGTGAGGATCAGCGTGGGCTCCCCACCTGCAGCATCAGTATCTGTTGCTGTGCTTCCTGCAGCTCCTGTTCAGTCGTGTTCAGAGAGCGATCCAAGCGACATTTCTCTGCAGACAGTCTCATGCTGCCTTCCTCCGTCTTCAGCTTCTGACGTTCAACCTAATAACAGAACAAAACGAGAGGAGTGATTGATTAAATGAATTAATTGATTAATCAAACAATTGATTATTTGTTGCAGGTCTATTGTTTATTTTATTGTGAGTTTTAATTTCCCTATTTCTGTTTTCACTTGTTCCATTTTAAAGCTAATTTTATCAGGACTAGTCAATTTTATTTCGCTGCCATTTTAAAGCAATCTTAATGTGGATTTAGAAAAGTGTTACATAAATAAAGTTTATTATTATTATATTATATTTGGAAAACCTAAGTTCTCCAACTCACTTATATCTTATTTATGTTTTCAGACACAAAAACTACTTCTTTCATGGAGGAATTTGAATTTGAACTATATACACAGATTCAGGACAGAGAAGCACAATGATCCTTTACATCTGTTTGAAATCACATAACAAAAGATTTATTGCATCCAAATGAATTAGGATCTGCAACCTTAAGAGTATGATGTAAAAACACATAAGAGACCTCCTCACTGTCATATTGTAAAATTGTAAACATGTAACATTCCGACATGTTTCCAGAAAGTTCATGGACTTTGATATCACAAAGGTTTCTTTGTGAAGATCTGCTGACCTTATCCAGAGTGCTCCTCAGTGCGTTCTTGTCCTTCTCCAGCCTCACAGCCTGTCTCTCAGCGTCCTTCTTCTCTGTCTCCAGCATGGCGACCGCTCGCTGCAGCCCACGCAGTCTCTCCTCCACAGCCACCCGCTCTGTCTGAGCTGACTGGGCGCTGCGCTGAGCCTCCACCAGGGCGGTGGAGCGCTGACGCAGAGCCTGACAAAGGGAGGACACACAATGGCGTCAAGAGGGACAGTTGAGGCAGCAGTTGCACTCTGTGCTGAAAGTTTAATCTGAACAGATGTTTGTTTGAGAAACTCTTCACCTCTTGGGCGTTGCTGAGCTCAGCCTCCAGCTCCTCTCGTCTCATCTCACTCTGGTTCAGCTCAGTCTGCAGGCTCTGCACGCGCTCAGTGAGGGTGGCCACGTTCCTCCTCGCTTCACCATATGAGGCTCGGACTTCATCCATTCGTTCCTTAGTGGCACAGAGCAATCATCACATAACAGTTAACTTTTCATCCTCCTTGTGTCGTGGACTTTTTTCCCTCCTGTTTCGCTCACCTGTATAAGTGTTTTGTCCTGTTCGGCCATACTCAGTGTCTTCTGCAGAGCGACCAGTCGACTCTGTGTGCTGCTGTGAGCAGCCGCCACCTCCTGATGGTTCTGGTTCAGAGAGACGTTCTTCTCCCGGACTAAAGATTCAACTTCCTGAGCTTTGAGCAGAGCCTGACTCAGCCTCTCCACCTCTCTCTGTAGCAGAGACACCTGGGCTTCTCCCTCTGCCACCTGCAGTTTGAATCAAATTCAAATGAGTGCAATTCAGTCAGAAGACCCATTATCAGAGGGAAATATATTATATATACTTCCTTTAATAATATTACATAATTACACACCTGAAAAAATAATATAGTTTTGAAGTGAAGATATTCCCTTAAGGATGACTTGATATCATGTTTAAGAGGCAAAAACTGTGTTTTGTGACCTTAACCTTTGACCTTCAATCACCAAAATTTAATTACTTCATCTGTGACTCCAAGTGAACATTGAAAGGATTCCCTGGAGGTTTTTTACGGACTAATCATGTTCACAAGGCAAGACACAAAAGGTCACAGTGACCTTTGACATGTAAAATGTAATCAGTCCATCCTCGAGTCCAACTGAACATTTGTACAACATCAGTGTTAAAATATCGTGTTCACAAGAATAGGACGGATGAAGGACACTGGCACTGATGCATAAACACATCTCCAACTGACAGACCACTTGTTGTACCTGTTTGAGAAGAGAGTCATGTCGGTCCTGGGAGGCCTGGCTCTCTGCCTCCCTGTCTCCCAGACTCAGCTTGAGTCTCTGCAGCTCCCCCTCCAGACTGCGCCTCCCCAGCTCCACCCTGGTGGCGCGAGCTTCAGCTGCCTCCAGAGCCTCCCGCAGACGCTTCCTCTCAGCCTCCAGACGCATCTCAACAGCGCGCTGCTTATTCAGTTGATCCTGCAGTCATTGAGGGAGGTCGGAGTATGTTTTAAAGACAGACTCCTTTATTTGTATCAACTGTGAGAGCCTCACTCTGACTTTGTGTCCCTGTTTCCCCTGTGGTCCAGAAGGGGAATTATTATGAGAGGTGTTGGCATTAAAACAGACATATGGTGACCTGACATGAGACACCACGAGAGGTGTGACACTGTGTGTGAGGCATCTGTTGTTATTACATTCCCTGACAGTCTCTGCTTCTACTGTTGAGTGCGGCCATATGGCGATCATGACATCATCGGCAACTGCTGAGCGTGTTTGCATACGTGCTCACAAGAGCACAAACGTGTGTGTACCTGTGTGTGTTTTTTGTCCGTCTCAGACACCTGCAGCATTCGCTCCAAGTCCTTCACCCTGTCGCTGAGAGCTCTCCTCTCTCTGTCTCCTCTCCTCACCGTCTCCTCCTGCTGCTGGAGTAACATCTGTGTCGTGGTCAAACGCTCATCCATACCACGCCTCCCTGTAGCCACACACATAAACACACATCAATACGATGTACAGTGTCTGCAGTAGCCATTAGTTTAGTCTATCTATCTATCTATCTATCTATCTATCTATCTATCTATCGTATAGACTGTGTATAACAACGAACGACTAGCTTCACATTTGTACGATGAGAGGAAATGGCGGCTTCTCATCCATTTTTAAATACAGTCTATAATCCATCTAGATGGATGTGCATGGATGTACCTTCTTGGTATTCTTGCAAAGTGTTTTGTAGCTGAGTCAGACGACTCTGAGCAGAGTCTCTTTCCCGCGTGAGCTCCTCCAGCTCCCGCTGCAGGGCCCCCTGCTGGCATCGAGCATCATCCTTCAAAATCAGCCAGAAACAAAGACTTGAATCATACAAACAAACAAAAAAGTGTGTGTGTGGTTAGTGTGTCTGTGTGTGTGTATTGTGCAGCTCTTGTACCCGCTCCCTCTGTGTGTCTCGCAGTTCCTGGAGGAACTCTCTCAGACCACTTCGCAGTGTATCGGGGTCCAGCTCCGGCTGAAGAAGAGGCAGCGGTGTTTCCTCTCTCTCAGGAGACACAGCCGCTGAGCCTAAAGTGTTGTCAGGGGTGCTCACGTAAAATTCTGTGAAAATTAAACAAAAAGAATTGCAATCAAATGCTGTTCGTTTATATGCTTAAACATCCACAGGAGGGAAGGACCAGTTAAGTCACCTAAAGACTGATGCAACAGAGCTGTGATTTAGTGGAGTCTGTCGTGTTTCTCAACAATCAAAACAATTAAAAAAAAAGGGGATTATGAAGAAACTAGAGATGTTTTTCTTGAAGACAGGCCTGCAATAGTTTAAATAAACAGATTTCTATTTAATTTTATTGGTCAATTATACAATTTGATGTTTTGCACACTAGATGTTCTGTCCCATTTGATGAAATTCCATTGTTGTTTTCTAACGTAGTTTGGAGAGGAACACTTAAACCCATCATGCCTTGCTACACTATCCAGTTTCTTGGTATTCTAATTGAATTTGCCGTTTGTGTCTCAATCCTTTTTTGTATTTGCTATTCATGTATAGTGTGTATTTTTTTATATATTTATGGATCAATGTTCAGACATCCAGGAGGAGCTCGGAGTAGAACTGCTGCCCTTTTAATTCAAAAGGGAACAGTTGAGGTGGTTGAATCCTGGGAACCTTTCTTTGGAGGTGCTCGCCCAGTCGGGACGAGACCCCGGGGTAGACCTACAACTCAAAGGAGGGACTTTATATCACATTTGGCCTAGGAATACCTCAGTATCCCCCAGAAAGCTACTTCTGCAACTTGTGACTGGCTAAGTGGAAGACAATGGATGGATGGATGGATTGATTTTTATTTACTGCATATTGTAGATGTTAATAAAGTATTCGATAATCTAAGCTATCAACTAGAGATCTAAAAAAAGATTAATTTTACCTTTAGGAGGTGAGAGTGAGGAGCGCAGGGGTGAGATGCTGTGGTGGCGTGATATGTTGCATGGTGACATGGAGCTCCCCCCCGGGCTCCGCCCCCGGCCCCCTCTGCCGCCTGCTCCGATGCCCAGCGTTCGCGTCAGGGCCGACTGGAGGCTGTGGAGACGAAACTCCAGGTCCCTCCTCCCAGCCTCTGCCCTGGTCAGCTCGGCCTCCGTTGCAGCCAGGCGGCCCTGGGCCTCGCTCAGCTGCAGGCTGGACTGAGCAGTAGAGTCTTGGGCCGTCTGAGCGCGCAGCGACAGGTTCTTAGCTTCATCCTGGAGCTTCTTCTCACAGCCACGTGCCTCCTGCAGCTGAGCGCTCAGCTCTCTCTCGCAGCATCGCCAGCCAGACTCAGACTCCACCAGGCGCTTTTGAATCAGGGAAAGCTAACAAAAATAACAAGAGCTAGAATTACCACACTGCGGTTGCATACCTCCACCTACCAGTGAGTTTGAGTCTATATTCCAGACTAATATGAGGTCACCATGACCTTAACCTTTGTCACCTGAAATCTAATTAGTTCATCTTTGAGTCCAAAATTTGAATGAATTCCCTAAAGACATCAGAGATATCAAGTTTGAGAGGCCAAATGTGTTGTGAGCTCACAGGGACCTTTGACCAACTAAATCTATTCAGTTAATCCGTGAGTCTCAGTGAACATTTGTGCCAAATTTGAAAGGATTCTCTCAAGGCGCTCTTTAG
The DNA here is from genome assembly GCA_026259375.1 of Verasper variegatus. NCBI lineage: Eukaryota > Metazoa > Chordata > Actinopteri > Pleuronectiformes > Pleuronectidae > Verasper > Verasper variegatus. The sequence goes on from CM048040.1 coordinate 15,197,742, forward strand.
ATAATATGTTCACAAGACCACAAACATGTCTTGTAAAGTCACAGTGACCTTGACCTTTGACCTCCACATTCCAATCGGTTCATCTAGTGAGTCCAGGTGAACATTTGTACCAAAGTGGAAATGATTCCCTGGAAGTGTTCCTGAGATGTTGCATTCATGCGTCCAACTAAACATTTTTTTATCAAAATTGAAGGCGAACCTTGAGACGGACTTACCAACCTATGAACAAATGAACCTAAAAACATAATGTCTGTGGCCAGTGACTGTCGATGGTGAAGACAGTTATTAATGACTGTAAATGTTTTAATTATTTTCCCCCGCCCCCATCCTCACCTCTTTTTTGAGAGATTCTCTGGCTGCTTCAGCTTCATTCAACTTCTGTTTGAGGGCGAAAACATCTTTCCCTCTCTCCTCGTCTCGTTGCTCCTCCACTGACAGACGAGTCTGCAGCTCGGCCACCTCCATCCCTTTCTGCTCCTTCTCCATGTCCAGGACCTTCAGCTGCAGCCGAGAAAAGCAAAAATCACAGCGCCGTCACTCTACCGGGAAAAACCTGAAAACGTCACAGTGATTTATGTCTTACTGACTGAATGTTTAAACTGAATACAAATTTAGCACATAATCTCGAGCATGTTAGGTGGCGGCGTGTCTGACCTGTCTGCGGAGCTCCTGGAGTTCTCTCCGAGCTTCGAGTCGTGACCTTTCAACTTCTCTCAGGCAGCTGCGTAGCTCTGCCACCTCCTTCTGAGCGGACTGAGAAGTTTTCCTCCAGCACAGCGAGCCTCTGCTCCTTCTCCTCACACTGTCGCTTCACACTGACAAACACACAAACACCCACTTACTTAAACACACTGATGCTAACATACCTGTATTTTTGTCCGATGGTCTTTCCCATTCTTTCAACGGTTTACCTGATTCTCTCGGTTTCCGCACTTCGCAGACTTTCTCTCAGCTGGGTGTTTGATTGGCTGAGAGTGTCCCGCTCCTTGCTGACATCACTGAGGTTGCGTCGCAGCTCCATGCTCTCTCTCCTGTGGCTTTCTGCTGAGTCCTGAGTTTGGTTGAGATGGCGCTCGGCGTCCATCACATCCCGCCTCAGCTGGTCTCTACTCTCCTCTGTCGCTGCTGAAAGAAGCTCTGCACTGGTCCAACTGGAGGGCGAAAGTATCAGATAAAAAAAATCTAAATTAAGCTAGAATTATCAATATGATGAATACAGTCAGTACATCCACCACAGAGGTTTGATTGTTTATATCTCAAAATATTTTTCGGTAAAATATCATCAAAAGCGAAGGATGAAGTGATCAGTTTTTTCTCATGATGCATTGCAGTCACTAAAAATAATACAGATCCAGAGATAGAGACTAAACTGGACATTTTCAACTATCAAAATACCAAATTCAGAACTTCTCTCATTTGTCATGAATAACAGTTTTTTTCTGTCCAGTGCAGGCTCATCTACCTCTTTGAGAGCAACATCAGCACGTGACTGAAGGTCGATACAAGTCTCTCGTAGACTCTGGAGTTGACGTTCATGATCACAGGCTGCGTCCTCCAGCTGAGAGCGAAGCTGCAGCAGCTCAGTGGTCAGAACGCTGACTCTGACCTGCAGAAAACAGAACAAAAAATTTAAAAAACAGAGTTTACTCAGTCAATCTGTCTTATGTGTTTGTGTTAGATAAGACTGACATTCAACAACAACAGAAGATAAATATGGACAGGAAGAAGTCCCATCACCTGCTCCTGCTCTTTGTAATGCACAGCCTCTCTGGACATCTTCTCAGCCTCCAGGGATGCAGCTGACAGCTCGACCTGCAGACTGCTCACCCTGTCAGACAAAACACTCTTCTCTGCCTCCTTCAGAGAAAGAGCCTGAGGAGAGAGAAGAAGTCTGGTTAACAAAGAGATGGAACTCATAGCAGAAGTCCCAGAGGTGATCCTCACTGTTTCTACACTGCATTAAATAACAAGAGTTCAGACGGAACATTTAAAACCATTATCAAATACTCCAAATAATCCATTGTTTTCATCTAGAATATTTTAAATCACTTTCCACATTGTCACCAATTTTCCAAGTCATGGATCCTGATGAAAAAAATCAGGGATATGTAGGGGAGTGATATCTATGAGTGTGTGCAATTTGGTGCATTTCCAAATAAAAATCTAGATCTACTGGAGTCCCTCAGGGTTGGAGTCGGATCAGACCTGTTGTTTCTCAGTCTCGGCCTGCAACAGACTCTGGTCTCTGTCATGCTGGAGACTCCTCAGTTCCTCCTGCAGCTCCTCTCGTTCCCTCTGCGCTCGGTGGAGATGTTCCTCCATCTCCTGCCGGAGCTTCCTCAGCGAAGCCTCGTGCTCCATCAGCAGGCATTGCCGCAAGATTTCCTGTGAAGCAGAGCGGCCAAGAGAAGAGATCAAACACAGATTAAAGAGTCGTCAGCATAGAACAGCCAGATTCCAGATGCAGAATAGATTCACGAATAACTCTTAGAAGTACCACACTGAGCCACTTCTGACCTTTTCGGAGACCAGCCTCTCCACCTCCTCCTGGTGTTCAGAGATGGCCTTGCGTAAAGCCTGCTGGGCCTCCAGCTGTGCAGCATTAAGAGACTGAGTCAGAGCCTGTTTCTCCCGCTCAGCCTGGGTCACAATATTCTCCCCCTCTGAGCGAAGATGCCACAGTTCAGCTGGAAATCACATCCAAGAAAAACAAAACAGAGGGAAACACAATTCAACCACAGTGTATCATAACACTCACCAACTGGCTTTCTCATTATATCAAATATCTTCAGTTTTCTCTCCTCTGTTCTATTCATACAATCCTCATCTCTCTTTGGATTTTACATGCTGTCTCCCCCGTCACTCACCAGCAGTAGTTTCAGAGCGGACTCGCAGGGTTTGGTTCTCCGTCTCCAGCTGCTCTCTGCGAGACTCCACCTGGACAAGCTGCTGCTGCACCTCGAACAGACTCGTTTCCAGGGACTCACGTTCTGACCTGCAGGGTTACGCAAACACAAAGCTCTACACAAAGCCACTCACACGTGTGACAGCTAATGTGTTGAGGACAAACAACGACGCACACCTGTAAGCAGCCAGCTCCTCTGACAGCACTGTGTTTTCTCTCTCAGACGCCGTCAGCTGAACAACGAGAGCCGCTTTGTCTCGGGCCAGTTCTGCCCGACCGCGGCCGACCTCCTCCAACGCCACCTCGTTCCTCTGGCCCTCTCCTCTGGCAAGACTTAACTCTGACCCCAGAGAGGTCACCTCGCCACAGAGCTGACAACAAAGTGAGTGAAAATAATGACCAAACAGACAGTTTTGGCTGCATTCAAATCATCTATGTGACCTAATCGTGAGTTAAATAGGCTCATAATTGGCAGTTGCATTACTGACAGCTTTTGCTGAAATGTTTTCAGGAAAACCTTTAACCTTTAAATGATGATGTAATATATTCTGTTATGTACCTGGGTGACTTTCTCCTGCAGCTTAAGTCTCTCAGCCCTGAGACTCTGGAGCTCTGCCTCCATTCCAACCCGGCTCAGCTCAGTGTCCTGCAGTGACTGGTGCAGAGTGATGCGCGTGGAGTCCAGCTCCAGCCGGTCCTGCTCCAATCGCACCAGCTCGTCCCTGATGGTCAACTTGTCCTGCTCCGCCTGGCGTTTCTGGGCCTGCAGGAGGGTCCTCTCCTCGTCCATCTTTGAGAGAGAGGCGAGAGTGAAATGTTCATGTTAGAGGCCCTGAAAGCTTTTTACTATGAGCAATGAGATCCTGTATTAACAAACAATTTTCTGCCAAAGTTGGATCTTTTTGGAATATTTCCCAATGTTTCTATGTTTCAGTTTTTTTGCTAGTGCTCTTTTTCTTTTTTCAAATTTTTCTCTATTCTTAGCTGGTATTGTATCTTTATTTAATTATTACATTTACTAATGTTCTGAACTAGGGGATGGCTGCATCTGAGGATTTCTGTAACTTTCCAACAATGATGTCTAATTTACACCAGAGTGTAAAGAAACCCTCAGCTGATACACACAGATTAATTTCCAGGTCCCTGAAGTTCCCTTACCTGTAATATGCAAGTGTTCAGTTCAGTTTTTTCCTGGACCAGACTCTCATTCATGTGGCCCATTTTGGCCACAGAGTCTCTGAGAGCTGCGGCCTCTGACTGCAGCTTGTTCAGGAGCAGAGAGAGCTCTGCATTACAGCTCTCAGTCTGGAGGGACAGGGACGTCACAAAAGGTCAACACAAAATACAAACACACAAAATGAAACCAGAAAACCTTCAATGATTCAACTTTGTCTCACTTTGGCGAGTGCCTCAGAAAGTTGGGCTTTCTCTCTCTCCAGCAGCTGCCTCTCAACCTCCCCCTGCTGGTGAGTTTCCTTCACTGTAGACAACTCTGCACGCTGAGCAGACGCTCGAATCTCGCTCTGATCCCACTGCTTCTGTCTGTATCAAACCAATGCAAATGCAGAACTATAACAATACTTTATTGCCTGAGCCAAGGAGGCTATGTTTTCATCTGGGTTTTGTTTGTTCAATTGTTTGCGGTATTACACAAAAACTACTGGACAGATTACCACGAAACTTGGTGGAAAGATGTTCTGTGGATCAGGGAAGAAACTAATTTAATTTTGGTGCAGATCCAGATCAGGGATCTGGATCCAGCATCTGTCGCCTGGAATTATTTTTTCACTTTTTTGAATCATTGCGGGATAAAGCTTTTTTCAACATTTTCATTGATTTCTCCGAGAATAACTCATGGATATTGATTTTAAAAAACATACCTTAAAGTGATAGATATGTATGAGTGTGAGTGTGAAATTTAAATCAAAATCTGCGATCTAGTACATTTAAAAGTGGTTTCATAAGGGGACTGCGGTATCTGCGCTACAGAGTGCTTTTGTAGTTTGAAGGCTACTATTGCAAGAATTAGACAGAAGATTAGAAATACAAGTTTTTTATAGACTCAGTATTTTATTCAGTATCTTTTTCGTGTCCAAAAAGTCCAAACACTTTTGTCAGGCGTCTGTCAGAGGAGCTGTCGTGGTGCTTTAGAATACAGGATATATATCAGATCTTTTCAAAAGTGGATGGTGGTTAATGAGGTTTGAGTATCGACAGACGGAGACTTTCTGCTTCGTAAGCTAATACACAACTTCTTGATGGCTCCCTGTGAGTATGTGTGTGTTTGCTGTCTGTGTGTTGGCTGCACCAGACTAGACTGTGGATTAGTATCTACATCGCATTCACTTAATCACTGTCTATTACCCTACTTACATCCTCTGAGTCTCTGCCTTCACACGGTCTCGCTCCTGAATGGCGGCCTCCTTCTCCTCCCTCTCGTGATCACGCTCTCGCTGCGTGGACGCCACCGTCAGCTGCAGCTTCTCGCAGTCCATCTGCAGCATCTGGTTGCTGCTCTGTGCCGCCTGTACGGTCTTCTCCAAGTTAACCTTGTCACTGCGAGATGCATGTAGGAGAACACATTGTAGAGTAAGTGTTACTCAAGGATCAGGAGCAAAATTGTTAAATGTGATGAGACTGAGTGTGAACCTGGCCAGCGTGTCTCTCTCCTGCTTCAGACGCTCCTTTTCTCTCTGTGTGGTCTCCCGCTCTCTCTGAGCAGCATCCTTCTCTCTCTGCAGAGTTTGGTTTCGCTGTTCTGTGTCTCTTTTAGTCCAATCTACCTCTGAAAGCTGCTTTCTTAACTGTTGCATAGAGGACTGGGCTGAGACGAGACGCCCTCGAACATCCTGCAAACATGCATGTGTGTGGTCTTGTTAATGTTGTGCTCTGTGTCTTCCAATTTAAACACTGGCATACAACGAATTAAGTATCTATTTAATTTCTCTGAGTAATAATGAAATAAGCACTTTGTGTGTGTGTGTGTGTGTGTGTGTGTGTGTGTGTGTGTGTGTGTGTGTGTGTGTGTGTGTGTGTGTGTGTGTGGTCCTAAATCAGTGTAAAAATGTACTTGTCACCTGCAGCTGGAGCAACTTGTTTGTGACAGCAGAGCGTAGAGCAGACACCGCTGCCTCTGTGGGAGCAGTCAGCGAGGAAAGACGAGAGGGGGAGGACGACCTCCTAGAAGAGGAGGAGCGGTAAGAGGACGAGCCACGCATCAAGGCCAGCAAAGAAGCCATGGAGTTGTCCTGGTCCGCTTCAGATGACGACTCTCCGTCTGACAAAACCGTCTTGAAAAGACAACTCAAATGAGGCTTTTGCATCCTAATGGTGTGAGTGTGTGTGCAGGTGTGTGCAGCTTTTTACCTGCGCAATGTCTTGCAGTGTTTCCAACAACATTTCAGTGTGAGCTCTCATCATCTGCATGTCAGTCTCATCATGACCACTCTGCTCCTGCAGGAAAGTTCAGGAAAAATTAGCACAGATCTCTCAGTGACCTGAAGGAGTAGGATTAATGCAAGTGACCACTACAATCAATTATGATCGTCCTCTCACCTCGAGCCTCCTCGTCAGCATGACCACTTCTCTTTCTCTCTCCTCCATTTGGCCCTTTAGTCTCTCCGCCTCTCGCACACAATCCGACAACCTGATCGACAAACATGAAACAAAACATTTGGTGGAAAATCAGCCGATATACATATAAAAGATGCCAATGAAGACGCTGTTATCAAATCCTTACGACAAAGAAATGTAATTGAGGTTTGATATTTTACAGTTTGAATTAAACTTTATGATAAATAAGATAAAAAGAAAACACAAATACAACAAAATATATAAAACTTGAAAATAAACTATTATGATACTATGATTATTTAAGTAAAATGCAAACATGAATGCACGTCTTTTCCTGATATCTATGAGTATGTGCAATTTAATATATATGTATAACTTCTAATCTTCATCTTTTCATGTACACAGGCTTCATCTTCTTAAAGAACCAGATCATTTCTAACACATATATTCATCTTTTGCTCTGATGATGTAACTGGGCCGGTTTCATGCTTGAACTGTAAATGACCTGACATTGTTTATGGAGACAATGGATGGGACCTTTCCATAGAAACTTAATAACAATGGTACTGACCTGGTATTGAGCTCACTCCTCTCTGTGGCTGTCCTGGTCTGTACATTCATCATCTCCGTCAGTCGCTCTCTCAGCTGCTGCTCCAGCTGAACCCTGAGAGCCTTCTCTCCCTCCAGAGCTAGAGCCGCTCCTCCCTCTCGGCAGTGCAGCGAGGCGGACACACCTGCACAGGACACCTGAGTAGAGTGGGAGACCCGGGCCAGCTCGTTTCGCATTTCTGACAAGTCCCTGAGATTGAAGGGAGAAGGAAGGGGAGGGAAGAAAACATGAAATGTGAATGTGCACAGCTCCCAAAATACAAACAACATGGACGTGCAAATTGCTGATCTTAACCTCTCAGTGGCGCTCTTCATTTCACAGATGTGCCTCCTGAACCCAACCACTTGCCGCCACACCATCAGCAAACGACTGTGCTCACTGGTGAAATAACTGTGGAAAGACTGAGAGGAAGAGAGGAGGGAAAACACAAATAAACTATTCAGACTTTAAGCTCTCCTTGATAGTCGTTTTAAATGTTTCAAAGTTTACTGCATCCTTCTCCCACCTCTTCTTCTCTCCTCCAGTCAGACTCCTTTTGTTCCAGCTCCTCTCTGGCTTTCGTCCAATCAGCAGTGAGCCTGCGGATGTCCTGGCTGAGTGCCTCATTGGCCAAACCTGCCTGCTCCAACTGCTCCCTCAGCATCGCATTCACTGCAGACAAACTGCTGCTCCTGACAACAAAACGAAACACAAAGGAAAAACTGACTGCGCGGTCAACAGTTTCAGAGAGTCAGAGAAAACAACAGGATGTTTTGACATTTCTGTCAAATTTAAGACCCATGTAAAGTACGACAGATATGAAGGAATATCAGAGTTCCAGAATTACTTTAAAGTATTTAAAAATGTATGTTATGTGTGAATTTGGGAACATGGTTTATAGTCTTATTACAGCCTGCAAATATTTGGATCGGAGGCGGATCCAGGGGTGGGGCTGCTGATATCTGATTGGACCCTGAAGTGCCCCTGTCCTGTCCGTAGTCACTTACTTACAATAAATATTTTCTAAGCTTTTTTGGAGGGTTAGGGTTAGTTGTCACCTCTGTTGTTCTTCCTCCAGACAGATTAGAGCATCTTCAAGGTTGCTGCCTGATTCTTCCTGATGGCGACCGTTTGACGTGTCATTGGGACTCTAAATGAGAAAACGTGTGAGGGGTCAATGGTCGTGCGGATAAAAGTTGGTTTCCTCAATGTTAGAAAATAAACTTACACTCAGCCTGTGTTTGTCCAGCTCTGAGGACTTGTCCTGCAGCATCTGCTCCAGATCCCCACATCTCTTTTTGTACTGAAGTACCTGCAGGCACAGCACAGAAATCTGTATCCTAATTCACATATCACTGACCACATCACAGTTAAGGGCAAGTGTGAAATAATCCTACCTTGGCCTGTAACTTCTGCACCAACTGCGCCTGCCTCTGCTGACCCTCCTGGTAGGCGGTGAGTTTACGCTTGTAGGAAGCTTGTTCCTCGTCCAGTCGTCTGCGTAAATCCACGTTCTGCTGAGGCAGGCTGCGGGACTCAGGGGAATCGCCATCTCCCGTGTCGAAACGTAGCGCCTGTTCCAGCTGAGAGTTTAAGCAAAGGCGAGAGGTAGAGGGTGATGTTTTAAGAAGTGACACATGGTCAATATTTGAGGAAAGATGTCATGAGGCCAAAAACATGTTTTGACCTTTGACCTTTTACCACCCAAATCTAATCATTTAATCCATGAGTCTCAGTGACCATTTTTTCTATCTTTGACGGACAACTCAGAAACACATAGTTCCAGTCACTCACTGCAATTCACTGTTGTTGAATTAAATTAGTTAAGGGTGGAGATAAGACGTCACTATGTTGCAGAGAACAAGTATAAGCTACTGGAGTTTCTCAAACATTGCTCTGAAGACCCCTCCTCAACTCGACTGAAAATCTGTTTAGTAATCATATATAATAATCAATAGAGTTTGGTAAAGGAGTCACTTTATCTGACAGTGAACCTACTTTAATCAGAGCTGCTTTTTGGTTTGGGGGACGTGGGTTTTCTTTATTAATGCTCAACCCAAAAACCCACATTGACCACTACACCTCCTCTCCACTCAAGCCCCTGTTTACAGTTGCCCAGGGTGACAGACACCATGGCAACATTCCACTTCAGCTCATTCCAGCCCCCATCACCTGGGAGACTGGCAGACCTCAGACAAAGAAACCCCAAGGAAACATTTGGAAAAAGGGAAGATAGCACAGCCCCTTTAGGTTGACAGTATTTAACCTGAAGGATTTTCAAATGTTTGAAAACTAACTTTTTATAAAAGAGTGCAGATGATGTCAGGGGTCAAATCACGTTTGAAAATCAGGATACTTGATAAGGACATTGTTCACCATCATATCTATTGTCTCTCCGAGCTTAGTTTTTATCCAGCTTACTGCAGCTCACGTCTCTACTGTTGCTGTTGTCCTGGTGTGTTGCCTTACCCTCTCACTAATTGCACCATACTTGATAGCGAGCTCATCTCTGTCTGCCCTGCTGTGTGCCAGCAGATCCTCCAGCCTCCCCAATTCTCCCTGCAGCACTCGGTTCTCCTCCTGGAGGGACATGACCGAGGACATGGCCCCCGCTGTGGAGAGGACACAGAGAAAGAGACCCCGATTAGGCAAAGAGAGGGGTCTCATCTTTAATTTGATACCACATAAGCAGACTGTGGCCACTCACAGCTATCGCTGAGGTTCTTTGTGACGATCTGTCGTACTCGTGCTGGCAGACATGTAGCGGGAGCATCAGGCGAAGGGCCCCGGACCGTCAGCCGCTTCTCCTCAGACAGAACACTCTCCTCCAGCCTCTGTGAACAGAAAACCCACATTAATCCTTCAGACAAAACAGGATGAGACAATGATGACAGTAATCAGGAAAATATGAATGTATAGCTTGAGACACAGGCAATGACAAGAATGAAGTGAAAGATTATGTTGATTGAGATGAAGTGCCACAAGACCAGGGGGTACCACACTGCTCCAAAACTGCTGCGTAGTGGACACAACAGCGTCCTCCAACACGAACACACACATACATATACAAAGATCAGCAGATGGATGTGTCACATTGAACACCGGGCAGCTCCTATATTAAATAAGCGATAGGATCCAGAGGAAGAGCCGCTGCACCTCACCTGGATCACGCTCTCAAGCTTGTTGGAGTCCGCCTCTGAGTTTTCCGCTGCGCTCATCGCGGTGCCAGCAGATATTCCAGATCCCTCGGGGAATCGGATTAACTCAGTCCAACGATCGTCTTTTACTTCCCGACGAGAGCGATTCAAATCAGAGGGGAAAAGACTTTGCAACCGCGGTTGTTTTGTTGCGGTTGGAGTCGCAGAGGAGCGGAGCGTGTGCGCGTCCTGCTCCGGCTCGGGCAGGCACAGATTGAGGACAGCAGTCAGCAGGATTAGTGGGTTTAAAGATCCACAGCTCCTCCACCGCCTCCACACTCTCAATGCACGAAGCTACACGCAGTGGCGATACTAGAGTCTACTGGGGCCCAAGGCAGGAAATCCCAGGGGGCCCCTCAAACAGCATGTGTCAACATTGGTTATAAATAATCTTACACCAATGAAGGGTAGGAAGTGTAAGCATTTTTTTATTTCAAAATGTCACTTAAATAAGTACATTTAAAAAAAAGAAAAAGAGCCAGTGTTCACATAAACATACATAAATTGGCACAATATAAATATATAAAACATTATAAATAACTTAATGACTTAAATTCAAGTGTCTCTCCCATTGATCAAGGCCAATGACAGCATTCAGTTATACTGTTATCTGCTTCACTTACTACTGTCTTGCTTTCCTTTTTCCTCATCATTTCGTTTTCTCTTTCTTTTTTCACTTTCAGATGGATAACTCCTCTTCTTTACGTTCATTTTCAATTCAAACTTCAAGAATGGTCCAATACACACCTGGCATTAACATGTGTTATTTTTGTGTGGACAGCTCTGAGTGCATGCATTCACCTGGGTATCAGCATGTGTCTCGTGATCGGATCTCACTTCCCTGCCCTATATGCCAACAAGCACCTACATCATTTCCGTTCACAAAGACCCTGTTATGTTGTTTTACCCACTCTGAGTGCACAAGTGTGTCCGATGCATCTTTGTGGTTGTGTGTGTGTTTGCGTGTGCATATATTGCACAAAATCCAAATGTTTTGACTGCTGTCGGGTGTTTGGTTATTTTTATAACCCGAATGTTAAGTGGGATCTCCAGTCATTGATCATCAACTGCTTCCTCCGCAGTTATTTGTTTGTTACCAACATGACATGGAGGCTACAGTAGTATAGTTGCATTTAAACAAGCACTGAACTCCAAATAATCTCCTGACATTCACCTTAGATATTTGATTATTGATATAATTTTTTTTTTTCATTTCAGTGTCTGTCACTTGGCAAGATTTGTTACCAACAACTCATTGGCAGTGAATCCTGCTGAGGCTCCTCCTGACTTTCTGCAGAGTTTTCAAAATGGAGCCGGCGGGAGAAACTAGGCAGAAAGTCTGGAGGCTCTGACTCTGGCTTGCGTCCTCATATACAGCCCCTCCGGAGAAAAATGTCTGAAAACGGCTTTTGATTGATCCCCTACATTCTCTTTATCGGATCACACGCACCCAAACGCATCCAAAAGGACACGCCCTAGTTTTGAAAAGTCTGTCTGGATTTGGAGGAGCAGAGGAGCAGCACGAGGAGGGAGCTGCAGGAGGAGGAGGGTGTGTTGTGCGTCAAACGGCGCAGCAACAACACCACGCAACAGGAGGCGAGTGTTCATTTTATTTGAGCCTCACGCTGACACAAACGCTGCGCTGTGGAAACAACAGTCTGAATATTGTACAGGGCGACGCATCGTGTTGCGTGTACTGTCGCCTTCGCCGCGGAAACATCCACTTCCCTGTCTGCTGTATAATCTGACGCATCTCACCTCGAGTCACCTGTGTGATCAGCGACCCTTTGCGGTCCCTCCATCCCTCTGAGCGGGCTCTGACTCCGCGAACAAGCCGCGTCCAAAAGTTGTCGTCAGACGGCGCAGACTCGAACTCAAACCTCCTACGACATGCTTTTTCCGGGGAGGGGCTTTCAGTTCACCCGCCTGGAGTCAGTCTGTGTCCTGTCGGTTCGACGTGGTGTCCTGCTGCCATCACATATGATTCATTTCTGCTTAGAATCGAATAAAACCAGAAACATAATTTTTCTTTATTTACATTTGTTTAAAAAACTTGACATCCATTAGTCAAAAAATCCAAGAGGTGCTAAAATCAAATCTCTCAAACTCTCTTTTTTTTGTGAAATAAAAAATATTTTTCACTTAAATTTGTCTATTTTTGTCTACTTTAAGATATATATTATTCAAACCAATGAATAATATGTTGAAGTGAGCAAATGGTTGATGAGTATAATGTAGCCAGGTATTCAGTATCCTAAGTATCCACATTTAGATTTAAAGATTGGAAAAATAATTACATTAGTACAAAAACTAATGCAAGTACAATAACTATTTACATTATACTCATATACATTGTGTATGCTGCGCTAAATCAACTTGCAACACAATCAGATCTAGTGTCACTTCTGTAATATTCACTCAGCATACACAGGAATGATGAAGAAGAAAATGCCTTTCTCCACAGATCAGTCATACATAGTAAAAACTGACGTTTTGAAAAAAGCAAAAGAAAACAGGACTCAGAAGTCATTTCTATTTGGAGTTGACAAAGTGCTTTGTTAAATATATGCTTAATACAAACTAGAAAACAAAATTGCAGATCACAACTTTGGTGCAGACACAGATCAGACAGTGACATTCATCACTTCTCCAAATGAAAAATATGTGAATTTTATTCACAATTTACCTTAAGTCATTTGTTTTTCAACTGCAGAACAAATCCCTGACAATACACAAAGTATTATACAATGGACATGAAGGATAACATATTGCATAAGGAACTAAGTGAAGCAGTTTATTAGGTACACCAAGCTAAAACTAATAATTATTATAATAATAATAACTAATAATAATTTTGTATGGAACTGCATTAGTTCCACTCCATGTACCTAGGCACTGGTTATTAAATTAGACATTTTCTGTATTTCAAATAAACACATTTTCAAGGTACAACTGGAATTGAAGATCTCTCACCTAAGATGGAGCACAAAAATAAGGGAGCATCAAAATTCTATGATTATATTTATATACATTTCCAAAGTTGGAGAGCCTTAAAATATGTTGGGAAAGGGGTCATGTGATCCCAGAAGATAACTGTCAAAAAACTTCTTTGTGTCATGGTATTGTCATAGATTAAACAGAGTATTTTGGACTGATTACCGCCATCTATTGAGTTGGTGCACCGTTCCTAAAGGTACTGCAATACAAGGTCGATCCAAGTGGAAAGCGCGTACATATTGTCTGAGAAACAAAAGCCTAATACCAGACTAATGGATATAAAAGTTCAATGAATGATTACCTTTTTGTCTTTCTACCAACTTATGTCACAGTCAAAGTTGAGGGGCGTGGCTTATTGTCACATCAGAGTGTACTTTGATCTATTAGTCAAATTATAGTCCTTTAACCTCCTTTGCTTCAATTCCTTTAAAATCCTTTGCTTCAATTCCTTTAACCTCCTTTGCTTCAATGCCTTTAACCTCCTTTGCTTCAATTCCTTTAACCTCCTTTGCTTCAATTCCTTTAACCTCCTTTGCTTCAATTCCTTTAACCTCCTTTGCTTCAATGTCTTTAACCTCCTTTGCTTCAATTCCTTTAACCTCCTTTGCTTCAATTCCTTTAACCTCCTTTGCTTCAATGCCTTTAACCTCCTTTGCTTCAATTCCCTTTCTATTATTTAAAGATGTTTTTTATCTCAGAAATATAAGAAGTGTCTGATCACTAGAACAAATCAGTAGAACAAAGATTTTGAACAGCGAAAATAACAATTCCTAACACACATTGAAACAAACAACAGTCGCAATGGAGATCACTCGGAGGGAGAGAGAACAAATGGATATAAAGGTAGAGACTGTCCGGCCGTACTTCGAGGATAAAAGATCGAAGCAGTCAACACCAGCATGTTCACAGCATGAGGAGAAAAGATCGCAGAAACGTCATCATCAGAGGTCAGCAGCAGAGGAAGAAAAAGATCGAAGCAGTCAACACCAGCAGTGTTCAGCAGAATTGAGAAGAAAGGATCGAAGCAGACTTCACTCGAGGTCAGCCGCAGTGAGGATAAAAGATCGAAGCAGTCAAAACACCAGCAATGTTCAACAGCATGAGGAGAAAGATTGCAGAAGACGTCATCATCAGAGGGTCAGCAGCAGCAGGAGGGAAGAAAAGATCGAAGCAGTCAACACCAGCAATGTTCAATAGCATTGAGGAGAAAGCATCAAAGCAGACTTCATCATCAGTCAGCAGCAGAGGAAGAAAAGATCGAAGCAGTCAACTCCATCAGAGGTCAACGCATGAGAGAGAAAGGATAAAGCAGTCAACACCATCAGAGGTCACAGAGAAAGGGAGAACTCAACATCATCAGACAGGAACACCAGGGAGAAGATTATTCACAAAACAGCTTTCAGATCTCATCTATTCACACATCGCACCTGGAAGGAATTCAGACATGGGTTCAGGTCCAGTGAAAAAGGTGACTGTTCCTCTGTCACACAGGGGCATATATGCAGACATTCAGACCAGGGTGTTTTGTTTTCTGTCCTTGATAAGCTGGTGGCTGAACAACCAAGTTAACTGCCACACAAAAAGGGTGACAGAGGCTTTAATGGCGATCGACTCACTGGAAACAAAGAAGCAGTCATCATCATCAGAGGTCAGCAGCAGAGGGAAGAAAAGATCTAAGCAGTCAAAATCATCAGAGTTCAACAGCACTGAGGAGAAAGGATCGAAGCAGACTTCATCATCAGAGGTCAGCAGGACAGGGAAGAAAAGATCGAAGCAGTCAACACCAGCAGTGTTCAGCAGAATTGAGAAGAAAGGATCGAAGCAGACTTCATCATCAGAGGTCAGCAGCAGTGAGGATAAAAGATCAAAGCAGTCAACACCAGCAATGTTCAACAGCATTGAGGAAAAAAGACCGCAGAAGACTTCATCATCAGAGGTCAGCAGCAGAGGGAAGAAAAGTTCGAAGCAGTCAACACCAGCAATGTTCAATAGCATTGAGGAGAAAAGATTGCAGAAGACGTCATCATCAGAGGTCAGCAGCAGAGGGAAGAAAAGAACGAAGCAGTCAACACCAGCAATGTTCAACAGCATTGAGGAGAAAAGATCGCAGAAGACGTCATTATCAGAGGTCAGCAGCAGAGGGAAGAAAAGATTGAAGCAGTCAACACCAGCAGTGTTCAACAGCATGGAGGAGAAAGGATCAAAGCAGTCAACACCATCAGAGGTCAACAGAGAAAGGGAGAACTCAACATCATCAGACAGGAACACCAGGGAGAAGATTCCAAAGATGCTGGCAGCAGAAAGATATAAAATGTATGTCAGTGTTCTCTTGGACAAGATCATCACACAAATATATAAGAAGGCAAAGGTGACCTGGACAGATGTCGACATAACAGACACAAGTCATCATCTGCTGGAGAGAATATGGGCTGAGGTCAAAGACATTGACTCATCTTTTAACTCCAAAAGAACCCTTGACAAGGCCATTTTCAAGGAGTTGTGTAAGAAGTGGCCTTGTCCAGAGATGCTGATGGTTTCCTTTCTTTTAAGAGATCCAGAATTTGAGATATCAATTCGCTCCTCTATGAAAAGACACCTGTGCAAAAAGCCTAGCGTCTCCTGTATCAGCGCAGGCTTCTCTTTCTTCTTCAGGAGATAAAAGGTGGATGAACAGTAACGGTGCACCAACACAATAGATGCACCAAAAAGTTATTCATCATTATCTGACATTACTGTACTGGTACAACCCTAACCCTAACCTTCATTGTTTGACTGATGAGCTTTTTGATTTTCTTGTCTCTCTCCTAATCACCTGTTCTACGAAATGAAGGGGCGAAACCTTTTCTTTTATTATCAATATTTTTCTATTATGATTAGCTTTTACTAAGTCTAAAGTTTTGTGATGGGTTTTCTCCAGGTGCTCCTGTTATCCCCACATTTATAAAAATGAATAAAATTTATAAAATGAAATCATTTGCTCTCAGTATTTATTCCACTCAGACTTAAGTCTTGTTGTGGCTTTTCTCCAGGTGCTCCGGTTCACTCCCATATTTAAAACAATTATTAAAAGATTCAAAATCGAATAATTTGTTCTCAGGATTTATTCCACTGAGACTAAAGTTTTGCTGTTTCACAGATGCAAGTTTAGTTTCTTCCTTTAATTCATCAGCCATCAGCACCTTCACCTGAACTTAGCTCCAACAAGCTGTATAAGGCGGAGTAGAGTGACCTCCTTATGGCTGGTGATCAAATAGCGATATTAAGCATCTAACTGTCAGATATTTTCAGAATAAGACACAGTTGCTGCTGACTATCACCGTAAATCGATACAGTGTTACTTGATTGTGTTTGTCTTCAATTTGAAGGAAATTTGAGATCTCAACTAATTCAATTTTGGAGTTAAATTTCTGCAGGAAGATGGTGTTGTGCAATAATGCATTAAACGTGATACCATAAAATGGTGTGCCTTTCGGCATTCAATAAATTTGGTTATCAAAATCAAATATTGAATATTAGTATTAGAAATATTAATATTAATAATAACTTTAATTGATTAAAGTTACCTCGGGCACCACCCTTCAAAGGAAGGGAAAAGATAGCCAATTTATTGATTAAGTCTCATAAAAGTACTAACTACAAATTTGGAACTCTGATTAACAATTAAATGAATAACTATAACCAAAATTACCATATAGATAGTTAGCTAAGTTGAAGGATATAGTATAATAATTCACTTGTGCAACATTAATGGAAAAAAAATTGGTGAAAGAAAAATATTTATTATGAAATAATAAAGTATAAAAACACAAATTACTAACAGTGTACTTACTACATAAAGATATGTATGTGAGTATGCGTGTGTGTGTGTGTGTCTGTGTGAGTGAGCGTGCTTCACAAATGGCGGCTGGCCACTCTAAAGATAACAAACTCCCCCCTTTGGGCGGGGGTCAGAGAGATTGGTGCTGAGATATGCGTGTGTCTGTGTCACAATCACAATCATTTATGGGTACAATGAAATATCCCTAACTGAATGGCCTTGTCCAGAGCTGCTAATGGTTTCCTTTCCCATAAAAAAGCCAGAAATTAATTGCTTCCTCTTTGAAAATTCGCCTGTACAAAAAGCCTGGCACCATCTCCAGCTTCTTTTCCTCTTTGACAGCAGGCCTCTCCACCTTCTTCAGGAGTTGAAACATTGTTGAAGGACTGAAGATTGTCAGTACTCCAGGTTAAGGTACGTAGTAAGTGTATGTGGGCAATTGGACTTTTGTTTAATAAAAACCCCACTCCATGTACCTAGGCATTGGTTATTAAATTAGACATTGCTGTATTTCAAATAAACACATTTTCAAGGTACAACTGGAATTGAAGATCTCTCACCTAAGATGGAGCACAAAAATAAGGGAGCATCAAAATTCTATGATTATATTTGTATACATTTCCAAAGTTGGAGGGCCTTAAAATATGTTGGGAAAGGGGTCATGTGATCCCAGAAGATAACTGTCAAAAAACTTCTTTGTGTCATGGTATTGTCATAGATTAAACAGAGTATTTTGGACTGATTACCGCCATCTATTGAGTTGGTGCACCGTTCCTAGAGGTACTGCAATACAAGGTCGATCCAAGTGGAAAGCGCGTACATATTGTCTGAGAAACAAAAGCCTAATACCAGACTAATGGATATAAAAGTTCAATGAATGATTACCTTTTTGTCTGCCTACCAACTTATGTCACAGTCAAAGTTGAGGGGCGTGGCTTATTGTCACATCAGAGTGTACTTTGATCTATTAGTCAAATTATAGTCCTTTAACCTCCTTTGCTTCAATTCCTTTAACCTCCTTTGCTTCAATTCCTTTAACCTCCTTTGCTTCAATTCCTTTAACCTCCTTTGCTTCAATGCCTTTAACTTCCTTTGCTTCAATTCCTTTGACCTCCTTGGCTTCAGTTCCTTTAACCTCCTTTGCTTCAAGGCCTTCAACCTCCTTTGCTTCAATTCCTTTAACCTCCTTTGCTTCAATTCCTTTAACCTCCTTTGCTTCAATGCCTTTAACCTCCTTTGCTTCAATTCCTTTAACCTCCTTTGCTTCAATTCCTTTAACCTCCTTTGCTTCAATGCCTTTAACCTCCTTTGCTTCAATTCCCTTTCTATTATTTAAAGATGTTTTTCATCTCAGAAAAATAAGAAGTGTCTGATCACTAGAACAAATCAGTAGAACAAAGATTTTGAACAGCGAAAATAACAATTCCTAACACACATTGAAACAAACAACAGTCGCAATGGAGATCACTCGGAGAGAGAAACAAATGGATATAAAGGTAGAGACTGTCCGCCCGTACTTCGAGTCCTTTTTTACGAAGATAACTGCAGAGCAGTGGGAGCTGTTGAAGACATGCAAACCGGATGAAGCTACAACATTTATGTTGGCAGATCTTCTGCTGAACTTAATGACGACCGTTTCAAATGCCATTGTAAAGCAATGTCCCCATGCACCCATGTCTGAGGAAAAAGTTCGGTCCATTCTGGGCAACACTCTCAACGACAATCTTTCACCAGGCAGCACAACAACGTCTAAGAGTTTGGATAAGCTCACAGACTTGGTTGTAGAGGAGGTGACGGAGACTGTCAACTCCACCTTGTCTGCAAGCTCCACCTGTGTGGGCTCTGAGAAGAATATACCAACCCGCCTCATTAACCCTACTAAAGTCCAGAAGATGATCTGTTATGCCTGCGAGACATTAAAGGCAGATGCAAAAATCAAACGCTTGCTCAAGTGTCAATCGCGCAGGCGAAGTGGGGCCATTTCCTCAGAGGAACAGGACACTTCAGATGATCCCATTCGGATGTGTAGGACCTCTTCAAGCTCCCACTCTTCAGGAGTCGGCTCCAAGTCAGGTAGTTCCTCAGAGGGAGGTTCAAGAACAAGCAGTATGGACAGTGTGAAGAGGCTTGTCCAGGAAACAATCAACAATAGTTTGACTGACATCACAGACTTCTTTAAGGAGTTCAATGACAGCCTCTCTCTCAATTCATCGTTTTCTCCAGAGATTGATATGACTTTAGATGAAATTATTGAGTCAATCATTAAGGAAAGCAAAAATGGAAAGGAATCTCCACAGCCAAACCTTTCAATCAGTAAAGGAATGAATACGATCAATAGGCTTTTCATAAAGACTTTTGCCACAGCAGGGACGCTCCAAATACTGACACAGGTTGTGAAGAAATTCAAGGATGAGACCAATTTCAATGGCAGGCTGGCGATACAGTCATTGATGGCTAGTATTAACGCTGTGCTTCTGGAAAAGGAGAAGCCGGGAGGTGGAAATGAAAGTTCTGCATTCCAAACACTGAAAAAGCCTCCATCTGAAAAGGTTATTGTATTCACAAAACAGCTTTCAGATCTCATCTATTCACACATCGCACCTGGAAGGAATTCAGACATGGGTTCAGGTCCAGTGAAAAAGGTGACTGTTCCTCTGTCACACAGGGGCATATATGCAGACATTCAGACCAGGGTGTTTTGTTTTCTGTCCTTGATAAGCTGGTGGCTGAACAACCAAGTTAACTGCCACACAAAAAGGGTGACAGAGGCTTTAATGGCGATCGACTCACTGGAAACAAAGAAGCAGTCATCATCATCAGAGGTCAGCAGCAGAGGGAAGAAAAGATCTAAGCAGTCAACATCATCAGAGTTCAACAGCACTGAGGAGAAAGGATCGAAGCAGACTTCATCATCAGAGGTCAGCAGGAGAGGGAAGAAAAGATCGAAGCAGTCAACACCAGCAGTGTTCAGCAGAATTGAGAAGAAAGGATCGAAGCAGACTTCATCATCAGAGGTCAGCAGCAGTGAGGATAAAAGATCAAAGCAGTCAACACCAGCAATGTTCAACAGCATTGAGGAAAAAAGACCGCAGAAGACTTCATCATCAGAGGTCAGCAGCAGAGGGAAGAAAAGTTCGAAGCAGTCAACACCAGCAATGTTCAATAGCATTGAGGAGAAAAGATTGCAGAAGACGTCATCATCAGAGGTCAGCAGCAGAGGGAAGAAAAGAACGAAGCAGTCAACACCAGCAATGTTCAACAGCATTGAGGAGAAAAGATCGCAGAAGACGTCATTATCAGAGGTCAGCAGCAGAGGGAAGAAAAGATTGAAGCAGTCAACACCAGCAGTGTTCAACAGCATGGAGGAGAAAGGATCAAAGCAGTCAACACCATCAGAGGTCAACAGAGAAAGGGAGAACTCAACATCATCAGACAGGAACACCAGGGAGAAGATTCCAAAGATGCTGGCAGCAGAAAGATATAAAATGTATGTCAGTGTTCTCTTGGACAAGATCATCACACAAATATATAAGAAGGCAAAGGTGACCTGGACAGATGTCGACATAACAGACACAAGTCATCATCTGCTGGAGAGAATATGGGCTGAGGTCAAAGACATTGACTCATCTTTTAACTCCAAAAGAACCCTTGACAAGGCCATTTTCAAGGAGTTGTGTAAGAAGTGGCCTTGTCCAGAGATGCTGATGGTTTCCTTTCTTTTAAGAGATCCAGAATTTGAGATATCAATTCGCTCCTCTATGAAAAGACACCTGTGCAAAAAGCCTAGCGTCTCCTGTATCAGCGCAGGCTTCTCTTTCTTCTTCAGGAGATAAAAGGTGGATGAACAGTAACGGTGCACCAACACAATAGATGCACCAAAAAGTTATTCATCATTATCTGACATTACTGTACTGGTACAACCCTAACCCTAACCTTCATTGTTTGACTGATGAGCTTTTTGATTTTCTTGTCTCTCTCCTAATCACCTGTTCTACGAAATGAAGGGGCGAAACCTTTTCTTTTATTATCAATATTTTTCTATTATGATTAGCTTTTACTAAGTCTAAAGTTTTGTGATGGGTTTTCTCCAGGTGCTCCTGTTATCCCCACATTTATAAAAATGAATAAAATTTATAAAATGAAATCATTTGCTCTCAGTATTTATTCCACTCAGACTTAAGTCTTGTTGTGGCTTTTCTCCAGGTGCTCCGGTTCACTCCCATATTTAAAACAATTATTAAAAGATTCAAAATCGAATAATTTGTTCTCAGGATTTATTCCACTGAGACTAAAGTTTTGCTGTTTCACAGATGCAAGTTTAGTTTCTTCCTTTAATTCATCAGCCATCAGCACCTTCACCTGAACTTAGCTCCAACAAGCTGTATAAGGCGGAGTAGAGTGACCTCCTTATGGCTGGTGATCAAATAGCGATATTAAGCATCTAACTGTCAGATATTTTCAGAATAAGACACAGTTGCTGCTGACTATCACCGTAAATCGATACAGTGTTACTTGATTGTGTTTGTCTTCAATTTGAAGGAAATTTGAGATCTCAACTAATTCAATTTTGGAGTTAAATTTCTGCAGGAAGATGGTGTTGTGCAATAATGCATTAAACGTGATACCATAAAATGGTGTGCCTTTCGGCATTCAATAAATTTGGTTATCAAAATCAAATATTGAATATTAGTATTAGAAATATTAATATTAATAATAACTTTAATTGATTAAAGTTACCTCGGGCACCACCCTTCAAAGGAAGGGAAAAGATAGCCAATTTATTGATTAAGTCTCATAAAAGTACTAACTACAAATTTGGAACTCTGATTAACAATTAAATGAATAACTATAACCAAAATTACCATATAGATAGTTAGCTAAGTTGAAGGATATAGTATAATAATTCACTTGTGCAACATTAATGGAAAAAAAATTGGTGAAAGAAAAATATTTATTATGAAAATAATAAAGTATAAAAACACAAATTACTAACAGTGTACTTACTACATAAAGATATGTATGTGAGTATGTGTGTGTGTGTGTGTGTCTGTGTGAGTGAGCGTGCTTCAGAAATGGCGGCTGGCCACTCTAAAGATAACAAACTCCCCCCTTTGGGCGGGGGTCAGAGAGATTGGTGCTGAGATATGCGTGTGTCTGTGTCACAATCACAATCATTTATGGGTACAATGAAATATCCCTAACTGAATGGCCTTGTCCAGAGCTGCTAATGGTTTCCTTTCCCATAAAAAAGCCAGAAATTAATTGCTTCCTCTTTGAAAATTCGCCTGTACAAAAAGCCTGGCACCATCTCCAGCTTCTTTTCCTCTTTGACAGCAGGCCTCTCCACCTTCTTCAGGAGTTGAAACATTGTTGAAGGACTGAAGATTGTCAGTACTCCAGGTTAAGGTACGTAGTAAGTGTATGTGGGCAATTGGACTTTTGTTTAATAAAAACCCCATTCCATGTACCTAGGCATTGGTTATTAAATTAGACATTTTCTGTATTTCAAATAAACACATTTTCAAGGTACAACTGGAATTGAAGATCTCTCACCTAAGATGGAGCACAAAAATAAGGGAGCATCAAAATTCTATGATTATATTTGTATACATTTCCAAAGTTGGAGGGCCTTAAAATATGTTGGGAAAGGGGTCATGTGATCCCAGAAGATAACTGTCAAAAAACTTCTTTGTGTCATGGTATTGTCATAGATTAAACAGAGTATTTTGGACTGATTACCGCCATCTATTGAGTTGGTGCACCGTTCCTAGAGGTACTGCAATACAAGGTCCATCCAAGTGGAAAGCGCGTACATATTATCTGAGAAACAAAAGCCTAATACCAGACTAATGGATATAAAAGTTCAATGAATGATTACCTTTTTGTCTGCCTACCAACTTATGTCACAGTCAAAGTTGAGGGGCGTGGCTTATTGTCACATCATAGTGTACTTTGATCTATTAGTCAAATTATAGTCCTTTAACCTCCTTTGCTTCAATGCCTTTAACCTCCTTTGCTTCAATTCCTTTAACCTCCTTTGCTTCAATTCCTTTAACCTCCTTTGCTTCAATGCCTTTAACCTCCTTTGCTTCAATTCCTTTAACCTCCTTTGCTTCAATTCCTTTAACCTCCTTTGCTTCAATGCCTTTAACCTCCTTTGCTTCAATTCCTTTAACCCCCTTTGCTTCAATTCCTTTAACCTCCTTTGCTTCAATGCCTTTAACCTCCTTTGCTTCAATTCCTTTAACCTCCTTTGCTTCAATTCCTTTAACCTCCTTTGCTTCAATGCCTTTAACCTCCTTTGCTTCAATTCCCTTTCTATTATTTAAAGATGTTTTTTATCTCAGAAAAATAAGAAGTGTCTGATCACTAGAACAAATCAGTAGAACAAAGATTTTGAACAGCGAAAGTAACAATTCCTAACACACATTGAAACAAACAACAGTCGCAATGGATATAAAGGTAGAGACTGTCCGCCCGTACTTCGAGTCCTTTTTTACGAAGATAACTGCAGAGCAGTGGGAGCTGTTGAAGACATGCAAACCGGATGAAGCTACAACATTTATGTTGGCAGATCTTCTGCTGAACTTAATGACGACCGTTTCAAATGCCATTGTAAAGCAATGTCCCCATGCACCCATGTCTGAGGAAAAAGTTCGGTCCATTCTGGGCAACACTCTCAACGACAATCTTTCACCAGGCAGCACAACAACGTCTAAGAGTTTGGATAAGCTCACAGACTTGGTTGTAGAGGAGGTGACGGAGACTGTCAACTCCACCTTGTCTGCAAGCTCCACCTGTGTGGGCTCTGAGAAGAATATACCAACCCGCCTCATTAACCCTACTAAAGTCCAGAAGATGATCTGTTATGCCTGCGAGACATTAAAGGCAGATGCAAAAATCAAACGCTTGCTCAAGTGTCAATCGCGCAGGCGAAGTGGGGCCATTTCCTCAGAGGAACAGGACACTTCAGATGATCCCATTCGGATGTGTAGGACCTCTTCAAGCTCCCACTCTTCAGGAGTCGGCTCCAAGTCAGGTAGTTCCTCAGAGGGAGGTTCAAGAACAAGCAGTATGGACAGTGTGAAGAGGCTTGTCCAGGAAACAATCAACAATAGTTTGACTGACATCACAGACTTCTTTAAGGAGTTCAATGACAGCCTCTCTCTCAATTCATCGTTTTCTCCAGAGATTGATATGACTTTAGATGAAATTATTGAGTCAATCATTAAGGAAAGCAAAAATGGAAAGGAATCTCCACAGCCAAACCTTTCAATCAGTAAAGGAATGAATACGATCAATAGGCTTTTCATAAAGACTTTTGCCACAGCAGGGACGCTCCAAATACTGACACAGGTTGTGAAGAAATTCAAGGATGAGACCAATTTCAATGGCAGGCTGGCGATACAGTCATTGATGGCTAGTATTAACGCTGTGCTTCTGGAAAAGGAGAAGCCGGGAGGTGGAAATGAAAATTCTGCATTCCAAACACTGAAAAAGCCTCCATCTGAAAAGGTTATTGTATTCACAAAACAGCTTTCAGATCTCATCTATTCACACATCGCACCTGGAAGGAATTCAGACATGGGTTCAGGTCCAGTGAAAAAGGTGACTGTTCCTCTGTCACACAGGGGCATATATGCAGACATTCAGACCAGGGTGTTTTGTTTTCTGTCCTTGATAAGCTGGTGGCTGAACAACCAAGTTAACTGCCACACAAAAAGGGTGACAGAGGCTTTAATGGCGATCGACTCACTGGAAACAAAGAAGCAGTCATCATCATCAGAGGTCAGCAGCAGAGGGAAGAAAAGATCTAAGCAGTCAAAATCATCAGAGTTCAACAGCACTGAGGAGAAAGGATCGAAGCAGACTTCATCATCAGAGGTCAGCAGGACAGGGAAGAAAAGATCGAAGCAGTCAACACCAGCAGTGTTCAGCAGAATTGAGAAGAAAGGATCGAAGCAGACTTCATCATCAGAGGTCAGCAGCAGTGAGGATAAAAGATCAAAGCAGTCAACACCAGCAATGTTCAACAGCATTGAGGAAAAAAGACCGCAGAAGACTTCATCATCAGAGGTCAGCAGCAGAGGGAAGAAAAGTTCGAAGCAGTCAACACCAGCAATGTTCAATAGCATTGAGGAGAAAAGATTGCAGAAGACGTCATCATCAGAGGTCAGCAGCAGAGGGAAGAAAAGAACGAAGCAGTCAACACCAGCAATGTTCAACAGCATTGAGGAGAAAAGATCGCAGAAGACGTCATTATCAGAGGTCAGCAGCAGAGGGAAGAAAAGATTGAAGCAGTCAACACCAGCAGTGTTCAACAGCATGGAGGAGAAAGGATCAAAGCAGTCAACACCATCAGAGGTCAACAGAGAAAGGGAGAACTCAACATCATCAGACAGGAACACCAGGGAGAAGATTCCAAAGATGCTGGCAGCAGAAAGATATAAAATGTATGTCAGTGTTCTCTTGGACAAGATCATCACACAAATATATAAGAAGGCAAAGGTGACCTGGACAGATGTCGACATAACAGACACAAGTCATCATCTGCTGGAGAGAATATGGGCTGAGGTCAAAGACATTGACTCATCTTTTAACTCCAAAAGAACCCTTGACAAGGCCATTTTCAAGGAGTTGTGTAAGAAGTGGCCTTGTCCAGAGATGCTGATGGTTTCCTTTCTTTTAAGAGATCCAGAATTTGAGATATCAATTCGCTCCTCTATGAAAAGACACCTGTGCAAAAAGCCTAGCGTCTCCTGTATCAGCGCAGGCTTCTCTTTCTTCTTCAGGAGATAAAAGGTGGATGAACAGTAACGGTGCACCAACACAATAGATGCACCAAAAAGTTATTCATCATTATCTGACATTACTGTACTGGTACAACCCTAACCCTAACCTTCATTGTTTGACTGATGAGCTTTTTGATTTTCTTGTCTCTCTCCTAATCACCTGTTCTACGAAATGAAGGGGCGAAACCTTTTCTTTTATTATCAATATTTTTCTATTATGATTAGCTTTTACTAAGTCTAAAG
Organism: Verasper variegatus; assembly: GCA_026259375.1. Taxonomy (NCBI): domain Eukaryota; kingdom Metazoa; phylum Chordata; class Actinopteri; order Pleuronectiformes; family Pleuronectidae; genus Verasper; species Verasper variegatus. The sequence continues at coordinate 15,223,855 of CM048040.1, forward strand.
TTTTGTGATGGGTTTTCTCCAGGTGCTCCTGTTATCCCCACATTTATAAAAATGAATAAAATTTATAAAATGAAATCATTTGCTCTCAGTATTTATTCCACTCAGACTTAAGTCTTGTTGTGGCTTTTCTCCAGGTGCTCCGGTTCACTCCCATATTTAAAACAATTATTAAAAGATTCAAAATCGAATAATTTGTTCTCAGGATTTATTCCACTGAGACTAAAGTTTTGCTGTTTCACAGATGCAAGTTTAGTTTCTTCCTTTAATTCATCAGCCATCAGCACCTTCACCTGAACTTAGCTCCAACAAGCTGTATAAGGCGGAGTAGAGTGACCTCCTTATGGCTGGTGATCAAATAGCGATATTAAGCATCTAACTGTCAGATATTTTCAGAATAAGACACAGTTGCTGCTGACTATCACCGTAAATCGATACAGTGTTACTTGATTGTGTTTGTCTTCAATTTGAAGGAAATTTGAGATCTCAACTAATTCAATTTTGGAGTTAAATTTCTGCAGGAAGATGGTGTTGTGCAATAATGCATTAAACGTGATACCATAAAATGGTGTGCCTTTCGGCATTCAATAAATTTGGTTATCAAAATCAAATATTGAATATTAGTATTAGAAATATTAATATTAATAATAACTTTAATTGATTAAAGTTACCTCGGGCACCACCCTTCAAAGGAAGGGAAAAGATAGCCAATTTATTGATTAAGTCTCATAAAAGTACTAACTACAAATTTGGAACTCTGATTAACAATTAAATGAATAACTATAACCAAAATTACCATATAGATAGTTAGCTAAGTTGAAGGATATAGTATAATAATTCACTTGTGCAACATTAATGGAAAAAAAATTGGTGAAAGAAAAATATTTATTATGAAAATAATAAAGTATAAAAACACAAATTACTAACAGTGTACTTACTACATAAAGATATGTATGTGAGTATGCGTGCGTGTGTGTGTCTGTGTGAGTGAGCGTGCTTCACAAATGGCAGCTGGCCACTCGAAAGATAACGGACTCCCCCCTTTGGGCGGGGGTCAGAGAAATTGGTGCTGAGATATGCGTGTGTCTGTGTCACAATCACAATCATTTATGGGTACAATGAAATATCCCTAACTGAATGGCCTTGTCCAGAGCTGCTAATGGTTTCCTTTCCCATAAAAAAGCCAGAAATTAATTGCTTCCTCTTTGAAAATCCGCCTGTACAAAAAGCCTGGCACCATCTCCAGCTTCTTTTCCTCTTTGACAGCAGGCCTCTCCACCTTCTTCAGGAGTTGAAACATTGTTGAAGGACTGAAGATTGTCAGTACTCCAGGTTAAGGTACGTAGTAAGTGTATGTGGGCAATTGGACTTTTGTTCAATAAAAACCCCACTCCATGTACCTAGGCATTGGTTGTTAAATTATACATTTTCTGTATTTCAAATAAACACATTTTCAAGGTACAACTGGAATTGAAGATCTCTCACCTAAGATGGAGCACAAAAATAAGGGAGCATCAAAATTCTATGATTATATTTGTATACATTTCCAAAGTTGGAGGGCCTTAAAATATGTTGGGAAAGGGGTCATGTGATCCCAGAAGATAACTGTCAAAAAACTTCTTTGTGTCATGGTATTGTCATAGATTAAACAGAGTATTTTGGACTGATTACCGCCATCTATTGAGTTGGTGCACCTTTCCTAGAGGTACTGCAATACAAGGTCGATCCAAGTGGAAAGCGCGTACATATTGTCTGAGAAACAAAAGCCTAAAACCAGACAAATGGATATAAAAGTTCAATGAATGATTACCTTTTTGTCTTTCTACCAACTTATGTCACAGTCAAAGTTGAGGGGCGTGGCTTATTGTCACATCATAGTGTACTTTGATCTATTAGTCAAATTATAGTCCTTTAACCTCCTTTGCTTCAATGCCTTTAACCTCCTTTGCTTCAATTCCTTTAACCTCCTTTGCTTCAATTCCTTTAACCTCCTTTGCTTCAATGCCTTTAACCTCCTTTGCTTCAATTCCTTTAACCTCCTTTGCTTCAATTCCTTTAACCTCCTTTGCTTCAATGCCTTTAACCTCCTTTGCTTCAATTCCTTTTACCTCCTTTGCTTCAATTCCTTTAACCTCCTTTGCTTCAATGCCTTTAACCTCCTTTGCTTCAATTCCTTTAACCTCCTTTGCTTCAATTCCTTTAACCTCCTTTGCTTCAATGCCTTTAACCTCCTTTGCTTCAATTCCCTTTCTATTATTTAAAGATGTTTTTTATCTCAGAAAAATAAGAAGTGTCTGATCACTAGAACAAATCAGTAGAACAAAGATTTTGAACAGCGAAAATAACAATTCCTAACACACATTGAAACAAACAACAGTCGCAATGGATATAAAGGTAGAGACTGTCCGCCCGTACTTCGAGTCCTTTTTTACGAAGATAACTGCAGAGCAGTGGGAGCTGTTGAAGACATGCAAACCGGATGAAGCTACAACATTTATGTTGGCAGATCTTCTGCTGAACTTAATGACGACCGTTTCAAATGCCATTGTAAAGCAATGTCCCCATGCACCCATGTCTGAGGAAAAAGTTCGGTCCATTCTGGGCAACACTCTCAACGACAATCTTTCACCAGGCAGCACAACAACGTCTAAGAGTTTGGATAAGCTCACAGACTTGGTTGTAGAGGAGGTGACGGAGACTGTCAACTCCACCTTGTCTGCAAGCTCCACCTGTGTGGGCTCTGAGAAGAATATACCAACCCGCCTCATTAACCCTACTAAAGTCCAGAAGATGATCTGTTATGCCTGCGAGACATTAAAGGCAGATGCAAAAATCAAACGCTTGCTCAAGTGTCAATCGCGCAGGCGAAGTGGGGCCATTTCCTCAGAGGAACAGGACACTTCAGATGATCCCATTCGGATGTGTAGGACCTCTTCAAGCTCCCACTCTTCAGGAGTCGGCTCCAAGTCAGGTAGTTCCTCAGAGGGAGGTTCAAGAACAAGCAGTATGGACAGTGTGAAGAGGCTTGTCCAGGAAACAATCAACAATAGTTTGACTGACATCACAGACTTCTTTAAGGAGTTCAATGACAGCCTCTCTCTCAATTCATCGTTTTCTCCAGAGATTGATATGACTTTAGATGAAATTATTGAGTCAATCATTAAGGAAAGCAAAAATGGAAAGGAATCTCCACAGCCAAACCTTTCAATCAGTAAAGGAATGAATACGATCAATAGGCTTTTCATAAAGACTTTTGCCACAGCAGGGACGCTCCAAATACTGACACAGGTTGTGAAGAAATTCAAGGATGAGACCAATTTCAATGGCAGGCTGGCGATACAGTCATTGATGGCTAGTATTAACGCTGTGCTTCTGGAAAAGGAGAAGCCGGGACGTGGAAATGAAAGTTCTGCATTCCAAACACTGAAAAAGCCTCCATCTGAAAAGGTTATTGTATTCACAAAACAGCTTTCAGATCTCATCTATTCACACATCGCACCTGGAAGGAATTCAGACATGGGTTCAGGTCCAGTGAAAAAGGTGACTGTTCCTCTGTCACACAGGGGCATATATGCAGACATTCAGACCAGGGTGTTTTGTTTTCTGTCCTTGATAAGCTGGTGGCTGAACAACCAAGTTAACTGCCACACAAAAAGGGTGACAGAGGCTTTAATGGCGATCGACTCACTGGAAACAAAGAAGCAGTCATCATCATCAGAGGTCAGCAGCAGAGGGAAGAAAAGATCTAAGCAGTCAACATCATCAGAGTTCAACAGCACTGAGGAGAAAGGATCGAAGCAGACTTCATCATCAGAGGTCAGCAGGACAGGGAAGAAAAGATCGAAGCAGTCAACACCAGCAGTGTTCAGCAGAATTGAGAAGAAAGGATCGAAGCAGACTTCATCATCAGAGGTCAGCAGCAGTGAGGATAAAAGATCAAAGCAGTCAACACCAGCAATGTTCAACAGCATTGAGGAAAAAAGACCGCAGAAGACTTCATCATCAGAGGTCAGCAGCAGAGGGAAGAAAAGTTCGAAGCAGTCAACACCAGCAATGTTCAATAGCATTGAGGAGAAAAGATTGCAGAAGACGTCATCATCAGAGGTCAGCAGCAGAGGGAAGAAAAGAACGAAGCAGTCAACACCAGCAATGTTCAACAGCATTGAGGAGAAAAGATCGCAGAAGACGTCATTATCAGAGGTCAGCAGCAGAGGGAAGAAAAGATTGAAGCAGTCAACACCAGCAGTGTTCAACAGCATGGAGGAGAAAGGATCAAAGCAGTCAACACCATCAGAGGTCAACAGAGAAAGGGAGAACTCAACATCATCAGACAGGAACACCAGGGAGAAGATTCCAAAGATGCTGGCAGCAGAAAGATATAAAATGTATGTCAGTGTTCTCTTGGACAAGATCATCACACAAATATATAAGAAGGCAAAGGTGACCTGGACAGATGTCGACATAACAGACACAAGTCATCATCTGCTGGAGAGAATATGGGCTGAGGTCAAAGACATTGACTCATCTTTTAACTCCAAAAGAACCCTTGACAAGGCCATTTTCAAGGAGTTGTGTAAGAAGTGGCCTTGTCCAGAGATGCTGATGGTTTCCTTTCTTTTAAGAGATCCAGAATTTGAGATATCAATTCGCTCCTCTATGAAAAGACACCTGTGCAAAAAGCCTAGCGTCTCCTGTATCAGCGCAGGCTTCTCTTTCTTCTTCAGGAGATAAAAGGTGGATGAACAGTAACGGTGCACCAACACAATAGATGCACCAAAAAGTTATTCATCATTATCTGACATTACTGTACTGGTACAACCCTAACCCTAACCTTCATTGTTTGACTGATGAGCTTTTTGATTTTCTTGTCTCTCTCCTAATCACCTGTTCTACGAAATGAAGGGGCGAAACCTTTTCTTTTATTATCAATATTTTTCGATTATGATTAGCTTTTACTAAGTCTAAAGTTTTGTGATGGGTTTTCTCCAGGTGCTCCTGTTATCCCCACATTTATAAAAATGAATAAAATTTATAAAATGAAATCATTTGCTCTCAGTATTTATTCCACTCAGACTTAAGTCTTGTTGTGGCTTTTCTCCAGGTGCTCCGGTTCACTCCCATATTTAAAACAATTATTAAAAGATTCAAAATCGAATAATTTGTTCTCAGGATTTATTCCACTGAGACTAAAGTTTTGCTGTTTCACAGATGCAAGTTTAGTTTCTTCCTTTAATTCATCAGCCATCAGCACCTTCACCTGAACTTAGCTCCAACAAGCTGTATAAGGCGGAGTAGAGTGACCTCCTTATGGCTGGTGATCAAATAGCGATATTAAGCATCTAACTGTCAGATATTTTCAGAATAAGACACAGTTGCTGCTGACTATCACCGTAAATCGATACAGTGTTACTTGATTGTGTTTGTCTTCAATTTGAAGGAAATTTGAGATCTCAACTAATTCAATTTTGGAGTTAAATTTCTGCAGGAAGATGGTGTTGTGCAATAATGCATTAAACGTGATACCATAAAATGGTGTGCCTTTCGGCATTCAATAAATTTGGTTATCAAAATCAAATATTGAATATTAGTATTAGAAATATTAATATTAATAATAACTTTAATTGATTAAAGTTACCTCGGGCACCACCCTTCAAAGGAAGGGAAAAGATAGCCAATTTATTGATTAAGTCTCATAAAAGTACTAACTACAAATTTGGAACTCTGATTAACAATTAAATGAATAACTATAACCAAAATTACCATATAGATAGTTAGCTAAGTTGAAGGATATAGTTTAATAATTCACTTGTGCAACATTAATGGAAAAAAAATTGGTGAAAGAAAAATATTTATTATGAAAATAATAAAGTATAAAAACACAAATTACTAACAGTGTACTTACTACATAAAGATATGTATGTGAGTATGCGTGTGTGTGTGTGTCTGTGTGAGTGAGCGTGCTTCACAAATGGCGGCTGGCCACTCTAAAGATAACAAACTCCCCCCTTTGGGCGGGGGTCAGAGAGATTGGTGCTGAGATATGCGTGTGTCTGTGTCACAATCACAATCATTTATGGGTACAATGAAATATCCCTAACTGAATGGCCTTGTCCAGAGCTGCTAATGGTTTCCTTTCCCATAAAAAAGCCAGAAATTAATTGCTTCCTCTTTGAAAATTCGCCTGTACAAAAAGCCTGGCACCATCTCCAGCTTCTTTTCCTCTTTGACAGCAGGCCTCTCCACCTTCTTCAGGAGTTGAAACATTGTTGAAGGACTGAAGATTGTCAGTACTCCAGGTTAAGGTACGTAGTAAGTGTATGTGGGCAATTGGACTTTTGTTTAATAAAAACCCCACTCCATGTACCTAGGCATTGGTTATTAAATTAGACATTTTCTGTATTTCAAATAAACACATTTTCAAGGTACAACTGGAATTGAAGATCTCTCACCTAAGATGGAGCACAAAAATAAGGGAGCATCAAAATTCTATGATTATATTTGTATACATTTCCAAAGTTGGAGGGCCTTAAAATATGTTGGGAAAGGGGTCATGTGATCCCAGAAGATAACTGTCAAAAAACTTCTTTGTGTCATGGTATTGTCATAGATTAAACAGAGTATTTTGGACTGATTACCGCCATCTATTGAGTTGGTGCACCGTTCCTAGAGGTACTGCAATACAAGGTCCATCCAAGTGGAAAGCGCGTACATATTATCTGAGAAACAAAAGCCTAATACCAGACTAATGGATATAAAAGTTCAATGAATGATTACCTTTTTGTCTGCCTACCAACTTATGTCACAGTCAAAGTTGAGGGGCGTGGCTTATTGTCACATCATAGTGTACTTTGATCTATTAGTCAAATTATAGTCCTTTAACCTCCTTTGCTTCAATGCCTTTAACCTCCTTTGCTTCAATTCCTTTAACCTCCTTTGCTTCAATTCCTTTAACCTCCTTTGCTTCAATGCCTTTAACCTCCTTTGCTTCAATTCCTTTAACCTCCTTTGCTTCAATTCCTTTAACCTCCTTTGCTTCAATGCCTTTAACCTCCTTTGCTTCAATTCCTTTAACCCCCTTTGCTTCAATTCCTTTAACCTCCTTTGCTTCAATGCCTTTAACCTCCTTTGCTTCAATTCCTTTAACCTCCTTTGCTTCAATTCCTTTAACCTCCTTTGCTTCAATGCCTTTAACCTCCTTTGCTTCAATTCCCTTTCTATTATTTAAAGATGTTTTTTATCTCAGAAAAATAAGAAGTGTCTGATCACTAGAACAAATCAGTAGAACAAAGATTTTGAACAGCGAAAGTAACAATTCCTAACACACATTGAAACAAACAACAGTCGCAATGGATATAAAGGTAGAGACTGTCCGCCCGTACTTCGAGTCCTTTTTTACGAAGATAACTGCAGAGCAGTGGGAGCTGTTGAAGACATGCAAACCGGATGAAGCTACAACATTTATGTTGGCAGATCTTCTGCTGAACTTAATGACGACCGTTTCAAATGCCATTGTAAAGCAATGTCCCCATGCACCCATGTCTGAGGAAAAAGTTCGGTCCATTCTGGGCAACACTCTCAACGACAATCTTTCACCAGGCAGCACAACAACGTCTAAGAGTTTGGATAAGCTCACAGACTTGGTTGTAGAGGAGGTGACGGAGACTGTCAACTCCACCTTGTCTGCAAGCTCCACCTGTGTGGGCTCTGAGAAGAATATACCAACCCGCCTCATTAACCCTACTAAAGTCCAGAAGATGATCTGTTATGCCTGCGAGACATTAAAGGCAGATGCAAAAATCAAACGCTTGCTCAAGTGTCAATCGCGCAGGCGAAGTGGGGCCATTTCCTCAGAGGAACAGGACACTTCAGATGATCCCATTCGGATGTGTAGGACCTCTTCAAGCTCCCACTCTTCAGGAGTCGGCTCCAAGTCAGGTAGTTCCTCAGAGGGAGGTTCAAGAACAAGCAGTATGGACAGTGTGAAGAGGCTTGTCCAGGAAACAATCAACAATAGTTTGACTGACATCACAGACTTCTTTAAGGAGTTCAATGACAGCCTCTCTCTCAATTCATCGTTTTCTCCAGAGATTGATATGACTTTAGATGAAATTATTGAGTCAATCATTAAGGAAAGCAAAAATGGAAAGGAATCTCCACAGCCAAACCTTTCAATCAGTAAAGGAATGAATACGATCAATAGGCTTTTCATAAAGACTTTTGCCACAGCAGGGACGCTCCAAATACTGACACAGGTTGTGAAGAAATTCAAGGATGAGACCAATTTCAATGGCAGGCTGGCGATACAGTCATTGATGGCTAGTATTAACGCTGTGCTTCTGGAAAAGGAGAAGCCGGGAGGTGGAAATGAAAATTCTGCATTCCAAACACTGAAAAAGCCTCCATCTGAAAAGGTTATTGTATTCACAAAACAGCTTTCAGATCTCATCTATTCACACATCGCACCTGGAAGGAATTCAGACATGGGTTCAGGTCCAGTGAAAAAGGTGACTGTTCCTCTGTCACACAGGGGCATATATGCAGACATTCAGACCAGGGTGTTTTGTTTTCTGTCCTTGATAAGCTGGTGGCTGAACAACCAAGTTAACTGCCACACAAAAAGGGTGACAGAGGCTTTAATGGCGATCGACTCACTGGAAACAAAGAAGCAGTCATCATCATCAGAGGTCAGCAGCAGAGGGAAGAAAAGATCTAAGCAGTCAAAATCATCAGAGTTCAACAGCACTGAGGAGAAAGGATCGAAGCAGACTTCATCATCAGAGGTCAGCAGGACAGGGAAGAAAAGATCGAAGCAGTCAACACCAGCAGTGTTCAGCAGAATTGAGAAGAAAGGATCGAAGCAGACTTCATCATCAGAGGTCAGCAGCAGTGAGGATAAAAGATCAAAGCAGTCAACACCAGCAATGTTCAACAGCATTGAGGAAAAAAGACCGCAGAAGACTTCATCATCAGAGGTCAGCAGCAGAGGGAAGAAAAGTTCGAAGCAGTCAACACCAGCAATGTTCAATAGCATTGAGGAGAAAAGATTGCAGAAGACGTCATCATCAGAGGTCAGCAGCAGAGGGAAGAAAAGAACGAAGCAGTCAACACCAGCAATGTTCAACAGCATTGAGGAGAAAAGATCGCAGAAGACGTCATTATCAGAGGTCAGCAGCAGAGGGAAGAAAAGATTGAAGCAGTCAACACCAGCAGTGTTCAACAGCATGGAGGAGAAAGGATCAAAGCAGTCAACACCATCAGAGGTCAACAGAGAAAGGGAGAACTCAACATCATCAGACAGGAACACCAGGGAGAAGATTCCAAAGATGCTGGCAGCAGAAAGATATAAAATGTATGTCAGTGTTCTCTTGGACAAGATCATCACACAAATATATAAGAAGGCAAAGGTGACCTGGACAGATGTCGACATAACAGACACAAGTCATCATCTGCTGGAGAGAATATGGGCTGAGGTCAAAGACATTGACTCATCTTTTAACTCCAAAAGAACCCTTGACAAGGCCATTTTCAAGGAGTTGTGTAAGAAGTGGCCTTGTCCAGAGATGCTGATGGTTTCCTTTCTTTTAAGAGATCCAGAATTTGAGATATCAATTCGCTCCTCTATGAAAAGACACCTGTGCAAAAAGCCTAGCGTCTCCTGTATCAGCGCAGGCTTCTCTTTCTTCTTCAGGAGATAAAAGGTGGATGAACAGTAACGGTGCACCAACACAATAGATGCACCAAAAAGTTATTCATCATTATCTGACATTACTGTACTGGTACAACCCTAACCCTAACCTTCATTGTTTGACTGATGAGCTTTTTGATTTTCTTGTCTCTCTCCTAATCACCTGTTCTACGAAATGAAGGGGCGAAACCTTTTCTTTTATTATCAATATTTTTCTATTATGATTAGCTTTTACTAAGTCTAAAGTTTTGTGATGGGTTTTCTCCAGGTGCTCCTGTTATCCCCACATTTATAAAAATGAATAAAATTTATAAAATGAAATCATTTGCTCTCAGTATTTATTCCACTCAGACTTAAGTCTTGTTGTGGCTTTTCTCCAGGTGCTCCGGTTCACTCCCATATTTAAAACAATTATTAAAAGATTCAAAATCGAATAATTTGTTCTCAGGATTTATTCCACTGAGACTAAAGTTTTGCTGTTTCACAGATGCAAGTTTAGTTTCTTCCTTTAATTCATCAGCCATCAGCACCTTCACCTGAACTTAGCTCCAACAAGCTGTATAAGGCGGAGTAGAGTGACCTCCTTATGGCTGGTGATCAAATAGCGATATTAAGCATCTAACTGTCAGATATTTTCAGAATAAGACACAGTTGCTGCTGACTATCACCGTAAATCGATACAGTGTTACTTGATTGTGTTTGTCTTCAATTTGAAGGAAATTTGAGATCTCAACTAATTCAATTTTGGAGTTAAATTTCTGCAGGAAGATGGTGTTGTGCAATAATGCATTAAACGTGATACCATAAAATGGTGTGCCTTTCGGCATTCAATAAATTTGGTTATCAAAATCAAATATTGAATATTAGTATTAGAAATATTAATATTAATAATAACTTTAATTGATTAAAGTTACCTCGGGCACCACCCTTCAAAGGAAGGGAAAAGATAGCCAATTTATTGATTAAGTCTCATAAAAGTACTAACTACAAATTTGGAACTCTGATTAACAATTAAATGAATAACTATAACCAAAATTACCATATAGATAGTTAGCTAAGTTGAAGGATATAGTATAATAATTCACTTGTGCAACATTAATGGAAAAAAAATTGGTGAAAGAAAAATATTTATTATGAAATAATAAAGTATAAAAACACAAATTACTAACAGTGTACTTACTACATAAAGATATGTATGTGAGTATGCGTGCGTGTGTGTGTCTGTGTGAGTGAGCGTGCTTCACAAATGGCAGCTGGCCACTCGAAAGATAACGGACTCCCCCCTTTGGGCGGGGGTCAGAGAGATTGGTGCTGAGATATGCGTGTGTCTGTGTCACAATCACAATCATTTATGGGTACAATGAAATATCCCTAACTGAATGGCCTTGTCCAGAGCTGCTAATGGTTTCCTTTCCCATAAAAAAGCCAGAAATTAATTGCTTCCTCTTTGAAAATTCGCCTGTACAAAAAGCCTGGCACCATCTCCAGCTTCTTTTCCTCTTTGACAGCAGGCCTCTCCACCTTCTTCAGGAGTTGAAACATTGTTGAAGGACTGAAGATTGTCAGTACTCCAGGTTAAGGTACGTAGTAAGTGTATGTGGGCAATTGGACTTTTGTTTAATAAAAACCCCACTCCATGTACCTAGGCATTGGTTATTAAATTAGACATTTTCTGTATTTCAAATAAACACATTTTCAAGGTACAACTGGAATTGAAGATCTCTCACCTAAGATGGAGCACAAAAATAAGGGAGCATCAAAATTCTATGATTATATTTGTATACATTTCCAAAGTTGGAGGGCCTTAAAATATGTTGGGAAAGGGGTCATGTGATCCCAGAAGATAACTGTCAAAAAACTTCTTTGTGTCATGGTATTGTCATAGATTAAACAGAGTATTTTGGACTGATTACCGCCATCTATTGAGTTGGTGCACCTTTCCTAGAGGTACTGCAATACAAGGTCGATCCAAGTGGAAAGCGCGTACATATTATCTGAGAAACAAAAGCCTAATACCAGACTAATGGATATAAAAGTTCAATGAATGATTACCTTTTTGTCTTTCTACCAACTTATGTCACAGTCAAAGTTGAGGGGCGTGGCTTATTGTCACATCATAGTGTACTTTGATCTATTAGTCAAATTATAGTCCTTTAACCTCCTTTGCTTCAATGCCTTTAACCTCCTTTGCTTCAATTCCTTTAACCTCCTTTGCTTCAATTCCTTTAACCTCCTTTGCTTCAATGCCTTTAACCTCCTTTGCTTCAATTCCTTTAACCTCCTTTGCTTCAATTCCTTTAACCTCCTTTGCTTCAATGCCTTTAACCTCCTTTGCTTCAATTCCTTTTACCTCCTTTGCTTCAATTCCTTTAACCTCCTTTGCTTCAATGCCTTTAACCTCCTTTGCTTCAATTCCTTTAACCTCCTTTGCTTCAATTCCTTTAACCTCCTTTGCTTCAATGCCTTTAACCTCCTTTGCTTCAATTCCCTTTCTATTATTTAAAGATGTTTTTTATCTCAGAAAAATAAGAAGTGTCTGATCACTAGAACAAATCAGTAGAACAAAGATTTTGAACAGCGAAAATAACAATTCCTAACACACATTGAAACAAACAACAGTCGCAATGGATATAAAGGTAGAGACTGTCCGCCCGTACTTCGAGTCCTTTTTTACGAAGATAACTGCAGAGCAGTGGGAGCTGTTGAAGACATGCAAACCGGATGAAGCTACAACATTTATGTTGGCAGATCTTCTGCTGAACTTAATGACGACCGTTTCAAATGCCATTGTAAAGCAATGTCCCCATGCACCCATGTCTGAGGAAAAAGTTCGGTCCATTCTGGGCAACACTCTCAACGACAATCTTTCACCAGGCAGCACAACAACGTCTAAGAGTTTGGATAAGCTCACAGACTTGGTTGTAGAGGAGGTGACGGAGACTGTCAACTCCACCTTGTCTGCAAGCTCCACCTGTGTGGGCTCTGAGAAGAATATACCAACCCGCCTCATTAACCCTACTAAAGTCCAGAAGATGATCTGTTATGCCTGCGAGACATTAAAGGCAGATGCAAAAATCAAACGCTTGCTCAAGTGTCAATCGCGCAGGCGAAGTGGGGCCATTTCCTCAGAGGAACAGGACACTTCAGATGATCCCATTCGGATGTGTAGGACCTCTTCAAGCTCCCACTCTTCAGGAGTCGGCTCCAAGTCAGGTAGTTCCTCAGAGGGAGGTTCAAGAACAAGCAGTATGGACAGTGTGAAGAGGCTTGTCCAGGAAACAATCAACAATAGTTTGACTGACATCACAGACTTCTTTAAGGAGTTCAATGACAGCCTCTCTCTCAATTCATCGTTTTCTCCAGAGATTGATATGACTTTAGATGAAATTATTGAGTCAATCATTAAGGAAAGCAAAAATGGAAAGGAATCTCCACAGCCAAACCTTTCAATCAGTAAAGGAATGAATACGATCAATAGGCTTTTCATAAAGACTTTTGCCACAGCAGGGACGCTCCAAATACTGACACAGGTTGTGAAGAAATTCAAGGATGAGACCAATTTCAATGGCAGGCTGGCGATACAGTCATTGATGGCTAGTATTAACGCTGTGCTTCTGGAAAAGGAGAAGCCGGGAGGTGGAAATGAAAATTCTGCATTCCAAACACTGAAAAAGCCTCCATCTGAAAAGGTTATTGTATTCACAAAACAGCTTTCAGATCTCATCTATTCACACATCGCACCTGGAAGGAATTCAGACATGGGTTCAGGTCCAGTGAAAAAGGTGACTGTTCCTCTGTCACACAGGGGCATATATGCAGACATTCAGACCAGGGTGTTTTGTTTTCTGTCCTTGATAAGCTGGTGGCTGAACAACCAAGTTAACTGCCACACAAAAAGGGTGACAGAGGCTTTAATGGCGATCGACTCACTGGAAACAAAGAAGCAGTCATCATCATCAGAGGTCAGCAGCAGAGGGAAGAAAAGATCTAAGCAGTCAACATCATCAGAGTTCAACAGCACTGAGGAGAAAGGATCGAAGCAGACTTCATCATCAGAGGTCAGCAGGACAGGGAAGAAAAGATCGAAGCAGTCAACACCAGCAGTGTTCAGCAGAATTGAGAAGAAAGGATCGAAGCAGACTTCATCATCAGAGGTCAGCAGCAGTGAGGATAAAAGATCAAAGCAGTCAACACCAGCAATGTTCAACAGCATTGAGGAAAAAAGACCGCAGAAGACTTCATCATCAGAGGTCAGCAGCAGAGGGAAGAAAAGTTCGAAGCAGTCAACACCAGCAATGTTCAATAGCATTGAGGAGAAAAGATCGCAGAAGACGTCATCATCAGAGGTCAGCAGCAGAGGGAAGAAAAGATTGAAGCAGTCAACACCAGCAGTGTTCAATAGCATTGAGGAGAAAGCATCAAAGCAGACTTCATCATCAGTCAGCAGCAGAGGGAAGAAAAGATCGAAGCAGTCAACTCCATCAGAGGTCAACAGCATGGAGGAGAAAGGATCAAAGCAGTCAACACCATCAGAGGTCAACAGAGAAAGGGAGAACTCAACATCATCAGACAGGAACACCAGGGAGAAGATTCCAAAGATGCTGGCAGCAGAAAGATATAAAATGTATGTCAGTGTTCTCTTGGACAAGATCATCACACAAATATATAAGAAGGCAAAGGTGACCTGGACAGATGTCGACATAACAGACACAAGTCATCATCTGCTGGAGAGAATATGGGCTGAGGTCAAAGACATTGACTCATCTTTTAACTCCAAAAGAACCCTTGACAAGGCCATTTTCAAGGAGTTGTGTAAGAAGTGGCCTTGTCCAGAGATGCTGATGGTTTCCTTTCTTTTAAGAGATCCAGAATTTGAGATATCAATTCGCTCCTCTATGAAAAGACACCTGTGCAAAAAGCCTAGCGTCTCCTGTATCAGCGCAGGCTTCTCTTTCTTCTTCAGGAGATAAAAGGTGGATGAACAGTAACGGTACACCAACACAATAGATGCACCAAAAAGTTATTCATCATTATGTGACATTACTGTACTGGTACAACCCTAACCCTAACCTTCATTGTTTGACTGATGAGCTTTTTGATTTTCTTGTCTCTCTCCTAATCACCTGTTCTACGAAATGAAGGGGCGAAACCTTTTCTTTTATTATCAATATTTTTCTATTATGATTAGCTTTTACTAAGTCTAAAGTTTTGTGATGGGTTTTCTCCAGGTGCTCCTGTTATCCCCACATTTATAAAAATGAATAAAATTTATAAAATGAAATCATTTGCTCTCAGTATTTATTCCACTCAGACTTAAGTCTTGTTGTGGCTTTTCTCCAGGTGCTCCGGTTCACTCCCATATTTAAAACAATTATTAAAAGATTCAAAATCGAATAATTTGTTCTCAGGATTTATTCCACTGAGACTAAAGTTTTGCTGTTTCACAGATGCAAGTTTAGTTTCTTCCTTTAATTCATCAGCCATCAGCACCTTCACCTGAACTTAGCTCCAACAAGCTGTATAAGGCGGAGTAGAGTGACCTCCTTATGGCTGGTGATCAAATAGCGATATTAAGCATCTAACTGTCAGATATTTTCAGAATAAGACACAGTTGCTGCTGACTATCACCGTAAATCGATACAGTGTTACTTGATTGTGTTTGTCTTCAATTTGAAGGAAATTTGAGATCTCAACTAATTCAATTTTGGAGTTAAATTTCTGCAGGAAGATGGTGTTGTGCAATAATGCATTAAACGTGATACCATAAAATGGTGTGCCTTTCGGCATTCAATAAATTTGGTTATCAAAATCAAATATTGAATATTAGTATTAGAAATATTAATATTAATAATAACTTTAATTGATTAAAGTTACCTCGGGCACCACCCTTCAAAGGAAGGGAAAAGATAGCCAATTTATTGATTAAGTCTCATAAATGTACTAACTACAAATTTGGAACTCTGATTAACAATTAAATGAATAACTATAACCAAAATTACCATATAGATAGTTAGCTAAGTTGAAGGATATAGTATAATAATTCACTTGTGCAACATTAATGAAAAAACATTTGTGAAAGAAAAATATTTATTATGAATATAATAAAGTATAAAAACACAAATTACTAACAGTGTACTTACTACATAAAGATATGTATGTGAGTATGCGTGTGTGTGTGTGTCTGTGTGAGTGAGCGTGCTTCACAAATGGCGGCTGGCCACTCTAAAGATAACAAACTCCCCCCTTTGGGCGGGGGTCAGAGAGATTGGTGCTGAGATATGCGTGTGTCTGTGTCACAATCACAATCATTTATGGGTACAATGAAATATCCCTAACTGAATGGCCTTGTCCAGAGCTGCTAATGGTTTCCTTTCCCATAAAAAAGCCAGAAATTAATTGCTTCCTCTTTGAAAATTCGCCTGTACAAAAAGCCTGGCACCATCTCCAGCTTCTTTTCCTCTTTGACAGCAGGCCTCTCCACCTTCTTCAGGAGTTGAAACATTGTTGAAGGACTGAAGATTGTCAGTACTCCAGGTTAAGGTACGTAGTAAGTGTATGTGGGCAATTGGACTTTTGTTTAATAAAAACCCCACTCCATGTACCTAGGCATTGGTTATTAAATTAGACATTTTCTGTATTTCAAATAAACACATTTTCAAGGTACAACTGGAATTGAAGATCTCTCACCTAAGATGGAGCACAAAAATAAGGGAGCATCAAAATTCTATGATTATATTTGTATACATTTCCAAAGTTGGAGGGCCTTAAAATATGTTGGGAAAGGGGTCATGTGATCCCAGAAGATAACTGTCAAAAAACTTCTTTGTGTCATGGTATTGTCATAGATTAAACAGAGTATTTTGGACTGATTACCGCCATCTATTGAGTTGGTGCACCTTTCCTAGAGGTACTGCAATACAAGGTCGATCCAAGTGGAAAGCGCGTACATATTATCTGAGAAACAAAAGCCTAATACCAGACTAATGGATATAAAAGTTCAATGAATGATTACCTTTTTGTCTTTCTACCAACTTATGTCACAGTCAAAGTTGAGGGGCGTGGCTTATTGTCACATCAGAGTGTACTTTGATCTATTAGTCAAATTATAGTCCTTTAACCTCCTTTGCTTCAATTCCTTTAAAATCCTTTGCTTCAATTCCTTTAACCTCCTTTGCTTCAATGCCTTTAACTTCCTTTGCTTCAATTCCTTTAACATCCTTTGCTTCAATGCCTTTAACCTCCTTTGCTTCAATTCCTTTAACCTCCTTTGCTTCAATTCCTTTAACCTCCTTTGCTTCAATTCCTTTAACCTCCTTTGCTTCAATGTCTTTAACCTCCTTTGCTTCAATTCCTTTAACCTCCTTTGCTTCAATTCCTTTAACCTCCTTTGCTTCAATGCCTTTAACCTCCTTTGCTTCAATTCCCTTTCTATTATTTAAAGATGTTTTTTATCTCAGAAAAATAAGAAGTGTCTGATCACTAGAACAAATCAGTAGAACAAAGATTTTGAACAGCGAAAATAACAATTCCGAACACACATTGAAACAAACAACAGTCGCAATGGAGATCACTCTGAGAGAGAAACAAATGGATATAAAGGTAGAGACTGTCCGCCCGTACTTCGAGGATAAAAGATCGAAGCAGTCAACACCAGCAATGTTCAACAGCATTGAGGAGAAAAGACCGCAGAAGACTTCATCATCAGAGGTCAGCAGCAGAGGGAAGAAAAGCTCGAAGCAGTCAACATCATCAGAGTTCAACAGCACTGAGGAGAAAGGATCGAAGCAGACTTCATCATCAGAGGTCAGCAGGACAGGGAAGAAAAGATCGAAGCAGTCAACACCAGCAGTGTTCAGCAGAATTGAGAAGAAAGGATCGAAGCAGACTTCATCATCAGAGGTCAGCAGCAGTGAGGATAAAAGATCAAAGCAGTCAACACCAGCAATGTTCAACAGCATTGAGGAAAAAAGACCGCAGAAGACTTCATCATCAGAGGTCAGCAGCAGAGGGAAGAAAAGTTCGAAGCAGTCAACACCAGCAATGTTCAATAGCATTGAGGAGAAAAGATTGCAGAAGACGTCATCATCAGAGGTCAGCAGCAGAGGGAAGAAAAGAACGAAGCAGTCAACACCAGCAATGTTCAACAGCATTGAGGAGAAAAGATCGCAGAAGACGTCATCATCAGAGGTCAGCAGCAGAGGGAAGAAAAGATTGAAGCAGTCAACACCAGCAGTGTTCAATAGCATTGAGGAGAAAGCATCAAAGCAGACTTCATCATCAGTCAGCAGCAGAGGGAAGAAAAGATCGAAGCAGTCAACTCCATCAGAGGTCAACAGCATGGAGGAGAAAGGATCAAAGCAGTCAACACCATCAGAGGTCAACAGAGAAAGGGAGAACTCAACATCATCAGACAGGAACACCAGGGAGAAGATTCCAAAGATGCTGGCAGCAGAAAGATATAAAATGTATGTCAGTGTTCTCTTGGACAAGATCATCACACAAATATATAAGAAGGCAAAGGTGACCTGGACAGATGTCGACATAACAGACACAAGACATCATCTGCTGGAGAGAATATGGGCTGAGGTCAAAGACATTGACTCATCTTTTAACTCCAAAAGAACCCTTGACAAGGCCATTTTCAAGGAGTTGTGTAAGAAGTGGCCTTGTCCAGAGATGCTGATGGTTTCCTTTCTTTTAAGAGATCCAGAATTTGAGATATCAATTCGCTCCTCTATGAAAAGACACCTGTGCAAAAAGCCTAGCGTCTCCTGTATCAGCGCAGGCTTCTCTTTCTTCTTCAGGAGATAAAAGGTGGATGAACAGTAACGGTACACCAACACAATAGATGCACCAAAAAGTTATTCATCATTATGTGACATTACTGTACTGGTACAACCCTAACCCTAACCTTCATTGTTTGACTGATGAGCTTTTTGATTTTCTTGTCTCTCTCCTAATCACCTGTTCTACGAAATGAAGGGGCGAAACCTTTTCTTTTATTATCAATATTTTTCTATTATGATTAGCTTTTACTAAGTCTAAAGTTTTGTGATGGGTTTTCTCCAGGTGCTCCTGTTATCCCCACATTTATAAAAATGAATAAAATTTATAAAATGAAATCATTTGCTCTCAGTATTTATTCCACTCAGACTTAAGTCTTGTTGTGGCTTTTCTCCAGGTGCTCCGGTTCACTCCCATATTTAAAACAATTATTAAAAGATTCAAAATCGAATAATTTGTTCTCAGGATTTATTCCACTGAGACTAAAGTTTTGCTGTTTCACAGATGCAAGTTTAGTTTCTTCCTTTAATTCATCAGCCATCAGCACCTTCACCTGAACTTAGCTCCAACAAGCTGTATAAGGCGGAGTAGAGTGACCTCCTTATGGCTGGTGATCAAATAGCGATATTAAGCATCTAACTGTCAGATATTTTCAGAATAAGACACAGTTGCTGCTGACTATCACCGTAAATCGATACAGTGTTACTTGATTGTGTTTGTCTTCAATTTGAAGGAAATTTGAGATCTCAACTAATTAAATTTTGGAGTTAAATTTCTGCAGGAAGATGGTGTTGTGCAATAATGCATTAAACGTGATACCATAAAATGGTGTGCCTTTCGGCATTCAATAAATTTGGTTATCAAAATCAAATATTGAATATTAGTATTAGAAATATTAATATTAATAATAACTTTAATTGATTAAAGTTACCTCGGGCACCACCCTTCAAAGGAAGGGAAAAGATAGCCAATTTATTGATTAAGTCTCATAAATGTACTAACTACAAATTTGGAACTCTGATTAACAATTAAATGAATAACTATAACCAAAATTACCATATAGATAGTTAGCTAAGTTGAAGGATATAGTATAATAATTCACTTGTGCAACATTAATGAAAAAACATTTGTGAAAGAAAAATATTTATTATGAATATAATAAAGTATAAAAACACAAATTACTAACAGTGTACTTACTACATAAAGATATGTATGTGAGTATGCGTGTGTGTGTGTGTCTGTGTGAGTGAGCGTGCTTCACAAATGGCGGCTGGCCACTCTAAAGATAACAAACTCCCCCCTTTGGGCGGGGGTCAGAGAGATTGGTGCTGAGATATGCGTGTGTCTGTGTCACAATCACAATCATTTATGGGTACAATGAAATATCCCTAACTGAATGGCCTTGTCCAGAGCTGCTAATGGTTTCCTTTCCCATAAAAAAGCCAGAAATTAATTGCTTCCTCTTTGAAAATTCGCCTGTACAAAAAGCCTGGCACCATCTCCAGCTTCTTTTCCTCTTTGACAGCAGGCCTCTCCACCTTCTTCAGGAGTTGAAACATTGTTGAAGGACTGAAGATTGTCAGTACTCCAGGTTAAGGTACGTAGTAAGTGTATGTGGGCAATTGGACTTTTGTTTAATAAAAACCCCACTCCATGTACCTAGGCATTGGTTATTAAATTAGACATTTTCTGTATTTCAAATAAACACATTTTCAAGGTACAACTGGAATTGAAGATCTCTCACCTAAGATGGAGCACAAAAATAAGGGAGCATCAAAATTCTATGATTATATTTGTATACATTTCCAAAGTTGGAGGGCCTTAAAATATGTTGGGAAAGGGGTCATGTGATCCCAGAAGATAACTGTCAAAAAACTTCTTTGTGTCATGGTATTGTCATAGATTAAACAGAGTATTTTGGACTGATTACCGCCATCTATTGAGTTGGTGCACCTTTCCTAGAGGTACTGCAATACAAGGTCGATCCAAGTGGAAAGCGCGTACATATTATCTGAGAAACAAAAGCCTAATACCAGACTAATGGATATAAAAGTTCAATGAATGATTACCTTTTTGTCTTTCTACCAACTTATGTCACAGTCAAAGTTGAGGGGCGTGGCTTATTGTCACATCAGAGTGTACTTTGATCTATTAGTCAAATTATAGTCCTTTAACCTCCTTTGCTTCAATTCCTTTAAAATCCTTTGCTTCAATTCCTTTAACCTCCTTTGCTTCAATGCCTTTAACTTCCTTTGCTTCAATTCCTTTAACATCCTTTGCTTCAATGCCTTTAACCTCCTTTGCTTCAATTCCTTTAACCTCCTTTGCTTCAATTCCTTTAACCTCCTTTGCTTCAATTCCTTTAACCTCCTTTGCTTCAATGTCTTTAACCTCCTTTGCTTCAATTCCTTTAACCTCCTTTGCTTCAATTCCTTTAACCTCCTTTGCTTCAATGCCTTTAACCTCCTTTGCTTCAATTCCCTTTCTATTATTTAAAGATGTTTTTTATCTCAGAAAAATAAGAAGTGTCTGATCACTAGAACAAATCAGTAGAACAAAGATTTTGAACAGCGAAAATAACAATTCCGAACACACATTGAAACAAACAACAGTCGCAATGGAGATCACTCTGAGAGAGAAACAAATGGATATAAAGGTAGAGACTGTCCGCCCGTACTTCGAGGATAAAAGATCGAAGCAGTCAACACCAGCAATGTTCAACAGCATTGATTAACCCTACTAAAGTCCAGAAGATGATCTGTTATGCCTGCGAGACATTAAAGGCAGATGCAAAAATCAAACGCTTGCTCAAGTGTCAATCGCGCAGGCGAAGTGGGGCCATTTCCTCAGAGGAACAGGACACTTCAGATGATCCCATTCGGATGTGTAGGACCTCTTCAAGCTCCCACTCTTCAGGAGTCGGCTCCAAGTCAGGTAGCTCCTCAGAGGGAGGTTCAAGAACAAGCAGTATGGACAGTGTGAAGAGGCTTGTCCAGGAAACAATCAACAATAGTTTGACTGACATCACAGACTTCTTTAAGGAGTTCAATGACAGCCTCTCTCTCAATTCATCGTTTTCTCCAGAGATTGATATGACTTTAGATGAAATTATTGAGTCAATCATTAAGGAAAGCAAAAATGGAAAGGAATCTCCACAGCCAAACCTTTCAATCAGTAAAGGAATGAATACGATCAATAGGCTTTTCATAAAGACTTTTGCCACAGCAGGGACACCAGCAATGTTCAACAGCATTGAGGAGAAAAGACCGCAGAAGACTTCATCATCAGAGGTCAGCAGCAGAGGGAAGAAAAGCTCGAAGCAGGTCAACATCATCAGAGTTCAGTTCAACAGCACTGAGGAGAAAGGATCGAAGCAGACTTCATCATCAGAGGTCAGCAGGACAGGGAAGAAAAGATCGAAGCAGTCAACACCAGCAGTGTTCAGCAGAATTGAGAAGAAAGGATCGAAGCAGACTTCATCATCAGAGGTCAGCAGCAGTGAGGATAAAAGATCAAAGCAGTCAACACCAGCAATGTTCAACAGCATTGAGGAAAAAAGACCGCAGAAGACTTCATCATCAGAGGTCAGCAGCAGAGGGAAGAAAAGTTCGAAGCAGTCAACACCAGCAATGTTCAATAGCATTGAGGAGAAAAGATTGCAGAAGACGTCATCATCAGAGGTCAGCAGCAGAGGGAAGAAAAGAACGAAGCAGTCAACACCAGCAATGTTCAACAGCATTGAGGAGAAAAGATCGCAGAAGACGTCATCATCAGAGGTCAGCAGCAGAGGGAAGAAAAGACTGAAGCAGTCAACACCAGCAGTGTTCAATAGCATTGAGGAGAAAGCATCAAAGCAGACTTCATCATCAGTCAGCAGCAGAGGGAAGAAAAGATCGAAGCAGTCAACTCCATCAGAGGTCAACAGCATGGAGGAGAAAGGATCAAAGCAGTCAACACCATCAGAGGTCAACAGAGAAAGGGAGAACTCAACATCATCAGACAGGAACACCAGGGAGAAGATTCCAAAGATGCTGGCAGCAGAAAGATATAAAATGTATGTCAGTGTTCTCTTGGACAAGATCATCACACAAATATATAAGAAGGCAAAGGTGACCTGGACAGATGTCGACATAACAGACACAAGACATCATCTGCTGGAGAGAATATGGGCTGAGGTCAAAGACATTGACTCATCTTTTAACTCCAAAAGAACCCTTGACAAGGCCATTTTCAAGGAGTTGTGTAAGAAGTGGCCTTGTCCAGAGATGCTGATGGTTTCCTTTCTTTTAAGAGATCCAGAATTTGAGATATCAATTCGCTCCTCTATGAAAAGACACCTGTGCAAAAAGCCTAGCGTCTCCTGTATCAGCGCAGGCTTCTCTTTCTTCTTCAGGAGATAAAAGGTGGATGAACAGTAACGGTACACCAACACAATAGATGCACCAAAAAGTTATTCATCATTATGTGACATTACTGTACTGGTACAACCCTAACCCTAACCTTCATTGTTTGACTGATGAGCTTTTTGATTTTCTTGTCTCTCTCCTAATCACCTGTTCTACGAAATGAAGGGGCGAAACCTTTTCTTTTATTATCAATATTTTTCTATTATGATTAGCTTTTACTAAGTCTAAAGTTTTGTGATGGGTTTTCTCCAGGTGCTCCTGTTATCCCCACATTTATAAAAATGAATAAAATTTATAAAATGAAATCATTTGCTCTCAGTATTTATTCCACTCAGACTTAAGTCTTGTTGTGGCTTTTCTCCAGGTGCTCCGGTTCACTCCCATATTTAAAACAATTATTAAAAGATTCAAAATCGAATAATTTGTTCTCAGGATTTATTCCACTGAGACTAAAGTTTTGCTGTTTCACAGATGCAAGTTTAGTTTCTTCCTTTAATTCATCAGCCATCAGCACCTTCACCTGAACTTAGCTCCAACAAGCTGTATAAGGCGGAGTAGAGTGACCTCCTTATGGCTGGTGATCAAATAGCGATATTAAGCATCTAACTGTCAGATATTTTCAGAATAAGACACAGTTGCTGCTGACTATCACCGTAAATCGATACAGTGTTACTTGATTGTGTTTGTCTTCAATTTGAAGGAAATTTGAGATCTCAACTAATTAAATTTTGGAGTTAAATTTCTGCAGGAAGATGGTGTTGTGCAATAATGCATTAAACGTGATACCATAAAATGGTGTGCCTTTCGGCATTCAATAAATTTGGTTATCAAAATCAAATATTGAATATTAGTATTAGAAATATTAATATTAATAATAACTTTAATTGATTAAAGTTACCTCGGGCACCACCCTTCAAAGGAAGGGAAAAGATAGCCAATTTATTGATTAAGTCTCATAAATGTACTAACTACAAATTTGGAACTCTGATTAACAATTAAATGAATAACTATAACCAAAATTACCATATAGATAGTTAGCTAAGTTGAAGGATATAGTATAATAATTCACTTGTGCAACATTAATGAAAAAACATTTGTGAAAGAAAAATATTTATTATGAATATAATAAAGTATAAAAACACAAATTACTAACAGTGTACTTACTACATAAAGATATGTATGTGAGTATGCGTGTGTGTGTGTGTCTGTGTGAGTGAGCGTGCTTCACAAATGGCGGCTGGCCACTCTAAAGATAACGGACTCCCCCCTTTGGGCGGGGGTCAGAGAGATTGGTGCTGAGATATGCGTGTGTCTGTGTCACAATCACAATCATTTATGGGTACAATGAAATATCCCTAACTGAATGGCCTTGTCCAGAGCTGCTAATGGTTTCCTTTCCCATAAAAAAGCCAGAAATTAATTGCTTCCTCTTTGAAAATTCGCCTGTACAAAAAGCCTGGCACCATCTCCAGCTTCTTTTCCTCTTTGACAGCAGGCCTCTCCACCTTCTTCAGGAGTTGAAACATTGTTGAAGGACTGAAGATTGTCAGTACTCCAGGTTAAGGTACGTAGTAAGTGTATGTGGGCAATTGGACTTTTGTTTAATAAAAACCCCACTCCATGTACCTAGGCATTGGTTATTAAATTAGACATTTTCTGTATTTCAAATAAACACATTTTCAAGGTACAACTGGAATTGAAGATCTCTCACCTAAGATGGAGCACAAAAATAAGGGAGCATCAAAATTCTATGATTATATTTGTATACATTTCCAAAGTTGGAGGGCCTTAAAATATGTTGGGAAAGGGGTCATGTGATCCCAGAAGATAACTGTCAAAAAACTTCTTTGTGTCATGGTATTGTCATAGATTAAACAGAGTATTTTGGACTGATTACCGCCATCTATTGAGTTGGTGCACCGTTCCTAGAGGTACTGCAATACAAGGTCGATCCAAGTGGAAAGCGCGTACATATTATCTGAGAAACAAAAGCCTAATACCAGACTCATGGATATAAAAGTTCAATGAATGATTACCTTTTTGTCTTTCTACCAACTTATGTCACAGTCAAAGTTGAGGGGCGTGGCTTATTGTCACATCAGAGTGTACTTTGATCTATTAGTCAAATTATAGTCCTTTAACCTCCTTTGCTTCAATTCCTTTAAAATCCTTTGCTTCAATTCCTTTAACCTCCTTTGCTTCAATGCCTTTAACTTCCTTTGCTTCAATTCCTTTAACATCCTTTGCTTCAATGCCTTTAACCTCCTTTGCTTCAATTCCTTTAACCTCCTTTGCTTCAATTCCTTTAACCTCCTTTGCTTCAATTCCTTTAACCTCCTTTGCTTCAATGTCTTTAACCTCCTTTGCTTCAATTCCTTTAACCTCCTTTGCTTCAATTCCTTTAACCTCCTTTGCTTCAATGCCTTTAACCTCCTTTGCTTCAATTCCCTTTCTATTATTTAAAGATGTTTTTTATCTCAGAAAAATAAGAAGTGTCTGATCACTAGAACAAATCAGTAGAACAAAGATTTTGAACAGCGAAAATAACAATTCCGAACACACATTGAAACAAACAACAGTCGCAATGGAGATCACTCGGAGAGAGAAACAAATGGATATAAAGGTAGAGACTGTCCGCCCGTACTTCGAGGATAAAAGATCGAAGCAGTCAACACCAGCAATGTTCAACAGCATTGAGGAGAAAAGACCGCAGAAGACTTCATCATCAGAGGTCAGCAGCAGAGGGAAGAAAAGATCGAAGCAGTCAACATCATCAGAGTTCAACAGCACTGAGGAGAAAGGATCGAAGCAGACTTCATCATCAGAGGTCAGCAGGACAGGGAAGAAAAGATCGAAGCAGTCAACACCAGCAGTGTTCAGCAGAATTGAGAAGAAAGGATCGAAGCAGACTTCATCATCAGAGGTCAGCAGCAGTGAGGATAAAAGATCAAAGCAGTCAACACCAGCAATGTTCAACAGCATTGAGGAAAAAAGACCGCAGAAGACTTCATCATCAGAGGTCAGCAGCAGAGGGAAGAAAAGTTCGAAGCAGTCAACACCAGCAATGTTCAATAGCATTGAGGAGAAAAGATTGCAGAAGACGTCATCATCAGAGGTCAGCAGCAGAGGGAAGAAAAGAACGAAGCAGTCAACACCAGCAATGTTCAACAGCATTGAGGAGAAAAGATCGCAGAAGACGTCATCATCAGAGGTCAGCAGCAGAGGGAAGAAAAGATTGAAGCAGTCAACACCAGCAGTGTTCAATAGCATTGAGGAGAAAGCATCAAAGCAGACTTCATCATCAGTCAGCAGCAGAGGGAAGAAAAGATCGAAGCAGTCAACTCCATCAGAGGTCAACAGCATGGAGGAGAAAGGATCAAAGCAGTCAACACCATCAGAGGTCAACAGAGAAAGGGAGAACTCAACATCATCAGACAGGAACACCAGGGAGAAGATTCCAAAGATGCTGGCAGCAGAAAGATATAAAATGTATGTCAGTGTTCTCTTGGACAAGATCATCACACAAATATATAAGAAGGCAAAGGTGACCTGGACAGATGTCGACATAACAGACACAAGTACATCATCTGCTGGAGAGAATATGGGCTGAGGTCAAAGACATTGACTCATCTTTTAACTCCAAAAGAACCCTTGACAAGGCCATTTTCAAGGAGTTGTGTAAGAAGTGGCCTTGTCCAGAGATGCTGATGGTTTCCTTTCTTTTAAGAGATCCAGAATTTGAGATATCAATTCGCTCCTCTATGAAAAGACACCTGTGCAAAAAGCCTAGCGTCTCCTGTATCAGCGCAGGCTTCTCTTTCTTCTTCAGGAGATAAAAGGTGGATGAACAGTAACGGTACACCAACACAATAGATGCACCAAAAAGTTATTCATCATTATGTGACATTACTGTACTGGTACAACCCTAACCCTAACCTTCATTGTTTGACTGATGAGCTTTTTGATTTTCTTGTCTCTCTCCTAATCACCTGTTCTACGAAATGAAGGGGCGAAACCTTTTCTTTTATTATCAATATTTTTCTATTATGATTAGCTTTTACTAAGTCTAAAGTTTTGTGATGGGTTTTCTCCAGGTGCTCCTGTTATCCCCACATTTATAAAAATGAATAAAATTTATAAAATGAAATCATTTGCTCTCAGTATTTATTCCACTCAGACTTAAGTCTTGTTGTGGCTTTTCTCCAGGTGCTCCGGTTCCCTCCCATATTTAAAACAATTATTAAAAGATTCAAAATCGAATAATTTGTTCTCAGGATTTATTCCACTGAGACTAAAGTTTTGCTGTTTCACAGATGCAAGTTTAGTTTCTTCCTTTAATTCATCAGCCATCAGCACCTTCACCTGAACTTAGCTCCAACAAGCTGTATAAGGCGGAGTAGAGTGACCTCCTTATGGCTGGTGATCAAATAGCGATATTAAGCATCTAACTGTCAGATATTTTCAGAATAAGACACAGTTGCTGCTGACTATCACCGTAAATCGATACAGTGTTACTTGATTGTGTTTGTCTTCAATTTGAAGGAAATTTGAGATCTCAACTAATTAAATTTTGGAGTTAAATTTCTGCAGGAAGATGGTGTTGTGCAATAATGCATTAAACGTGATACCATAAAATGGTGTGCCTTTCGGCATTCAATAAATTTGGTTATCAAAATCAAATATTGAATATTAGTATTAGAAATATTAATATTAATAATAACTTTAATTGATTAAAGTTACCTCGGGCACCACCCTTCAAAGGAAGGGAAAAGATAGCCAATTTATTGATTAAGTCTCATAAAAGTACTAACTACAAATTTGGAACTCTGATTAACAATTAAATGAATAACTATAACCAAAATTACCATATAGATAGTTAGCTAAGTTGAAGGATATAGTATAATAATTCACTTGTGCAACATTAATGAAAAAACATTTGTGAAAGAAAAATATTTATTATGAATATAAGTATAAAACATAAAAACACAAATTACTAACAGTGTACTTACTACATAAAGATATGTATGTGATTATGCGTGTGTGTGTGTCTGTGTGAGTGAGCGTGCTTCACAAATGGCGGCTGGCCACTCGAAAGATAACGGACTCCCCCCTTTGGGCGGGGGTCAGAGAGATTGGTGCTGAGATATGCGCGTGTCTGTGTGTTTGTTGGTACCAAATTATCGAGAGTTTCTAGATACATGCAAGGAAAGACTGAAGAGCATATCTAACATTAACTTTCAAATAACTAATATCACAGCAACACAAACCAAACTTATAAACATCACAAGGAATCAAATAAACAGTCTTTGCTTAGCCTAGTATAATTTTTAAGCCCTGTTGTGTTACCCGTCCATGGAAAGGGAAATAAAGTTGCTGTGCTGTTCGAAGTTCTGTGAAGTCGTCTTGCTGGTTTTGTGGCTCCTGCCTTTGTGGTTCTGTTGTGCAGTACAGCGGTTTTGCTGTTCGTTGTCAGACAGGACCTCATATCGCTGCCTGAAGGTTGGTAGAGCTTGTATTGGAAGTTTTCCTTGTTGAGATGAGCTGCAAGCTGCACCTCTCCTCCATTGAGGGTTTCGTGGAAAGATGAGTCGAAAAGAGGCTGGACACCCTTCTCCTCTCAAGGGTGGCGTAGAAAAAGATAGAAGAGAGGGAGACCTGGCCTTATATTGGCTTGGTGACCTCATAGGTCATGGGGCCCAGAGTGACCAATAGTAGTTGACACTTGTGTCTCCGGTCAGTTTTCACACCTCTGTGTGACATTGAGGCACCCTGGGAGAATATTCCTTGTATGATCGACCACAGCAATTAATACCGATTGCCAGTTGATGTTAGTAGATGTTAGTGACCAACCAGTGAGGATGTGCCTGACCCTAGCATAATAAAGTTAGTTAGTTGTCTCTATATGAATCCATTCATGACACAAAATGACTTGAGTGGAAACTGAACTGACTTCAATGATGTGATTATTTTACAACTGTAGACCATAGAACAATTGACAATTGTCTGAAATAAAATATATCAAACTGAACAAATTTTATCTTTTAACATTCTTTAGTTTTCAACATGATTCTAAGCTGACTTCATGTTATCATTTGATGCAGTGTTAACCTTTAAACTCTGATGTTGGACAACATACTGCAAATGTGAAGAGGAAAAATCTGACATGAGCTTTAGAGAATAAACAAATTCAGATTAAATCCTGCAATTCCACAGGCAGACACTGGTTTCATTGATTTACATTCACAAAAAGAGCCAATGAAATACATTGTTTATTTACAAGGAAACATAACATTTTATAAGTTTGAGATCTTTTTCAGAAAGGCACTTGATCAAATTCTTGTTGCAAATTGTCAACAAGATTAAGGAAAATTCTATTTGGTAAAAGGCACATAAAAAAACACGAGGAAAAGATATGGAGGGTGTAAACAAACATGAACAGACAACCATTTTCAAACTTTGAATCACTGACAAAATGGCATTCACGACTCTATCCCAACACAGTGATGAAAAATTGTATTTCTGAACTTCAACTTAAAGGTGCAAGGAGTATTAAAGGGCCCTCGCTCCTTGGATAGATCAGCACATGTTGGTGATACAATGGATTCTACTTCAAATCTAAAAAAACTTCTGCTTCGTAAATGGAGAACAAGACGGTGTGTAACATTTCAAGTAGTGACAACTGAATTGGCAGAAAGAGACAAAGATACTAACAACATGAGAATTAGTAGTAGTGCTGACTGTTTTACACACGTGAACTTGCACCATAATCACAAGACAAAGGAGAGGGGGGAGATGACAAAATAAGAAAAAATAATTACTTTATTTAGGGATGGGTAAGAAAACAAAACCTGGTAATAAACAGGCCTCAGGGTAAAGACGAGAGCTACAATTGACACGACCCTAACATTTTCAAATAAACATCCAAAATTGTGGACTTCCTGATGAATTTACTTCATGAACCCAGGGGGCATTCTTTAAGTTTTTGCCTGATAGATGTTTACCACATTTCATAAATCAAGGAGAAATGTACCCAACAGGGTCTGTAGGGGGGACACTACCAAGGCATCTTGCCGGATCCAAATGTTTTGTTTCCTGTCCTTGATAATCTGGGGGCTGAACAACCAGGCTAACAGCCACACAGACAGGGTAACAGAGGCTTTACACATCATCAGAGGTCAACAGCATGGAGGAGAAGTAAGGGAAATAATTTTTGTTAACAGAGCTAGAGGGTCCATTTCATTATTGTTTTGATTGTGTGTGGTTTCTTTTAATCATATTTTATTTACGATATTTTAATACTTTCTAATTCAAATGTCAGACTGAATATTCTCAAGTCTTCAAAGGTCACTGGTCTTAGAAAGGTTGATTATTAATATGCTATATTATCATCATCAGTGGCATGAATTTGTTTCAAAATTATTACAATATCATTTGTCACAATCATTTACGGATACAATGAAATATCCCTAACTGAATGGCCTTGTCCAGAGCTGCTAATGGTTTCCTTTCCCATAAAAAAGCCAGAAATTAATTGCTTCCTCTTTGAAAATTCGCCTGTACAAAAAGCCTGGCACCATCTCCAGCTTCTTTTCCTCTTTGACAGCAGGCCTCTCCACCTTCTTCAGGAGTTGAAACATTGTTGAAGGACTGAAGATTGTCAGTACTCCAGGTTACGGCACGTAGTAAGTGTATGTGGGCAATTGGACTTTTGTTTAATAAAAAAAAACCCCAACATTTCACCCAACGCAACAGCCGGAAACTAAAACCCTTTGCATTTCATTACAATGAAAGTATCAAGATTACACTGAAAAAAATTGAAGGATAAATTAATTCCCTACAACGAATTCATCAAAGTACAGAGTGTATAAATGGCAAAAAAAGAGGCTTCTGCCTAATAGACACATCTCCTGAATTTCATACATCTAGGGCAAAGTTAAAGCAGGGATCTTTGAATTTTTAAACTGTGCAATCGAGCCATTTGCCATGCCAATGTGCAAGACCCTGAAAATATATAATTGTTCGCACAGCGAGCATGTTTGGGTCATGTAATGTGCACCATTCTGTGCCCGGGCCCTAACTAATTAAACATCATTGTAAGATCACTAACACACACACAGACAAGCTAAACAAAACATATATACTTCAATTATAAATCATTGTGTTTTCCCAAATGGTTCAGATAATTTTGAGATGAGTTGTGCTGGTGTAATGAGATAAATGTGACACTGACGGAAGAAAAATAGAGGGATACGATTTAAATCTGTTTTTTGACAGATTGACTAGAAAGTAGGAATAAAATAGAGGAGCATTTGATTTAAGGCGGTGGACACGCACCTGTTAGTGTAAGGAAACAACCTTGCACGTCAACCATCAGTATGCTCACTTTTCTGAGAGAGCAGAGGCTCTAACAATGAAAGTTTAGAGGCTACCAGACTACTAAAAATCAAAAGACAAACCTCACTGCATAGCAGAGTATGAAACGAATAGTCATGTTGTCAAAATTCTGTACATTTTGCTGTTTGTTCCTTCAAAATGTGTTGGTCAGCGGGCTATGGTCAACATAAACAGACTCTTTACAGAACAAAAGCAGTGATGAAGGCAGTCAAGTTTTACTAACAGTTCCTCTCTTTTAGTTTCTTTTCTTTTTGCCCAAATGGTCCTGCCCATGGAATGTATGGAACCTGAGTGTGTGCACATTTTCTCACAACTCAACTAAACTGCACCCATCCTGATTTGACAGCATCTTTACTGGAGCTGTGGAGGAGAGGTGGTGGAAGATGAGAGTGATAATGAGAGAGGAATACCTCAAAAACAGACATGTAAAACTGATACATATATGACAAATGGATGAGATGTATTATTACACAAGAAAAACATGCTGAAAACCTTACTTGGAACCTGCAGATGTGAAATCCCCCCAACCGTCTGAGCTGGGCTGGGCTGCAGGGACTGGGGAACCGAAGTCTAAAAGAGCGTCTATTTGAAGAAAAAACAATTAAGTAAAGTATGAATGATTTTAACATCTTGTAATGATTTTTTAAATGTTTATATAATACAAAGGCAGGGTGATCACCAGTGTTAGTTTGAACAGCTGGGACTGCTTCTTGTCCTCCAGGATGTTGCACCATGCCTCCAGCCTTTGCGCCTGGTGGGGGTGGGAGCAGACCTCCAACCGCCCCCCGCGGTTTGACACCACCCGCATCCTTCTTCTTGATGTTCTGTGGTAGACAGAGTTACAGTTTCTAAAACTTTAAATCATAATTTTCCTGATCAATACTTTTGTCATTATGGTCATCTCCTTTCACCTGTGATGTCTTGGTGACATACTCACCGCAATGCTGATCTTGATTGTCTGTCCCTCCTTGAAGCTCAGGTCCAGCTTAGGGGCTACGCAATCAGAAGCTTCCATTTTTGCGAGCTCACCCTCTTGCTTCACCCATCTTTAGAAATAGAGTTGAAAGCATAACAGTTATCATTGTAAATAATTTTTGGTCAATTTAAACTTTAAGGTGGTACTTAAGAATGAAACAGGGATGGTGCACTTGCAGATACCAGACAACAAATTGTAGATCAATGGGTAAAACATTTTTAACAATGGTACGACAGAGTATTAGAAAATAGTGTCACGTTGCTTGCTGCTGACATAGTTTAACAAATACCTTTTTCCACGAATCTGTTTTCATTATTTCATAAGTCAACAAATGGCAATCAATGAGTCACTTTTATAGAATATAATTAAAGAATACAATTTACATTTGCATGCTATGCAACTTTGCATAATATCCACTCATACAAGATTAAATGTTGGAAATTAACTACACATTTAGACAAAAATAAAAAGGTACAAAGATGCGTCTAGAAAAATGTAGCAGGTCATACAGACTTGATCATTCATAGGTCGTATGTTTAAATACCCATTGGGGAAAAAAATACACATGTAACAGGCAGTAAC
The DNA here is from genome assembly GCA_026259375.1 of Verasper variegatus. Classification (NCBI taxonomy): domain Eukaryota; kingdom Metazoa; phylum Chordata; class Actinopteri; order Pleuronectiformes; family Pleuronectidae; genus Verasper; species Verasper variegatus. The sequence goes on from CM048040.1 coordinate 15,256,679, forward strand.
TTACTTAAAATGGTCTTGTAAAGCAACATTGAAGTCAAATGAGTCTCCACGATCAGCAAAGCCCAGACCAATAAAAGCATGACGTCCTTTAATCAAAGCAATTGTAAAGACAATACAGGAAACTTTAGGTGATGTAAACTAACTTTACATCTCGTAAAACAAATATATTCCTACAATAAACATATAACTTTTATGTGACACAAATATTCTTAGAAAGAGTTTTTACAGGCCTGTTGTATTTACAGGCTTGTTTTTATACATGTGATATTAAATTTAAGAGACAATAAGCACAGTACAGCTACCTGCTATATTTAGGGCAAAATATTTCCTATTTAGAAAAGATTAGTTACAAAAAACAAGCTGTCTTTATAATCAGGGTCGTCATACATTAAGACCAATAGGGTAAGTGGATAAATTAGTTTACGTATTGCCACATTCTCATTTGAATTGATATCCTGTTGAAAAAGTCTTACCATTGCCATCCTCTATCCGTATCACAAAATACCTGCTGGAGTCGGTGACTGATTCAACCACACAACCTGGATACTGGTCGACTGGAGCTTGTGCAAACAGCTCTCCTGCAAAGAACAAATTTACACCACATTGTGCCTTAGGGGTATTTTCTGACTGGTAAATAATGAAGTAAAAAGGTTGCTTCACAGGCACTTCGATCACACTGTGACTAACGTATGACGCTTTCTTCTCTGTTAACATGAAATAACACAAACGCATAACTTTCCTCACACAGCTTTTCTCTTGCTGTGAGAAAATGTTTTCTTGTGTGCTTGTCATCTTCCTGAAGGACAAACACACACATTGTGATAAATGTGGAAGAAATGTGAAAATATGAAGGTTTATCCCATGGATTAGTGAAACTGTGAGTACAGCGAGATGCTTTCACATAATCTGTATTTGTTTTGTTCATTTAAATAATTTGTTTCTATGGGACATCTCAGAAGTCACTTGTGGCTTTAAATAGCTTTCTATCCGATTAATCCACTAAAGAGTTTACTACAGTAGCAAGTGCCATTGTGCTGTGGACCATCGGTTGGAGGCTTCAAACATTTTAAAAATATTCAATGTGTAGAATTTAGGGACATCTAGTGGTGAAGTTGCATCTATCAGCTGAATACCCCTCACCCTCCCCTTCCAAACATGAAGGAGAACCTGTGGCAGCCTTCAGTTGTCATCAAAACTCAAAAGGTGTGAATTTGTATTACCATACAATCTAGTGTATATTCAGTGCTGATGAGCAGATCAGGCAGGGTAGGCTGTGTATCTCTCTGGCTATACTCATCAGGGCCGTTCAAAAGGAACCGATGAACAACTTTGAATGGTAAGTTGCTGAAACGTCATCAACATGCCTACATGCTCACTGTGATTTTTTCCATAAATTTCCCTACTGTATCCTCACATGAGGCTTACTGACATTTTACCAGAGCTGAAATAAGTCAAGCAAAATGTTTCATAAATGAGTTGATTGTGAAGCATTAATAAATTATCAACTCAATGAGATGCATGCAGAAAACCACATCACATGTAGTAAGCAGATGTGTTTACATTATTGTACCTGTGTTTTTGTCTTCTAACTTTATGAAAGCGATCTTGCCTTTCGCAGTGATTTTCATCCTTCCACTCCATGCAGGTTCATCCAGCTTCCAGTCAGCAGCACTAGAAAAACAAGAAAAAATCTTATCTGGATAAGAAAGTGGTTTGTGTAATTGTCATTCACAAGAACAGCTGACAGGATCTAACTTTTCATGCAGGGAACTGCTGCTTTGCACAGCAGGAGGAAGTGAAATTGAAGGTTTTTTGTACGACTAAGATCAGACAATAAGAGAAACTGAGTACTTTTGTTCTGCACCCAAATGAATAAAAGCAAATGCGTCACAAAGCACTACACTGCAGGATTGTAAAGTGTCTGCACTGCCAGAGTGAGCAACACTGCTCAGCTCATCTGCTCTTTTCTAATCACTCACAGGTAGAACTAATCTTTAGAAAAGATGTCTCATAAACTCTCGAGCGAATTAAACAAGCACAAAGTAAACTTTAAGTACTGTTTGGGTTGTAGTAATTTCTCATCAGTGTTGGTGTTCATTTATAACGTGTAAAGTGAGCGCAGGTCAGCAGGGGAGTGAGGATGGAGGACAGCAGCAGGGTAATACTGAACTGTACCAGGATACTGGGTCCAAAATGTGTGTCTGCCCTGATCCTGAAGCAAGGGCGGCCATAACGAAGGTAGCAGTAACCCTGCTGTAGTGTCCTGGCATTTAGTTGAGTATAAAGCCCAATTTATATTCGTGGGAAATACAGTCATTATACTAGAAACCTCACACTGCAGAAGCGCAGCAGAAATCCTGCCTGTGTGAACAACATACAACCATGAACACAGCAGAACCACGCCGCAGCCACTCATGCAGACAGTGTTGCAAGGGCGTCATAAGGCCCGACAAATCTAAATGCTCAATGCAAAACGGAATGCAGGATGATAATTGTTTTGTCAAACACTTTGTTTACAAAATCGTTGGAAGCCATAATCATAATAATAATAGTCTCCCAGCCTTCGTGCCAATGACGGAATTTGGTGCTAGAGTCTGCACAGTAGTAATCGAGCTGCAGGTTCAAAGTACCACTGATACACACTAGACCAATCGCGAGATACATTCAGCTGTGTGTTTCGAATTTTGTGTTATTTTTCGAAGTCCCATTTACTGACAAGAAGTAAGAGGGGTTTGTGGCCTGTACTGTAGTCAACCACCAACGTCGAGACGTTTTGGCTTCGTTTTATGGGGAGCTGTCATGCCGTCCAACTTCATATACAAGCTTGTTTAATAAACACAAAATGTAAAATACAGAGCATCTCTATAAAAAGGAGGCTACAAGATGAAGTCAGACCGTCAGTGTTGATGTTTACCTTCAGCAGTGCGACGGTCCGACGTACTTTTAACCAAATTAAGGACAGAGACGACATGGTGTGAACCGGAGGCTTTTAGGGCCCCTGGCGGTGGTGTTTCGCATGAGCTCAGCTATTTAGAACTTTTCATAGTTTTATAAGCAGAGTCCCCCGCGTCTTTCTTGGGTAGCTCGTGTTAACCGTTTTTCACGACAACAGGTTTGAGATTCAAGTAAGCTGTTCGTCGGTGGTGGTGTCCGGTTCCCGTGAGCATATGGAGTGGAGAGTTTATTTGGAAACAGCGGGGAACTTCTTGGCCACAAACCTGCACAACAACCATGTGCATACATCTAAATACTGTGTGGTGCAGTGTACGGACTTTGTGGGCTTTCCGCGTCGACGGCATTTATCGGGGAAACGGAAGAAAAGTAATAAAACACCAGCCAAACGAGTCTGTCCGATAATGGATGTATGTCCGTTTAAGTTAGCTTCGCTGACCGACACTTGTCTGTCACAAACGTAAGCGCCCTCTGACGTCAACTTACCGATATCCACGGTTAGAGGCGCGCGGCGGGATCTTGTAAACGTGGACCTCGGGCTTGACGCAGAGCATGGACTCATAAGAGTTGTCTTCTGCCATTTTGTAAAGTTTCACTAACTAGAAAACAACTTCCGACTTTCAATGGACACGGCTGAGGCTGGAACTGAACAACACGACAAGCTACCACAGCGCCGCCCCTGGTCGGAGTGGGCGCAGCGCATGGACTCGCATGCACTAATGAGAATAACACCCCCCTCGGCACCTTCGCTACGAGTATTAGAGGGACTGGTATAAGAAATTTGTTAAATACTTGGGACTTATCCAAACTAGGAGTAATTAACTATGGCCCTCTCAAAAAGGAAACGATAGAAGATGTTAATAGGTGGAATTTAATTCATTATTTAAATATTAGCTCATGTATAGATTCGTTAAAGATGAACATCCTACCTAGATTTAAATATACCAAACAAATATATAAACAAATATATTATTTTTTGGGGTGGGTTAAAATCACCTCTATATTTATCTGAGCAGGGGGAAAAAAACAAGAATAAAATTTCAAACTTTACAACTTTCAAAGTAGAGAGGGAGATTAGCCCTTCCATTCTTAAAGGTTCAGTGTGCAGAATTTATATTCATATTTATGACACCGATTTCAGGCCCAGCATATATGATACCAAATTCAGATGCTGGACTGAAAATGGTCTCACTGTGTATTGTATACTTTTAAATCAGGGTACAGCCTTGAGCTTCCAGGACTTAAGATCAGGATAATTTAGGTACTTTGAAATCAGATTTTATTGGAAATAACTTTCCATAAGAAAATAATACAGAGGGAGAGGAAATTCTTGATATTTTTCAAAAAGCTTATAATAATGCTACATACCAAAAAGTAATATCTAAATTATATATAGCTTTTCAAAACTTAAAAGGGGATAATACTTTGGCTATTTAAGCAAGATGGGAAGCAGTGAGCAATTTCACAATGTCACAGGAAGAATGGGACAGGATCTGCAGACAGCAATGGCGAATGTCCAGTGCTCCCTCATGGGAAGAATTTATTTGGAAGAACATGTCTTGCTTTTTCTCTGCTCCAGCAGAAATCTAACTCCTCCAATCAGACAGCCTGCTGGAGATCCTGTGGTACTGCAGAGGCAAACCACTTTCCTTTTTTGGGGGAATTGTCCATCTGGGGCTCCATTTTGGAAAAGTGTCCACAGTGTCCTGGAGGCAGCTTACAAGATATAAATGTATTTTAATTTTAAAATCTTCTACCGTGAGGACCCCGAAGAACTTCTTTGTGCAAAGCCAGATAAATACATGTTGAGGGTGCTGCTAGTTGCTGGCAAAACAGCTCTAACCAGAAAGTGGCTAAAGACAGCTGTACCAAACATGCATGAGTGGTTTCATACAGTTGATAAGGATATTTTTTTTTTTATCTTTCTTAAACAAGTGCCTATGGATATGCATATGTTGAAGCATGTAAATTAGACCTGGAAAGTATGCTGTATGTTAGGATAGGAATAAGTGCATGTGAAAGAACATATATACTATGTCATTTATTTAAAAGATGGATCCTCCCCAAGATGTTTTTAATTTATGTTTTTTTGTATGTATTCATGTATGAAATCCAAATTTAAAAAAAGCCAGATTTACAACAAAGTGATTGCATTATATAGTATTTAGCTGACACTTTTAACCAAAGCGACTTCAAATAAATGCGAACATAAAGCTGCACACCTAACTCCGACAGGTTCACAACTGATGATGTGTCCCTAACTTCCACTGGTGATCACCAACATCTGCTGGTAATCCTTGACATCTGCTGCTAGCTTACAATTTGTTCATCAATATGGTTCAGAGGACCTTCAAATGTACAAGGAGTATTCAACATCTTGTCTTATTTTTTTAATATCACCAGTACAATTTCAAATTCACACTTTCATCCTAGTTTTAGGTTTGTAGCTTTGTAGAGTTTGCAAAGGGCTTGAATGGTGAGAGAGCGCCTGAAAGATCTTGATTTAAAATAAGGTTTATCAACATGTAGCACAGGACCCAATGGCTACAACTCCAGTTGTTTTATCTGAATATTTAAAAGTTGTCAATTAACATACTTTTGTATGGCTTATTCTTGAATTGTGCTTTTTTTTAAAAAAGGCACTGAAGACACAATCAATTATACTACTGAACACAAGTAACCAAAAATACAGTGTTGTAAATGTTTTTGTTTACAATTCACCTGAATGACTTAACTGTAATCATCTATGTGAGAGTAACCATCCTTTAATCAATGTATTTATATTTGCCACATTTAGTTTATTCCTATGTGTCAAAATAAATCATTTAGAAATAAAATGTGGTTTGAATTCATATTACATTCTGCTAAAGAACCAGTCTAATGAAACATAAAACATACACCAAGTTCTCTTTTTGAAGTACGTCTATTAAAGGGCATTCAAATTTCATTTGTGTTTTTCAAATTTGATGAAATTCTAATGAAATCAAATCAGCCACAAACCCAACAGGTGGCTGAATGACTGAAACAAAGCATCATGGGGAAATCTCACATGACAGAATGACAATTCTTCTAAATTCTCAATTTGAAATTATTACAAATTCCTGTTTTTCAGCAATAGAACCAGATCCCTGGGAGAAGTTATTATGGGCATCAATATACATCAGTGATGTTACAACCTTGCATTCCACTCATCGTGACAAGGGATGTTATCGCGTATAACAAAAATACTGAGATTGTAGAACTGCAACAGACAACTGCACAACGTTGTTTTTCCAAACAGCATCAAATTCAGCTCTGCTTTTACTTTCTTATTTGATCTATAGTACATTTGCTCACAAAAGCAAGATGTCAATCAATTCACCAGAAATTATTTAAACAAATGAACGTGAAAATGTGGCATGGAGTCTTTCACTTAGAGAAGATTTACTGCACAGCCAGTGAGAGTGGTTTTGTATCCATCTAAAACTATAGCTTGGTGCAGCTTTAAACTGTGCCTCAAATACATTGGATTTTTCAAAGAATAATTAACTTATCATGTTCGCACAAAAATAAAGATTAATTAGCACCAACAATTGAAAAGTATATCCAGGGTAACTGTTATTTAAGGCAAAGTATTAAAAGGTTGTAAAATGAACTGCAGGTTCATCTACAGTGAACATCTTAATAAGTGGTGACTTTTCGGTATTTGATTGCATTATTAAATGCAAAAACGCTGGTATGTACAAAAAACACAGGTCACAGAAAAATCTTCAGTAAAACCAGGCAGTTGAATCTGGATTCATTCTGGAGGAGACAGATTAAAAGATGCATGTTTGTATATTTTCATAATTTAAAATCACACATTTCTCTGACCCTGATTGAAGGAAGATTACTGGAATTTGTATGTCATCTTCCTCCTTGTTGAGTATTTAAGAGTTATTTCTGAACAACTGCCAGCCAAGCACACAATTTGTCAACAAACTGCCACCTGTGAAAAACCTGCCTTAAGTCTTCTTTGCTTAACAGATGAATTGCAGTTGGTTTTAAGAGTTAACTATAAGTCTGTAGAAAAAGTCAAAAAAAGACTTGCCAATTTGAATTAGTGAGGCAACACAAACAGGGACATTGATGCATGACCACTTAAGATTTTCAATACAGGGGTAGGTCTGACTTTTTCCAATTTGACAACTTTAATCATGATACCACCAGTGAAGTTTCCTACACAAGCTACATTATCTATTCGGTACACACTATTGATCTCCTGAATTAAACATAAGATTACTAAGAAAGGAAAAAAACTAACTAATAAAGCAATGTAAACTGATTAAAACAAAAAACACAGCACAGGTAATTCGTCAATATGTAAAAACAAAAAGTAATAATCCAGGGAATAATTTCAGTATTATTATTGCTTGAATAAGCTTAGATTTAGTGACACTCTGTCCTTCCGATCTATAACCTCTGGCCACGGGCTGTGAGCCCATTGGGCATTTCTTTAATAGCTACCAGTGCCAAAAACAGGCCTGTGGATTGTGGAAAGTGCTGGTCTGGGTCACTACAGTATTGAAACACCTTTGAGCGCAGAGCACTTTTACGCAAAAAGCAGAATCGTTACGAATTTCTGTCAACTCGTACTCAAGGTGCTGAACATGCAGTAAACTCTCAGCACTTCATTTTCACTGAACCCAACAAAACTGAAGCCAGCTTCCCAGTGGACATCCAGCCACGATCCACAATCCACTGGTGACACGGCCAGCTCGTTCGTTTTCATGTCTCCAGGGAATTCCCATAGATTCACAAGCTCTCTTTATTATCCCTGAAGAGACAGATGCCTTAAGCCCTGGCACTCTGCTGGCCGATCAGACCTAAAATCATAGGGCACCTCATGGTACATCGAAGTATCACAGTGTGTAGGGATGTGAGGCAAAAACTTGTTCAGTGTGGAACAGAGGTTTCGGATCTTTGGCTGATCTCTGCCAGCCCCTTGCAATGTTCCACAGAGGGAAAAGACAAGGTGAAAGGCAAAGACCATGCCCATAAGCAGAGTAGAGAGAGGGTGGAGAAGTTCGTCACAATCCATGCTACGTCTTCATAATTCTAACATCTGTCAAATTTTATGTTGTTCCACCACTCTGCTCTTCATACCACACACAATCCCTTTAAACTGTCCCCCTTCATAGCCTCTCAGGGAGACAGACGTTTCCTTGCAGCAGGTAGCTTCAGTTTATCTGCAGAGTCGAAAGCCTGAGGTGCCATCTGGGCCAGTGGGCTGGCGGATCACGTGATTGTGTGGATGAACTGGTTCTGATGGTTGCTGCGCACTCAAACGAGCTGGCCTAATCAAATGAGGAGACATTTAGAGTAAATTAATATTAATCTATGTCTTTTCTTCCCAACTTTGACAAATGTCGGTTTTCCTACCTGTCGTGGCATGGATTGTCCTGAGGCGTTTCATCTGAAGAAGCACTACCCAAAATCCTTTTCCTGGCTTCTGCATATTCTGCCTCCCTCTGGGCCAAAGACTTCATCTGCTGAGATGGACGGGATGAGGACGCGGCAGTGGTACCGTTATTTGTAGGACGCTTTAAAATTCGGATTTGCGGTGGGGGGGCTGCCGGCAGAGAGTCATCTTGAATTACCATTGCAGTTTTCACAAGTGAAACACCTGAGCCCAAGCTGGACTTCCTGCACGGGGGGGGGGGGGGGGGGGGGGGGGGGGGGGTGTCAGAGGAATACTGCTAATATTAGAGAAAACATTGCAGAGATATATATATATATATATAAATTCACATCATATTTCAAAGATTTCAGACACATTTTCTGTTTGCTTACTTTGCTTCCTGGTTTATTTTCAGTTTAGCTTCAAACCTTCTCTCTATTTCCTGAGGAGAAAGACAAAAAAAATTATAATATGTATTACTGCCCAACAAGTATATTTCCTAAGTCTCAATGCTCTGTGTAGCCAATATGTTTACGAGATCCAAAAGTCTGAGAAAACACACTTCTGACCCAGCTCAATCACTACAACCCATTAATCCCTCACTATGGTGAGGGATCTGTTTAATCTCTGGACACTCATGGACGATATCCAGAGTAGACAATGCATCTACAGAGCACTCAGCAATTCCACATGGGTGGCCTCTCATAGATCTAATTACACTTATTGATAAACTGAACTGTTTTTCATTGCAACTGGAGGGCTGGCATTGAAAATGTAAATAATTTCCTCATAGACCGAAGAAGTAATTCATATACAGTATGATCTAAAAGTCAGATCACATGTTGGATTACATCCAAGGGATTTGATCACTCGTCAGTGTTGCAATCTCTGCTACTGTTGGATTTGGAAAAAAAAAGTTTTTAATCTTTTAGTCAGTCTACTGAGTTTTTATAATTTGTTATAGATTTGTGCATTTTTAGGGTCCAAGCACTGAACACAGTGGGAGGCCCTATTGAAATTTTCCCAGGCAAATGAATTGGCTTTTTGAGGGCTTTAACATGCTCAAATTCTTACCAAATTAGAAAGTGGTGAAAATGTACATATTCTGGAATAATTTTAAATGGGCGTGGCAAAATGGCTCAAAGGCACCCCCCGGAACGCGTTCACATTGACCGATCTTCACAAAACAGGTGTATCATGACCAGACAAACAAAAAAGTCTGGAGGTGCAATTTGAAAAACGCAACAGGAAGCCCGCCATTTTGCATTTAGTGGCCATATTTGACATTTTTACTTTGAGGTACTTGTACCAGGGCATCAGATCAACTTCAAATTGAGATGAGTGTCATCTCAACAAGAGGGAGATAAAAACTACCTCAAAGATCGATTTTTTCGTCACACGGTGTGACGTGGCGTCAAAGTTTGATTACATGCCATCAAAACACGATGTTCTGTATCTCGGACATACATGGACCATGAATCCTTTGATGCAGAGCCGTCAACAAACAACTCCACTCATGCAGTGTCAGTGGTAATAGATCAAAGGTTGTTCTCTCTCTCTCTCTCTCTCTCTCTCTGGAGACAATGTTGTCATAACTCCACTGTGCATTGTCCTATCACCACCAAACTTCTGTCTCATGATCAGAGTCCATGTGTCAATATTTCCTCAGGGTCATAGCGCCACCTACTGATCAGTGTGAAAATGAAGTTGTTGCTCTCAAAATTGCTCACGCTACATCAGAGCCCCTACTTGAACAGATCTATTAGTCTGTATGTAATAATACTGATGGTGCCACCTACTGGCAACAGGAAATAAGCTTTGTTTTACAACTATCATTCAATTTACATAAAATGTTCACAGTGTGATGTGCAATTGATAGTGTTGACCGGAATGAGCAATTAGCAGGCAAGAATCGACATCACGTGACGGACAAAGGAAGTGAAGCGTTTATCCTTGTCATTGATCGCTCTCTCCATTAACCGCAACAGGCTTCATTACTTGTGAAATACTTAGTAACCATGTTTTGAGAAGTGCTTTAAAAATAAATATATTCCTATATTATATTAGTAAACTAATCATACTTGTATGATAGTAAATTAGCTGCTTTTAATAATACAAATGGTATATTTATCATCCTGGTCCGGCTATTAGTTGTATTTTAAGAGTGGAACCACATTATTTTTGGTCCATTCACACACTTTCATCGACCTACACGTACAAGAAAACCCAGCTAGATTTCTCAGATTACTTCTTCTAAACCTGATTTACTACAACTTAATGGTGTTGTAATGTTTCACCACAGTGCAGCCTATCATATCCACAATGGGCGGGTGTAAACACTACCTCCACTGTGGGAGAAAAGTATACTGTGTTAAAAGAAAAAAAAGAAGAGCTTTCTTTATGATTACCACTCGGATTTTCCTACAGATTATAAATGCCAATATATTTATCGAGAATATAAAATGTCATGAACGCAGGCTAAGCCCCACGACGGTATGGGACAGTGAGGCCTGCAGACCTCATCCGGGGAAAAGAAGCTGTTTTCTTTGACAGGGAAACTGATAATAAAAACGATCCAGCGCATCTTAGATCCTTTCTAAGTGTCTGTCGAAGTGAATTCAAGTTACAACCTGGTTTGTGTGGCACCACATGTGTACGTGTTTCTCACCCCGCTGTCCGCTGCCTCTTCCCAGCTCTCTGCAACCTCATCATCCTCCATTTTTTTTAACCGGACCGCTGGCTGGTTACACCTTCAAAACTATTTCCCATTCGAGCCGAAGTCCAGGGACGGAGAGCGGCGTCTGCACCGGACCGCGGGAGCTCGACTTAGCGGGCTTCGGTGGTCAGGTGAGGGCGGAAGAAGGAGATTCCCAGACGTTTCCCAGGCCGCGTGTTAGCCTGCTAGCCTGCTAGCTTGTTAGCTTAGCACTCCAGCGAGGACACCTCCTCCTCCGGGCGCCTGCGACTTTAAATTTGGCGTCACGCCCCCCGCCCCACGCCCCGCTTGAATCAACCGGTGTGACGTTCACAAGAAAAACTACAACACACAGTACTGTCATTTATGTTCGAGATCATGTATGTGGCTTTACATAAACTTCTTAAATCTGGAAATACGATAAGATAAGATAAGATAAGATAATCCTTTGAGTCCCACAATGGGTAAATTTGCTATAATACAGTAGCAAGAGTCAAAATAGGTATCAGTAAATAATAAGTAGCATGCAATACTTAGTAACATGCAATACGTAACTGTGATATTAAAACCAGCATTTCACTTTATATACAATCTATGATTTCACCAGAGAACGGTCATATAATGTAGTTTTGAGAACACAGAGTGTGCAGTATCTCTTAGTAAGTATAACTATATAGTTTACTACTATAAACGATTATTTGCACACTCTTTCTAAAGTGACTTTTTGAGAATCTTTATATAACAGAATCGCGTTTTATTGCCAAGCCGGTTTACACATACGAGGGATTTTTTTGCGGTGTATTTGTGCAAGTATAACTCTGAAAAAATAGGAAACAAAATTAAATATTGTGCAATACGTTGTAAGTAAACACTTGAGACTGGATTGTGCAAAGTACAGTTATTTGCCACGGGAAGTTCAAGTGTCACAGTCACAGGCAGGGGCATCATATTGTAGCTCAACGTGCTAATTTAATGATCTGAATACTTCGGCCACCTCTGACATTTTCAGGGTTTAAATTTGGTTTTAAAACGTGGGCTCTTCCCTGGGTGACGCGGCTGAGGACCCACCGGACCCACCCTGGTGCCACGGACCGTCCGCGGCTGCCTGAGCGTCGCTGTGCTGCGGAAGATGCTGTTCACTGAGCGGAAGATGGCGACTGTTTGGAGGCTGCAGAGGAACCTCCAAAGCTGATACCGGGACGGAGAAGAGACACACGCAGCGCCCACTGAACAACACGTCTAAAACCACGGTACTGGGTTCATTTGTTTTTTCCAGTTTCAGGGTAGAAATCCAGGGAAAGTGTGTGTGTGGCACTGGAGGAGCCACCGCTAGCACAGATTATCAGCAGTGCTCCGGGACTGAACATAGCAGCTAGCTTGTTAGCTGCCAGGGTGTAACTTAGCTTAAACAGGGTGTCGTGTCATCGAGGCAATTAAGAGGTAGGGAAGTCCAAAATGTGTCCGGCAGACGTATTTGAAACAAGGCATGTATGATGTGTCTTTTTATCGTTATCGATAGAGTAACTGATGTTGGCTAACGCTAGCTTGGGTGCTCATGTTAAGGGAGCTAGCTTCGTTAGCCAGTGCTAGCTCATATATTCCAAGGACCAAACGTTAAATTCAGCAACATGTACAGGCCGGCTAGTCAGTTAAAAAGCACAAGCCAGTCTTCGTTTATAAGTATGATTTATAATACACTTGATGTATTTCTCCAATGTCGTTATCTCTTGGTGATAATTAACATTAGCAGCACAACAGTTTATTTATTGTATGACGGCTAACGGTAGCTAGTTGGATGTAGCCTACGCTGTAAAGGGGATGCGCTGTGTAGGGGCCAGCTGTTCAGGCTAAAGAAAGGGCACCACCCGTTTTAAACAATGGCTGTAACAATCAAGCCTGCTGAGCACATACATGCTATGTTGGTCACAGCTCTGCAGTGTCATTGGTTTTCCAGGGTAGGATCAAATCTCATCCAGTGTTGTTATAGGATTCATCCTCAATACATTTGATTTGCAGAAGTTCAAGAATGAACATGGTTTGAATGTGGGGAGTCTACTACCATGAATAATTAAGGCATTGTAAAAGTCATTGTAAAAGTCACATCTGTTTAGCCAAATTCGGCTGATAGTAAACATGCTCCTGAGCACCAGGATCATTGGCGCATTCATCACTTACACTGTCTCTCCATGTCTCAACAGACAATAATGTCCCGCTCCCCTGACAATGAGGATGGATGCTTTGTTGCCATGGATACAGAGGACGACAGTGCAGGCCCTGCTGGGTTAACTGAGGAAGCAGAGGCAAAGATGGGGTCCTCCTGGCGACAAGAAGGGACCATGGACAGTGGTGCCAAAGGAGGGGAGAGAACAATGTCGGAGTTGCCAGAGGAAGTTCTTGAATATATTCTGTCATTCCTCTCACCATACCAAGAACACAAGACAGCTGCGCTTGTATGTAAGCAGTGGTATCGCCTCATTAAAGGTATGCCTCTCGCATCTGCATAATCCTGTGTGAAACTGAGAGGGACGGTGGAATGGTTAGCTTCGCTGTGGGTGTGAGGGGGCATTACAACATCAGCAGAGAAGTCAAACATTACTTTAAAGGACCAGCGTGCAGAGTTTAGGAAGATCAATTGGCAGTCCGAAAATATAACTTTTATAATTGTGTTAGCTGAAAATAAAGAATAAATTGGTTACTACTAGCTTAGAATGAGCCCTGCCTATCTATATAAAGAGCAGGTCCTTCTTTTCTGTGTCTGCATGTTGCACTGCTGTGTTTCTACAGTATCCCACAATGGACAAACATAACACTGACTCTGAGTTTTTACCTTATCTGAACCCCACATTACCTGGGTGAGGGGAGGGGTATGCAGTTGATTGCATTCTACAAACCTAACTGCTAGATACCACTAAATCCTACACACTGGTTCTTGAAACATCTGAGAAGTGACATTTCAAAAAGAATGACTCATTCAAATCTGCTTATACTGCAGTTCGAACATTCTGCAAGTGGAGAAATGTAACTTTTTGTGTGACTTATTTGTATTTTCTCTGAACTAGGTGTTGCTTATCAGTGCTATCATGGTTTCTTGAGAGCTGTCCAGGAGGGAAATATCCAGTGGGAAAGTCGCACATACCCATATCCAGGAACTCCTATCACACAGCGCTTCTCACACAGTCAGTACATCCTGCTTTACCACTTGTTGTACTTTTTTCATACGGTGAATCATATCACTGAAATACCCATGAACCATGAAATTACTGAAAAATACAGTCCTTCAGGTTTTGTATCTTGTGTCTCTAAATGTTTTAATGTCATTCTAACTGTAGGTTTGGTTTAGAGGACAGGGTACAGCAGATACAATTGGAAGAGCAACTTTAGACTAGCCATTTTGTCCAACAACTCCAACAACACCCAAAGTGTTGGCATTTTGGTGGCAACACCCAGCCATGTTTTTACAACATTTTAAGCTAATGTAACGCTGTGATCACTAGTTTTACATTTTTTGCCGTTTGAAATCTATCTCCTTCCTGTGCAACAAGAAGTTTTAAAGGTAATCTGATCAAGATTTGTAATTTAAAAAAAATCTTTCTCTGTAAATGTACTGTAAACAACAAATCTGGAAATGTCTTCCATCAATTTTTATGTTGGAAATGCAGGTAACTGTTTTTCTTGGTTGCACACAAATAAACTAGATTGCATAAACAAACAGAAGTAAATATTTACTGGTCAAAGTGGTCAGTGTTTGCATAAGTTTGCTGTTAATCTTGTGGCTGATTTTTGTGTTTTGCAGGTGCATGTTATTATGACTCAAACCAGTCTATGTATGTGTTTGGGGGTTGCACTCAAAGTAGCTGCAATGCTGCCTTCAATGATCTGTGGAGACTTGACCTCAACAGCAAGGAGTGGATCCGTCCTTTAGCCTCAGGTATGAGTCCGTCACAAGCAGTAAAGACTGACTGGAAAAATAAATTACAGCTCTTAAAAAAAAAAACCTCACGCATGTAGCTCTGGTGGAAAAAGTAAGATGGGGCTTATGTAAGAGCAGCTGTGGGAGGGGGAACCTCCTGTTAATACAGTGTTCAGATAATGAACGGCAGCAGCTGAGTTGGCAATACAAAACAAAGACGCAGCATTAAAATTAGATTGTAGTGAAATATTTTACTGGTGCTGTTAAATTTCTGTAAACTTTGGAGCTTTGTTTCTTTTTATGAAACTGCTAGTTGAGCAGTTTAACCTATTGGATTAAAAAAATGTACTCCCTTCTCTGCTCTTTTCTTGTACAGGCTCTTATCCGTCTCCTAAAGCTGGGGCGACTCTAGTGATGCACAAAGATCTGTTAGTGCTCTTTGGGGGGTGGACTCGCCCCAGCCCATATCCACTGCACCAACCAGAAAGGTTTTTTGATGAAATCCACAGCTACTCTCCTTCAAAGAATTGGTGAGTTGGATATCAGTACTGGAAAGTAGCACTTTTCATCGTGGGTTTTCTGTCGCTGTGTGATTTATTATTTCTTTTGTGGATCAGGTGGAACTGCATCGTAACAACACATGGACCTCCACCCATGGCTGGCCACTCTTCCTCAGTTATTGGAAACACCATGGTGGTGTTTGGGGGATCATTAGGAGCTCGTCAAATGTATACATTTATTACTTATACATTATTAAAAACTGAGATGCATGAATTAAAGCTGGAATCTGTAACTTCCTGCAAGTTCAATCTGCAGCAAAGATGATGGGGCATCTAGTGTCCAATTTGCAAAATTTCCTCCCTTCCTTAGTCAAGACAGTAAAAATGTTGTCAGGTGATTTATATTCTTTACTGAGGTTATAAAGTTGCATCACGTCAGTTACATCTACAGAGCCCACAGAACAATTGCTGATGTTACACTCATAAAATAGACTTAAATCCTAAAAAGAAGGTTGTGGTTCTTCAGTGGAGCTCAAGTAGAAAGAGCTAGTTGCTAAAAGCTAGTTGTTAACACAACTTGTTCTGCCAGCCTCTTAGAGGGCTTTATAAATGTCACCTGGTTTGTCAAATCTGATCAACACAATAAAGGATCCAACGAAGTTAGTGTTTCATCAGACACTTGTTTTATTGTCAAACATTTACACATTTCAGCTTTAATACTTAGACTTTAACTGGGCTTTGGTAGTAAATGAAAACTTAAGCTGTCACATCTCACAATGTCGTTCTGTCCTTCGTTGGTTCTGAGCAGGAGTAATGAAGTCTGGGTTCTGGATCTGGAGCAGTGGTCCTGGTCCAAGCCACCCATATCTGGCCCATTACCACACCCACGAGGAGGCCAATCACAAGTAAGGATTCATTCAACAATTCATGCTATTCAAAATCCATTGTGATTTTATCTTGTTTTCTTGGTCTGACAAGTTGTGGATTTTTACCACTTTAAGACTGTTTTCCATCTCCATGCAATTTTAAGTAGGTGAAGTTGTGATTGAAAACCCCACCCATCTTATTGATATAAAATGTAATTATACTTTTTAAATCTTTCCTATCAGATTGTCATCGATGATCAGACGTTGCTCATCTTGGGAGGATGTGGTGGTCCTAATGCGGTAGGTTTCTTTTGTATTTAATTCTAATATCAGATCAACATGTCTAAATCTCCTTTTAATGTGACTACAGTTTTGACCAAAACCTTTTATCTGTGTTAAAGCTTCTTAAAGATGCCTGGCTGCTTCACATGGACACACCGCCCTGGAGATGGCAGCAGCTGCAGGTTGAAAATGAGGACCATGGAGCCCCAGAACTTTGGTGTCACCCAGCTTGTAGAGTAAGTGTCTGTCTTAGCTGTCAGTCCACGTGTGTGTGCGCCTTCAAACCGAAAATCAATCAATCAATGTCTTTTATTATCTTTCTCATCTTCTTCAAGGTGGGCCAGTGTGTGGTCGTTTTCTCACAGGCGCCATCTGGTCGTGCACCGCTCAGCCCAAGTCTCAACTCTCGGCCCTCCCCCATAAGTGCCACACCTGCCCCTCTGGGCCCCGAACCGCCTTCCCTGCGCTCTCAGTCTCCTGTTCGGAGTGGGGCCGCCGGTGTTGTCCTGGGAGCCGTCGAAGAGGCTCCGTGTGTAAATGGTCGATGGGGAACGCTGAGACCTCGCCCCTCAGCAAGAGGATGTGCCAGAGACGGGAGCCCATCCTCGTCCCAGCAGCCATCTCCTTTGCAAGGTCCAGACAGCCCTCCTCTTCCTCCACTTCCTCCATTATTAAATGGATCATCACCTTCACCCGGGACCAGCCCAGCCCAGGCTGCATCTCCTCCCTCTCGCCCTCACCTGCCTGCCTCCACGGACTATGAATGGGAGTCTCCCCCTTCTGCCTCCCACCACCCTGAGGTGCCCAGCACTAATGGACTGCATACACCTCCTGCAGGCTGCCCACGCACTCCCCCAGGAGCAGTGTCCCCGGCTGCCTTACGACGAAGTCTGGAGGCAGTAAAAAACAAATCGTCCTCATCTTTACCATCTTCATCATCATCGTCATCATCATCATCATCGTCGTCTTCCTTTCAGACACAGGGAGCCTCTACCGGAGGAGGAAGTGGTGGAGGAGCTGGAGGAGCAGGTCCTCCTGGAACTCCTCCCTCATCATCCTCCAGCCCTCCACAGGCCGCTGGAGCTGATGGACATGCTATCCCACCTATTGCACGGCGTCTTGGTCATCACCCTCCTCAGAGCCTGAACGTAGGAAAACCTTTGTACCAGTCTCTCAACTGCAAGCCCATGCAGATGTATGTTCTGGATGTATCCCGGGCCAAATCTGCCAGGGTGGTGTCTTGGAGAGTTTATGGGAACGGGACTCCCGCAGCAGTCACAGGGCCACCAGAGACCAGCCTCCACACAGTGGTGCAGGGCAGGGGAGAGCTCATCATTTTTGGGGGCCTCATGGACAAAAAACAGAATGTGAAGTACTACCCTAAAACCAACGCCTTGTACTTTGTACGTGCTAAAAGGTAATGCAGCTCCAGACGGGACTGGGAAGACGGACGCTTCCACCTGTGACCACACAAGGAACGAAGACACACAGCCTTTTTCCTATAGAGAGGATTATTGGAAAAGAACATTGTTAGATGTTCCACTTCAGAAGTTCACAACCCTCCCTTCTGCCTACTGCAAGCATTCAAAATAAAACACTTTAACTACACTTTGATAAAGCATACGGTTAAATGAGAATCCTGACTGTGTGTGTGTGTGCGTGAGTGTGTGCGTGCGCGCCAGGACATTTTTTGTTGTCCCAGTGATCAACCAAACAAAGTTTCTGTTTTCTTTTTTCTGTGTCACCCTTCTCTGAACACTTAACAGAGAGGAGCTCTGGAAGAACTGACAGAAATGGTTGACGACTACCTTGATTTTTGTATCACTCTTTAAGCCTGCTATGTTTACATTAAAAACCGTGTGTTTGTGTGCCTGTGTGTGCGTGCGCGCACAATAGTGGTTAAAAGTTTTTGACTAATGTGTGTTGGGATCTTGGTGTGAGAGATATGGCACTGTACTAAAAAGATAGTTGAACAATAAAGGCCTCCATGTCTAATCTGTCACAGTCTTCATATTGCTACAGTGTTTGTTTGTGGTCTATCATAAGTAGCTGTTTTAGAGCTGACACTGATTTTACCTGTTCTTCAGCAGGTTGTCATGGAAATGGAGCATAAATCAATATTTTTCAAACTGAACTTGTAAGCCAAAGATGGATGAGAAGTTTGTGGAGGCAAAGAGAAGCCATGGTATTTTTCCTTTTATAAGCAAGAAGTTTTAATTTTAGATTAAATTTACTCGTATACTAAATGCTCATAAATGCTATTAAATTTATAGCATAGAAATTTATTTAGAGCTTGAATTACATTTGAACTTACCTTAAATCTGGCCAAATATATAAAGAAATAAACAAAAGTAACCTCAGTTTCAAATATGGAGAATTAACTTTCTCAGCAGCACTGATTAACTCAGTACACGTAGTTTATCAGGGGCTGAGGAAGAGCGGCCTCTAGTGGCTGCTCTTAAATCAGCACAAAAAGGAAAGGGGTCATTCAGTGATGAGTCATCTCAACTGCAAGTAGCATCATCTCCTAGTATAAAATACCTTATAGAAATGTATGCCTCGTTAAGTGCAGATTTTTAACATTTGTAATTACAATGAATCCTTATCCTCTTTTAAATCTTCCCTAAAGACAATTTGTATAGGTGTGCTTTCTCTGAATTCTGATCTTACCTTCTATTATGATCATTTTATAATGTTTAATGAGGTTTTTAATCTTTTGTCATCTTGAACAATTTTCATTTCTGTATCTGTTGCTATGTGATCTTCAAATAGCTTTTAAATTGTTTCAAATTGTTTGCCTTACATTTTCCTTTTTTAACTTGTGAAGCACCATGTAATTGTGTTTTGAAAGGTGCTATATGAATAAAGTTAATAATTATCATTACATATATCATGTATAATTCACTAAGGTTATTGGTTACATTCTAAATGTCTCTTACTCAAATATTTATATACTAAATGATTAATATTGTGTTACTAATAATAATCATTATTATTATTAATAATTGTTTCCTGTTTAAAGTCAGTGGTGAAAAAACTATTCAGATCAAAAGCAATACCACAATGGTAAATCCATTAAAAATGTCACTCAAGTAGTTGTGGCTCTAAGTAACAACATGCACTTTAAGTATCAAAAGTAAAAGTGTATATATCTTGTCATATAATATATTATTTGCATTCATTTGTAAGTACCTTTTATTATATATGACATTCTTTGATATACTTTGGTATATATATATTTTATATGATATACTACGTTATCTTAAATACTGTCTTTTGAAAGGTGCAATATAAATAAAGTTTATTATTATTATTATTGTTATTATATATATATTTTTAAAGATTATTTTCTCTAAAGCAAATGTTTATTTCCTTAATAATGATAACAATAATTATTATTATTATTAATTAGCAGTATTATTTGCTAATTCTAAATTTTGTTTCCTAGACTCTCCACACAATCTTTTGCAAATTGACCTTGTTTCCACACCCCCAGTCACTTTTTTTTAATCCTCAGTCTCCTCTCCCTCAGACTCTCCATCCCCCTCTGCGAATCAACAACCTTTTACCCAGAGAGCTGCTATAGGAGCAGAGCAGGGGCAGCTCGGAGCTCAGCAGTCTGATTTGAGCAGAATCAGGGAGGTGGTGAGGTGGCAGACTGCACTGAGGAGGCATTGGCTCTGACAGCGAGGCAGTGGGAGGAGCCTGTGACAATGAATGTGCTGAGGACACATGTTTACAATGATAGGGGGAGAGAGGGGGAAGAATGGAGCTGAAGCACAGGACCACTGCACACTGTGAGTTTCCCAATGAAGTCACCAAATGCAAGAGACGTTTGTTTTGCTAAGTTTTCATGAGACAAGTGAGAGGAGCGTTCTGCTTGAGTGTGGTTGTAGCTGGTGCTGTGCAGGTTTGTGTAGTTGGTTTGAATGAATTAAAGTGTAGGCCTTGTGCAAGAGCCTGTGTTTGTGTCTGCAAGATAAATAATTGTCTGCTTTCTAGGATGTATTATTTAATGTAATCTAACTGGTTACTATCTTGTTTCCAGATCTCTGCTTGTAGTGAAGTTAAGTTAAACTGCCAGGCTGGTTTCAAAATATGAGCCATGAGCTAAAACTGAATATTTCCAGGAGGACATCAGTCTTCCTCATGATACACAACTGCTCTCTGCCCTTGTAGCCTAAGCACACCTGAACCTTTTATAATTCACAACATAAACAACACTATTTGATTCTCTTGCAGATGGTGCCTTTATTAAACAGCCTGACAGTCAAGGGAGCTAATGAAAGTCACTGCAGAAGGACAACAGAGTGGCTGGGTGTCATGTGATACACATGCAGAACACACATGCAATGAGTGATCACAAAGGCTGATAGCGTTTGTTTTTGACGTCACTGTTCTGTTCTAAGTACAACACACTCTCCTTGTTCCCTGCTATCTCAAACAAGCAGGAGGTGCCACAACAAGGACAACGTGTAATCTCTCAGGGATGACCAGTTCTCAGCTGCTGGACATTTCATCCACAGAGTCTGTGTTTGCTGCTCAGGCTCCCCACAGGATGGCATCCACAGTGTCTGCGGCCCCGCGTGGAGTCTTTGGCCCCTCGCCGCCCCCTCCAGCTGTTTGGCCTCCTCTGGACTTCGCCCTGGGTGCTCTGGCCTGCTGCGCGGCGTGTGTGTTCACCAATCCCCTGGAGGTTGTGAAGACCCGTCTGCAGCTCCAGGGAGAGCTGTGCGCGCGTGGATCCTACCAGAGGCACTACCGGGGAGCCCTCCAGGCCCTATGGGTGGTGGGCCGCACAGACGGGCTCCGGGGCCTGCAGAAGGGGCTCTCGGTCGGCCTTATCTACCAGGGTGTGATGAATGGTGTAAGGCTGGGCTCCTATTCCTACTGTGAAGCTTTGGGTATAACCTCACTCCACGGGGGCAGTCTGCTGTCAGGGGCAGGGGCTGGGGCACTGGGTGCCTTCATTGCCTCTCCTGCCTACCTGGTAAGTTTACTGAAGTTTCTCTTTTAGTACACCCTCCACAGAAGTTATTTTCAATGTTCCCAAAGGAAAGTTTAGGGTGAAAACACATCACTGATGCTATTTTAACAAACAAAGAGACTCCATAGACAGTGACATGTAAACTGATCTGCATTTTAAAGGTTGAGTATCAGGTGAAATATCCATTTCATGGCTCACAGTGTTTTTTTGCGAATGTTAGCCCGTAAAACAAAGCAATCTGAAATTGCAACCCCTCATCACAGGCTGCATGTTTGTGAGGTGACCTTTATCCTTTCAGTATTTAATTTATAATGATCCCTGAGGAGCAGAGGTGGTTCTAATATTTTTCTAAATCTGGGGCCTTAAAGGGGCCACAATTTACACAGAGAGGCCCATTACATGTCCAAAGGCCGTGAACACTTCCTGATTTAGTAAGGAGCACATTTAAGTCATTCCTTGTTTACTGTTAGCTCTATAACTTTGAGCAAAGCCACACATATTGAATATATTTTGAAAATTGTTCATTGTTCAAGAACATAATGTACTTCCAAAAAGTTTCCAATCTGTTGTAGTTTGCGAGTGTGAACTTAAACACTAAACCCAATTGGAAGTTAAAACCTGTGTACAATTAATAATTGATCTCGTCTGATTAGGTTACACTTGTCACCCTCAACCTTACACACACTTATAAGTTACTTAACAACCAGAAAATTAGACTGTATAACTAAAACCTGCACAAAGACATGATGTACCCAAGTGTTCATGTAATTTTTGTGCATTTTCCCATAAACAGTTAGTTTTCATCTGCCTGATCTGAACAAACCTTTAATTAAACCTCCCTTGAGATTGAATCTATAGTAAAACAAAAAAACAACACATATCAATTCAATGTTCTGTCTGTCACTAATTTCCAACAAGTGGAAATTATTGACAGGACACAACAAAGTCTGTAAATTTAGTTCATTTACACCATAAGATATATTTTCTAAGCCACAGTAAGACATTTCTGCATTACAAGACAAGGTCACCATTTTGTATCTTTGTACAGTACTATCTACATCCACCGTTTTGTTTACTGTAATCATTCCTCTGACCCTGAAACAATTCTTTCATAACACATTTGCAGTGAAAGTGATGGGGGCTTCACTGGTCTTTAAACAAATCATCGTTGATGGTCATTTTACTATGAAATTCCCTGTTTTTGTTTCCCAGTAGCCTGTTTTCTTGCTGAGCTTTGATGAAGGGGGTTTGTACTGTGTATTGGAGTGTAATGTCCTGGATCTATTTTTTTAACCAGGGCGAGAGCTGGTGTAGCAAAGAAATGATATTAGCTTTGGGTTAGTCATAGATAAGTTCTCATTTAAAGACATTTTTGATTCACTATAATCTTGATTCTGTCTCCGTGCCCCAAACCAGGCCCCAATTTGCTTTGCTGTTCAATATGGATGAAGATGTAATTGTCATCTATTAAGCTAGCCACAGTTTGACGCCCTTGTTTGTTTTTCTAACACAAATATCAAATGTCACCATGTCTTGATTTACTGCACGTTTTAATGAACGTACTCCTCTGCACGTCCTCTTTTAATACGATACGAGTCATGTTGATGTTTTTCTGCCTCAGCTGAAGCATCTGACCTTTTACTCCCTCATGGAAAGACAATACTATGGGATGACATGCTGGTCTATATCTAGGTCACTAAATATACCCTGCACGTGGCTCCAACCTACCGCCTGCTGCCAAGATTATACAGTATCTTATGGATCCTTCCTGTGAGCTGTTGGCAGGGAGTTGTGTAATTGACACTCTGTATGAGGTCGAGCGGAGAGGCTTGCTTTGGTGTGTGTTATTATTGTGTCAGGTAATTCAGGTTTGTTGCAGGAATGTCTTTGTCGAGTTCCCGGCAAAGTTTCTTGACTTAGTGACAGGTTTGGTTTTATTACCGGAAGTTATGTTTTCACCTCTGTTTGTTTGTCAGCACGATTACGCAAACACTACTGAATGGAATTCCATGAAACCTGGTGAAGGGATGGGACATGGGCTAAGAAAGAACCCATTCACTTTTGGTACGGATCTGCATCTCAAGCGAGAGGACATTTTCACCTATTTCCCAGGGAATAAATGATGGACCTTGTTTAAAAAAAAAAAAAAGGCACATTTAGGGGACTGATATCTATGAGTGTGTGTTGGTGCCGATCAAAATAATAAACTGGATCTAGCGGATTTCAATTTGCTTCCATGGGGGAGATTTTTTTCAGCTGCTGTACGGCAAAAAATAGGGCTAGAAACCGGTAACTAACCGAGATAATGTGGATTCAGAGGGAACTCAACAGTTTATATGTGTCTTTCTATTGGTCCCAACGAACATGAAGGATTTTGTGGAGAATTTAAGGGAGCTGTTACAGTACAGTGTGATGTATAAACCTGAAAACCCCTTAAACCTTGTGTGTTGTATTCTATTCACAGGTGAAGACTCATCTCCAAGCTCAAACTGTGCAAGCCATAGCAGTCGGTCACCAGCATAACCATCTGGTAAGACATGAATACAAGTTTTCATCTGGAGACATTTCATACTATGTGTTCAGATGCTTCAGTTGCAAGATTAAAAAAAAAAAAAAAATATATATATATATATATATATATATATATATATATATATATATATAGTCAACCATTTCAGTATTTTATTTTTATATATCATTCATTGCAGCTAAAGTAACTGAGGTATTTTATTGTTGCAGTTGGTCCAGGTTTGAGTGTTTAATCAATGATGATGCATCATCTTTTATACAGTCATCATATATTTCTGTTTTTCCACAGCTTCTCATGAGTATTTCAGTTTTTTGTTTGATAATTTATTTCATACATTTCATACGTCATTTCATACTTTATTTCCAACACATTCAGGTTTAGGATAAAAAAAATCTATAATTTGCATGTGATACACTTTTATTAACACAACATTAAACTTGGGGGCAGATGCTGATACCAATATTAGGGAGTAATAACTTTCTGACATGATATTTTTGGGGGCAATTCCTCCTAAGATTTCATTATCAAACCCTTTTGATGAAGAAATGTCATTGAGGCTTAAACCATAAAACATAAATATGACCAAATATATAGAATTTGAATGAAGATTCCTTTATATAAAATATAAACATAAATGCACATCTTTCTGCATCGTTCATTCTGTAAAATAAATGTTTTTTCTCATCGGTGCATATCAGCGAACATAAATGTCTGTGAACAGCTCATAGTGGATGACATTACCGTCCAACCTATAAATCGGTCAGGCTCTAGTAAGGAGACTTCTTCACATGACTCAGGGTGATATCCAGGAAAAGCTTTTAAACAGCAAATTGTTCACAAAAGGATGAACATATTATATTTGTAACCCATGTATTACCATCACACAATAATAAAGCGCACACTTTGTTATTATACACTAATATCTGTTGCTTCCAATACATTTTTCACATTTTGTTTTATTTTGTCATTTCAGGGAGTGTCTGATGCCTTCGTCTCCATCTATAGAAGAGAAGGTTTGATTGGTCTCTGGAGGGGTGTGAACGGGGCCGTGCCGCGAGTCATGGTGGGATCAGCTGCTCAGCTGGCGACCTTCACCTCGGCCAAGGACTGGGTGTCACGTTCCCAGGTAGATGTGATGAGCCTCTGACATTTGTACACCACATGTACTCTACAACAATTTCCGTCACGCTGTCGGCCAGAAGTCAAATTCCAGTTGCACCTCAGGTTCTTTGTTTCTTTCCAGTGGCTCAGTCCAAACAGATGGCTCACGACATTGATCGCTGCCATGATCAGCGGCGTCGCCGTGGCCATCAGCATGACGCCATTTGACGTCATTAGCACGAGGCTCTACAACCAGCCCGTGGATGAGTTTCGTCGGGTGAGTTTAAATAATCTCATCAAATTTGGGCTTTGTGCTCAATCTTGATTTAATGGGATTAAGTTTAATATGTAAACACGCACTATAGGATCAAAGCTTGTTGTTTTCCTTCTGTGCCTCTCAGGGACGTCTGTACCATGGGTTTTCAGACTGTATGCTGAAGGTGTGCCAAGCTGAAGGTCTGCTGGGGTTGTACAAGGGCATGGGCCCAGTCTTCCTGCGTTTGGCCCCACACACAGTGCTCAGCATGGTGTTCTGGGACCTGATGAGGCATCATGGAGTCGACCAGAGCCAGGGGAGGAGCTAAAACTACCCAAATGCAACGGCTGGACTCAGTTAGAGATGTTGGAGTGGTCCATCAGTGAACAAAAGACAAATGACATTTCTACGATTAGTGATACCATTGTCATGTCTGTACAGCAGTCAGAGCCAGGGTAGATAGGTCACTTTGTTTCCGGTCTTTATGCTGTACTTTTATATGAAGTGTGCAGGGTGACTGTCGCCTCACAGCAAGAAGGTTCCCGGTTCTTTCTGTGTTGGGTGTTCTCGCAATGTCTGCATGGGTTTTCTCCAGGTATTCCCGTTTTCCTGCTACAGTTCAATTATCCGATGTGAAGGTGAGCATGAAGGATTGTTCGTCTCTATATGTTGGCACTGCAATACAGGCAACCTCTCCAGTGTCTCTCGCCTCCCGCCCAATGTCAGCGATTGGCTCCAGCTCCCATCGTGAACCTCAAAGGATAAGTGGGATAAATAATGCTTGGATGGAGACACGAGTGCTGTATCAATGTTCTCCGTCAGAATGTGAATAAGCACATTTCCCAAAATGTCAAACTATTCCTCTCAGAGAGCATTTCTCTCCCAGGATGTCAGGTTGTCGGATTGACCTACAAATACAGAAGACACATGTTGCACAGACTCTGACAGAATTACCATCAAAACTCTCCAATATATGTATGAAGCTGTCGACAAACTATCAGGTTTTTGTCTTAAAATACCTCAAATGCAAAAAGCGATTTCTCTGTGGATCACACTGGAATGAGAGAAAGGCCTCCTGTTTATGTCTCGAGCAATTCAACAAAGCACAAGAACAAATCTGGATTAGTAAAAAGTGTCTATTCCATGTTTATAACCCAGTGTGGCTACTGTAACGTGTTGTGGTTTAATACATACCTCTTGCTGCCTTTGTTGTATGTAAAGAAAAAAAAGGGTTTTATTTAAAAAAAGGGAACTTGAATCCTTTGAACAGCTGTTTATAAAAATGAGAATAATAATAATAAAAACATTTTCTTGTATGAAATATCTTGTACAAATGTGTTTTTGTGTCCACTTAGGCACAAATACTGCTTCTTTTTGTGATACATGATATCTTAAGTGACATTGTAAACACAGATTTTATTCTGAAAAGGTGTCTGATTGTTCTGTAAACCTAATCATCTGTTTCGAGGACATTCAGTCCTATTCATCAGGAAATGACGAGACAAGATAAAGACAGTCAAATCAAAGTTGACCTTTGGAGCTTACGTGTGGAGCACACTCACACACTTTACCAAAGGTTTGACTGACAGGAATTTAGCACAAACTGACTTGTTGGTCTTTGCTGAACACATTGTAGTAGCATGTGAGAGAGATCATATTGTTTTTTTGTGGGAAACAAACATGTTTCTCCCCTTCTCCTGGATCCTGGGGACTTCTGAATGGAGGCTTTTTGATTCAAACCCCCCAATTGACTGTTTTCTTCAAGGTGAGTTTATATGTAAATCTTCCTTGTGGCAAAATAGTTTCTTATTTGTTTTCCTCAAAATCCTCAATCCTGCAAAGTTAGGAAATTGTTAATTTCAGATGTTTTTTGTTTTTGTTTTCAAAGGCCTTGTGGGTGCATGTGCAATATCAGTGCTGTGCAGTCTGATGAGAGTTTACTATTTCCTTCAAACATGCAGGTGAGTTTATTGTGGAGAAAAGAAAGAGGACAATGTAGTGAACCTTTAAGAGCAGGTTTCTGAGTTAAAATTCTCTGTGTTTCTCTCCACACAGTGATTATGAAACTGAAAGTAAGCAGAGGTCATCCTCACCCCTCAATCCTCTGAGAGCGAACTGGAGAACAGCCCTCCAGTTCTGGTCCCTGACGCTCGTCCTGTCTCTGGTGGGCTCCAGGGTCTCCTCTCTCATAGTGCTGGAGTTTTCTCTCCGAGCTGTTTCCTCTTGGGCATCAGCAGGACTGGTGAGTTCCTCAAACAGACATACAGAGCCCCTGAAAACGCTGATTATGTCTTATTTACATTTAATTCAGGAGATACTCTCAGTTGTTTGTTCTTGTGTTCAACATATGAATCCTTCTAACACTGATCTGACAAATTTTCATCCATGCTTCAATATGTCTTTACTCAGGATGCTCATGGCCGAGGCCTGTACCTCCTCCTGCTCCAGTGCCAGTTTTCCCTTGGTTGCTGTTTCACCTGTGCTCTGGTCTTCCTCCATCAGGGGGCTCCACACAGCTCCCTAAATTTGTTCCTGGCAGCTGCGATCAGCTGGGCACTGGCAAGTGTCAGCCACAGTCTGTGGAGCCATGTGGCCAGACACTATCCACTGCATAGCACAGAGCCTTACTGTGGGAAATGCATCACCCTCCTGACCTCAGGACACACCATACTGACCTCACTGCAGAGAGCGGTTGTCTTGGCTTTTGCTTTTGCAACTGTGGCTTCCTTCACCACAGTATATAACCACTTCCTGTCCCAGAAGGATGCTCTGAAGTTTTGGAGTCCACTGACACTCTGCTACACCATGTTGGTTATCTACATTCAAGGTGATGGTCAGGGAGGGTGTGGGTAATGAAATGGTTCTTAAGGAGATCTTAGATTAGATAAACTAAAAGGGATAGTTCAAGCAAAAATGAAAATTCACTCATCTACTCACCACTATGCCGATGGTGAAGTGTTTGACTCCACAAAACACTTTAGAAGTTTCCGGGGTAAACAACGTTGCAGCCAAATCCAATACAATTGAGGTAAATGGTGACCTATTCTTCAAATGTCTCCATGTTTTGTAATTCTTGCACTGTGGTAAATAACACAAAGACAACTAACACTTATACACAAAGTAACCCATATTAGAGTATAAGAGACCTTAAACATACCAAATAAACAAACCATCCATATCTCAAAAAAGACTTAAGCACAAGACCTTGTACCATCATTGTGTAACTTTTAGTTGTTTTCATTTTATGCAGCTGATCAGAATCGGCAGACGGGAGCGGAGTCCCTCTGGCACACGGCTGTGCTGCGACTGGGAGCTTTACTGGTGCTCATGCTGACAGTGGGCGACTGGTCTGACGTCCTGCACGTCCTCATCTCTTTCCTTGGAGAAGCAGCCTGTCTGCTGCCCTCTCAGGACCTGCTGCAGGCCGTGTCAAGGGTCTGTATAAATAAATCCTTACGAGTCAAAGACTATATGTTGCATGTTTCCCATTGCTCTATGTTCAGTATATAACCGTTAGGTGTCAGTATTCTTGAGAAATGTGAAAATGACAAGAGATGTTTATTTGTCATGCTCCGTTTGTAGGAAGAACAAGAAACAAGCCCGAGAAAACCAGAGCAGATCTCTGGTCACAAAACGTTTGAAGTCAAAAGGAAACCAACATCAGACGACAGCTGATAGTAACCCTGAGATCGACCTCATCACTACCTCAAATATTACACTGATATTCTACTTTACTTAATAAATTGATTATTGTGACCTCTCATAAACTGTGCTCCAAATCACTGCTGCTGTTTGGGTTCTTGTATTATAACCAATAGTGTTATTAGAAGATTTGAATCAATCAGAATCAGAAATATTTTATTGATAACTTCCCTTATGGAACTTGGGAAATATAAGGAAAAAAACTACATTTATTCAACGTCAGGTTTGAAACATATTCTAAATCACAACAGTGGATAAAATGAAGCAATAGAACAAAAATGTTTGGTTGAAAGATTTATAATAAAAAAAAAACAATAAAATAAAGTAATAAAACAAATGTCTGATAAAAGCTATTTTATAAAATGCTTCTTAAAAAGTTTCAGCAGAGGATACTGAAGTAGCTTGTCTGATTGAAAGAAAGTCACTGAGATGTCACAAAGTAAAGGTGGACTCCGTCAATTTTACAAAGGATTTCAGATCACTCTGTAAAAACAATATACTATTACTACCATTAAAATGCATGTATTATATCTTCTGTGACTCTGGAGAGTCTGCATTTTAAGCTGGATGTGTGGGTGGACATGTTGGTGGCAGGGGAGTTTAATGAAAACATTATCCAGTTGCATCATGGGAAATGTAGGATCCACATTTTCTGAGCTTTACTCTCCCCTTGAGACTAAAAGGAAAATAATTTCGACCTCTGTTGAGGTTGTTTCTCAGAGTCCATTATAGCCTAATTGCTGAAGTCCTAGTCTAACTTTTACAAAAAAGCTGTTTGAAAAAGAGTAGAGTTGTTACTATCGCTGCAGATGTTTACATTTAGAAAAAAGTGTAATTGTGAACATTCAGTCATCATTGTTTTTCCTTTATCCTGTGTTTCTTCCTGTTGCTTTCTGTTCATTTCCCTCCATTCATGCAATTCTCTGTCTGTACATCCACTGACACTGAAGTAGAGACATAATGTAATGGTGGTGAGTCAAATGGAAAGTCGTGCTGTTAGAGGCAGTGAAGAGGTTCAGAGGGTTTAATGAGGATTGTGGCTGTGAGATGGGCGGAGCGTGGAGGTCTGGGGATTGTGTCATCAGCAGGCATGCTCCCTCCTGCAGCCGTGACATCACTGCAGCATTCCTTTCCACAGAGCTGGAACAACAGAGACCCCCATCACTCTCCTCATCTCCTGTTAACCCCCTCTCACACATTCCTCCGCCTCGATCAGGAAACTTTAGTTTCAGCTCACACCATCCTCATTTTGACTCTCGGAAAGACAGTAGACCTCACAAGGTTCAGCCCCGGAAACTGAACACAATATTTGCTGATCAGCAGGCCTGATACCACTCAGACTCTGGTGGAGAGCGGCAAAAACAACAAAGCAGCTTTTTCATGGCTCTCACAGACATCACTCACTGCCCCCCCCCCCCCCCCCCCCCCCACCTCTCCTAATATACCAACATCTCCTCTTGCACAATGCTGTGATTCATTGCCCTGTAATGCTGCTGCTCCTGTAGAGCAGAACAATAAAAAGCCTGATCAGGAGAGTCTGATTAAGTCCAACACATATAATCAGACAGTGTGCTGGGCTCTGCACGTCAGTGAGGAGCCAATGGAGGCAATGCCATGACACGCTGATAGTAAGTCAAGGCTGGACTGATATAATGTAGTGGGGGGAAGGGAGGAAAGAGAAAGAGGGAGAAGAAAAAAGGAGGCAGACTCAATGAGGGAGGTAGGGAAAATAAAGCTGACAGAACAATAAGGCAGAGCTGCACAGGGGAGAGAGAAAGAGGGCCACTCGAGGTAGAAAAGGCAGGTACAGTCACATCCTGCTGGCATGCACAAAGATAAAGAAGTGGGAGGTGGCTCTGTTTGTCTATGCTTGTCTATTTAAGGGTGAAAGCATTTGGAGAAACTTAATGATACTTGTAGGCGTTATTACATTTGTTGAAGGTCAGTCTGTTTGCTTGGCTGGATTGCAACAGTTGCATGAGTATGTGTCTGAGTGCATGCATGCCAGTGTGTGTGTGTGCCTGCACAAGATTTCATAGTGGATGAATGTGTCATGTTTTTTTTACTGCACTTTGCCCGAGATTAACTGTTCACCTTTTACGGTCGGGAGGGAGGTGGTATTTTCATTCGACCAAAGAGGGGAGGGAGGAGGGGTCGGCGGACGAGAGAGTTGGGAAGGGAGGTGCAGGAGGAAAAGGAGTGGCCTTCTGCAGATAGTCGCCCTCTCTGCCGGAGTAAAGTCTTCTCACTGTGGCAGCACACAGGAAGGAAAACAAAAGTTTAGAGACACAGAACAGGGAGAAGGAGAGAGAGAGAGAGAGAGGAAAAGAGGGAAAGAGAGACATCTTCAAACCACAGTTTCTCCCAGGTAGGTAATGGTAGCTCACAGCCATGGTGAGGGGGTTACAGATAACTCAGATTTGTGCTTTTTGCCTCTATAACCATTCATCATAGAGTCAAGATTCAAGAGTTTATTGTAAATGAACAAGAGTTTTTAGGCAAAGAGGGATGTGAGTTTGTGCATTTCCCTCTGTATTGTGAAAGTAAGAGCTCCCACAAAGTTAACTAAGACGCTCAGATTAAATATTGTTGTGGTGAAAGAGGAAAATGTTCCTTATTTATGTTTTATTCTTATTCTTACTGATTAAAAAGCTCACGTAAGATCCTAGGATTGTCCTGTTAAACAAGTCTGTAAAACAATAAATGTTACGAGCGGTATTGAGTCATGATAATCACTGTGCTTTCTTCCTGTTAGACTGTGTGTGGGTTGAATACAGTCATGGCATCAGCAGCTCCACCAAAGAGGATGGTGTCCTCCGTCTTTATCACTCTGGCATCCCCCTACCGAGCCACGGTGACACAGCAGCAGCAGCCCACCCTCCAAGCCCACAGTTCCCCTGCTAGAGACAAGCAGCACACAGCTGTGCGAGTTAGCCCAAGTGAAAGTGTCCCCGTCTTGAGACACAGGAAAGAAGACGTCCTCTCTTCAGCTGAGTCTCATAGCAGCAAAGATAGGGGTCATGCAGGAGCCTTGACCCACGTTTCAGGCCCTCAGAGTCCCAAACCTGCCCAGACTGGACCCTGGGCAAAGAAAGAAGACAACAGAGGTGCTGCAGGTACATGACAACATCTTTTTTTTTTGCATAATAGTTCTTTCTTTTTATCCTCTGTTGAGGTGGTGGGATTCCCAGTTCATACATGATCAATATCTGCACTTTTGGGGTCCTCCACAAATACCAATAAGGGTTTATGCTTTCCTGTCTTTGTATTGCAAGATGTCTGAACTCCACTGATTTTATACATACTTAACAGACATACAGACAGCCAACAGACAGAGGTAAAAACACAACCTCCTTGGCAAATGAAATAAAGCCATTGAGCTTTCAAACCTCAGTAGCCTGCATGCTACTCATCTCTGTTTGAGGCTAGTGGCTTAGGGAGATAACGTGTGTAGCTGCAATAGCTGCATTGTGGGTAATTTAGATGCCAGGTTATGACAAAGAAGAACAATAAGTTGGGGGAAAGATATGCCTGGTTATGCTGCATCAGCTATGATCACAGTGTTATAATAGTGTAATGCCAATGCAGTGAAATCTTACAGTGCATTAATTTGGAAATATTCTCCCCTACTCACATATATGTTCTAGGCTCTGTAAATATATTTATGTTATTAGGTTAGAAAAAAGTATTACCAGCAATTAACAGTTTTTGGAACATGCAAGATGTTTGTTATTTGTATGAAATGTATCACGAGCTTCAGTCTACACCTATCTTATTTTATCATTGTTATTTTTTCCATTATTTTATATCTTGACAGTATCTGTGTGTTGACAATATGTATTTACATTTATTAGGTCTACATTATCCTGAATTTCCTGTATTTCAGGAAATTTCCGCACTTACTGGAAACTATTTACACAATTTTTCTGTGTATGTAAGAAAGTGACAATGTCTTTTTGCTGTCAGAGTGCCTTCCTCCTCCTCCTCATCCTCCCCCTCCAGCTGCTGCGCGGCCTTCCCCTCAAAGAGCAGCGCTCCCTGAGGATTCAGCACTTCCACCACCACCTGCCCAGACGCCTCTCTCACACCCTCTGACCCCAGGCCAGCAGCCGCTTTACAACAAAGAGGTATGCAGACCTCTTTCTCACACACTGCCGCTAAATATCAGCCGTATTTTCATCACACACATCTTTATGTTCATATCACTGATGTCATTTACTGTCTTAAACCTTTGATCCAATTTCGTTTGATCAATTTCTCTTGAAGTAGACAAGTGATATAATTTACCACAGTGAAAGATTACAACTTTCTACAGCTTTTACAGATAGTGTTTTATGTCCTGCAGAGGTTGTAAAGAATCATCTGCAAACTACATTATGAGGGAAAAAACAGCTGTTGCTTCAGCTGTGGATAAAAGATCAGAAGAAACTTTATGAACTGTGCACAAACAGACCACTTTCCAGTCCTGCTGATAACTTTATAAGAAACTTTTAGGTCCCATATTTTCAGCCCCAGTCTCTGTGTAGAAACTGTAAGATACATAGCACAATATTTTCAATGCTTTATAGATTAATCTAGAATGTTTACCTCTGCCAAGGTCCGACAGTCTCCTTCTGAAACCACATTTAAATTCACCAGGTCTGTATTTTTATTTGGATCAACACCAATTTGCACACTCACAAATATCAGTCAACAAAACATGTCTGATTTTAATCATCAAGATCCATGAGTTATTCTCTGTGAATCAAGGAAAATGTTGAAAAACACACACACAAAAAATGATAGATCCTCCCCCTGAAATGGATCCACATCAAAATGTAATACATTCTATCATTTCTATCACTCATACCAAATTTCATGAAAATCTGTTTGGTAGTTTTTGCGTAATCCTGCTAACAATGAAGAAAAAATAACCTCCTTTGCAGGAGTTAGTTAATTTCAACTTCCTTGTTTCGGAAGAACTTGCAGGTTTTTCGAGTGGTTCAGGTTCCTGTATTAGAAAAGCCCAGGTGAAACACAGAGAATGTAAAGACTGTTTGGGTGATACAACTTGTGGTTTATCTAATGAGGCCAAACCCAAACAAGAGCATGAAATGTGTCTCAGTTCAGCCTTTAGGTTTTACATTAATAAAGTGTTTTATATTAAAGGTGGAAACAAGAACACCATCTAGTGGGTTAAACCGAGGTGAACAATCCCATAACAATGGCCAGGATGCATGTGAGGAGAGTAAAGGTAACATCATTCTTTATTTACACACAGACACACCCACACACACACACACACACACACGACTATAACCTGCTCTGACATTGGATGTTTGTATCCGACACAGAGGTGTGTGGCTTCTGTCGGAAGCCTGTGGCTCTTTCTGAACCTGCGATCGAGGCCTTGAACAGGACTTACCATGACGCCTGCTTCCAGTGTAGATCCTGTCACATTCCCCTGGCTGGTAAACAGTACTACAACAAGGCAGGAATCCCGCTCTGTGAAGACTGCTACCAGGTAGGCCCAAGTCCATTCAGTTCCTACCAAATAATAAATTATCTGAATTTATATTGCGCTTTTAGTTTTGATGACGGTTTAAAGCCCTTTATATTACAGTTTTACCATTCACACATTCACACACACATTCATACAGTGCATCTATGTAGGGACTCTCTCTATTACACATCACTAATACGCTGTCGGCAGTCATAAGAGGACAGAGTTTCTTGCACAAGGACACTTTGATATGCAGAATGGGGGAGACTGGGATCAAACTACCGACCCTCTGTTTAGTGGACAACTTGCTCTTTCTGCTAAGCCACAGCCACCCTTGTAAAAGGACCATATCAATGTTCTTCACCCTCATTTTCTTTAAGTAATTTATAAATTACATGAACCAAGACTATAATAGTGTTTACATTTAAACTGCTATTTAGTTTCTCTAACTTTCAATCCAGCATCAATCTACTTTCACAGACATAACATTTTCTTGAAATTCATCCAGCACATTCAACATTGTGTCACCTGTTATCAGAGTCAGTGTTATGCCATAATTACATGGTGTAGTCACAACTTGAGCTGACTGCGGTGTCAAATTCTATGTGTTTATTGTGATGTAAGTGGTGAATGTTGAGTTTTATTCTGTGCTAAAATGAAGCCAATGGCCACTTGGAAAGAAACTGAATAAAACTAGAATGGCACTCAATAGAGCGCAAACCTTCACCAAGACCCAATGAATAAATTCAGTCAGGCTGCACCAAATGTTACACACTCATAGATCATTTTCCTAAATGTGCTGGGTTCCATGAATTTTCTCTTGAGAAATCGGTCAAAATGTTTTTCTTTGTAGGGGTTAGGGGGTTAGGGTTAGGGTTAGGGTAAACACCATTTCCTGGATCTGCATCAATATTTAATGGTTTCTTTACTGACAGATACCGCAACCGTTGTGTAATATTTCTGACAAACAAATGAACATGGCTGAAAACATAACCTTCTTGTCAACGTTATGTTTTGCCAATTGTCTATCAATCATAAGTAGTTGAATAATGGAAAATGTTAATATCAACCTGGAATATAGAGATGTTTTCTACTGACAATTTCTTTTAGGCCAGTCTTGAGCTTTGTTGGTCATGTGGCGAGGTCATCACAGACCAATGTGATCCGCGCCCTTGAGCGAGCGTACCATCCTTCTTGTTTCACCTGCACAACATGTAAACAGAAGATTGGAGAGCAGGCGTTCGCTCAGGGAGAAGTTGGAGAAGTGTATTGCCTCCAGGACTACTACAGGTATACAAGTTAAAAATCATTCACACAAACAGCACCTATGCACAAATAAAGATACTTAAAATGATATAGTAACTGAATTTATTTTCCTATTTATAGTTATTTTAGGTGTATATCTTCATCTTGTGTAAAGTAGTTTTAATTTCATCTATGGTGAAATGTGCTTTACAAATTAAAGGGCCTCTACTAATATTGTTTTTTTCCATGAAGGAAATATGCTCCAAAGTGTTGCTCCTGTAACCACCTAATTATTCCAAAAGAGGATGGTACTGACAGCTTCACTGTTGAATGTCTGGGACGCTCCTACCATGAGAACTGCTACAGATGTGAGGTAGGTGTGCAAACTATGTGTTGTATGGACACACTGACAAGTAGGCAAACACACAGACGCACACTAATTACCCTCAGTCAATCAGTCAATCACATTGTGTGCAGGTCTGTGTCATTCAACTCTCTCCTGAACCAAACGAGCACGGCTGCTATCCTCTGGATGGGAGGATGCTCTGCAAATCCTGCCACATGAACCTGGTACCTGCTCAGCACTAACGCCATAAGCTGCAGCTGATGGGAAAGGGCCACGAGTCCAGGCATGGGCATTTAAGACTCTGGCATGTGAATGTCACACTAACGTTTTATTGTTTTGTTTTACAATAATGAAATCTGGTTATCATTTTTATAACATATCATACTTTCTGAAGACCATCGTATTCCTCTTTTATACTTGATAATTTTGCACTCAATAAACTCTACAAAATGCACCAAATATATTTATGCAACAGACTTAACGCAATAAATATTTGAATATTTCAAAGTCTTAATTCGTATACTGTTTCTCTATCACATTAATCCTTTATAATAAACATAAAACTTTATATTAAAAAAACCCAAAAATATATATAAAAGTAAAATAATATATTTTATCTGAAACCAGGCTTCAACATGCATTAGATTTGTTAAGTCACACATACATTATTGATAAGTACTAAGATCAGAAACATTACAATTTAATTCACAATTGTGTAGTAATACAAACCACAGTGAAATTCAATCTGTTCACTACATTCACAAAAGGACAGTTTTTCCTTATTAGAGCAGTGAAGAAGTGCTGGAAGATGCAGAAACGTCAACCGAGGTAATAGAATAAACTGCATAAGATACATTTACAAAACTGAAAATAGACATTTTAATATGAAATTGTTTTTCTTTAAAACACGACACAATAAGTGATTCTTAACCACTCATTATGGACCTGTACTTTTGAATGTGATCACATCAATTTTTTGAACACACAAAGATCCTGTCTCAACCACAGAGCCTGTATTTTGTTTCAGCAGCAGTGAACTGATCCCATCTGGACTTTACAGTATTGTGTCATTTGGATCTCAGCTGAATTACTTGGTTATTTATGTTCTGTATGTCAAATGAATTATTTGTTGAATTATATGTCTGTTTATTAAAAACATTAATTAAAACTTTTTGTACTGAAAACAAGTAAATTTGCTGTGTATGTTTCTCACCACACTTCTCACCACTCCTTTTTCCTTTTATTATTCTTTTTGGAAAATTTAAAAGTTGAATTCTGCTAAGGTCTTAATGACTTGGTCTGGTATAATCACTTTAATTTATTTATTTCGTAGTTGAATTGGATGTAATAATTGTAAATATTAGGTTTTCCTAAATTAAAAAGTTTTTAAGTGAAATTGTTTTGTCTAAAATGAAAAACATTAGCTGTATTTCATCTTCTTAAGTGTACAGTTTAAAAGCAATGCTATAAAAACATTGATTGGGCTTGAAAAAAAAACACTTAACCTTGAGTGACTGTGACCGCAACCCTCAAACTGTGGCTATTGTTTATCCTGACCTGAAGCCCCTGGGCACATTTCAGTATTTGAATGTTCCCATCATATACACAATACAGGCGACAGCCTCATACACAGAGACTCAGAACAACCATTACTCTGATACTTGAAAAGAGGGCTGATTTTACCCAGATTTTGTGTGTATGTAGAAATAATAAATAAATGTAGAATGAAAAAATTAATGTGTAAATACAGAAATATACTTTTTAAAATCTGAAGTGTGTGTATTTAATCATTGTTTTGTGTGTTTTTCTGGAATTGTGTCATGTTTGTCCTTCATAGATTTGATCGAAGCTGCTTGTCAACATGTTCACAGAGAGCTGTGACGCAACAGTTCACTTTGCATCCAGCACTGATACGTTGAACATGATTGGATCGCCTGCTGCAGCTGACAATAATCGATAACACTAATCGATAACGTTGATCGCCGTCTCGTGACGTTGCAGACAGATCGAGCTCGTGCGCTGTGTCTGATCCGCTTGAAGACATCGCGTGCTCACTCACTGTCACTGGTGCACCGGGGCCGCGCACCTCGCTCGCACCCAGACCTGCCAAGAGCGAGGCCGACGCGCGCTCCCGCGATTAAACTCGGGGACGCCGCAGCTAAAGCTACACGGGCATCGGCCACCGGGCCTCATCGCTCACGGAATCCACCGTCGTTCATTTTGTTCAGGCGGACCTCCGACCGGCAGGGATTAGAAACGTGCCCGATCATATGTGTGTGGAGGGGGGAAGGATAGCGCATAATGGTTCGGGAGACCAGACACCTTTGGGTGGGAAATTTACCCGAACATGTCCGAGAGGAGAAAATTGTGGAGCATTTCAAACGGTAGGTTACGCAAGAGGGATCCGCTGTTGGCGGAGCAGCGCGGGCTAGCTGCGGCTCCACCGTTAGCCGCGTAGCCTGCGACCAATGCTAGCACCGCTAACGTTAGCATTTTTAACTTTTACTAGTCAGTGTGTTTCTTGTGCGGTGCATGTGAATTATCACAACACGGTGGCATCCACAGAGGCGGCATACATACATCAGAAGCACTTAAATGCACACGGGTACAATTTGTAATGTTTAGCTAACTTTCGCTAACGCCAATAGGCGGGTAGCTAGTTGTGCTAGCCACCGAGCTAACACCCAACCAACCGACCATTTTGTGGGAAGTGGAGACGTTTTCATGATCGTACGAGCCAAAGGGACGCTAATGTTAGCTGGGCAGCAGGACACAGAACACCAGATGACTCATGCTAGTCACTCGAACCGTCGTCACCACCGTGTTGTTATTTGTCCTATCGACATTGTTGTTGGAGAAAAAACGAAATGTAGAAAAGCCCCACGGTGCTGATAATCCGAGGTTACCAAGTTGTTGAGCGGCTTGACGAAGCAGACATCACTATTCTTAAACACGTTTAACCGAACTCGGCTAAGATACTCGGTGTCTCGAAAGTTTGCAAGTTACATGTAAAGTGTGACGTTTTTGGCCCCGCCAGTCAGGGACTAATTTGGATTTAATGAGAGCTAATAGCCTTAACCTGCAGCCTCTCCGTCGGTCACGTAAATCATTTAAGACTATGTAACGTTACATGACATCACCGTCTGCGACCTAATGTGAAGTCCAGCCGAGGAAATCTGATCCACAATCAATACATCCATCCTCAGTCAGACTGGTACCACATTACAAGTGGTCTGTTGACATCTGTGTTTTTAAAGATGTTGCTTTTTATAGTCATCAAACATGGATGTTTGACACGTGTGAGGTTCAGAAATCCTGCCAACAATACTTGCAAATCGAAGTATAGTCATCCAGTGTAATAATTGAAAACATGACTGTAGGAGTTTAATCCTGCTAAGTGGTTGAGAAGGAAACTAGTGGAAACGTATTGTTGATCAACATATTAGTGTCTCTTCTCTTGACTTACCAGACTTTGGCATCTATAAAAAATGGTTGCACTCATCCTATTTTTTTAGGTGGTTTGTATATAATTTCCTCTTTGTTTTCATTGTAATTTCCTCTCAGGTATGGGCGTGTGGAGAGTGTTAAAGTTCTGCGGAAGCGAGGGTCAGAGGGTGGTGTTGCAGCGTTTGTGGATTTTGTGGATATCAAAAGTGCGCAGAAGGCTCACAATGCTGTCAACAAAATGGGAGACAGGGACCTGCGGACTGACTACAATGAGCCCGGATCAGTCCCTAGTGCTGTTCGGGGCCTCGAAGACAGCTCCCCCTCGAGCAGTCGAGACGTTACAGGATTCTCTAGGGCAACAGTTGGTCCAGTGTTTGGCCCACCTGTGTCCCTTCACACCAGAGAAGGACGTTATGAACGGAGAATAGATGGGTAAGTGGACACGGCCTCCCCTTAAAATCCAGGGGATTCTAGGTATTGGATGGGTGTAAGACCTAAACACATAGTGGGGTTATTCGTGAGAGATAGATGCCTCGAGGTGGTTACAGCAAAGGTAATTTAGGGATTATTCCACTTTTCATCATAATCGACTTGCCATTCCCACTGGATCTAAGTATATTACCTACACAATATCATTTGTTAAGGTAACTATAAATCAAGGTTTGACATCTGGTGTGGATATTACATCTGTGAGGAATATCCAAGTGAGTTTTGGATTTATTCCATTTTTGTGGGAAACTACTTCTGGAACTTTTGGATATTTTTTTTTTAACGTTTTTCTCTAAAATATGGGATCTAACAGTGATTTTTTTTTATTGGTCCTTGGAGTCGTTTGAAGATGGAAGTAAATCCCTACTTTGAAGGATGCAC
Source organism: Verasper variegatus (assembly GCA_026259375.1). Classification (NCBI taxonomy): domain Eukaryota; kingdom Metazoa; phylum Chordata; class Actinopteri; order Pleuronectiformes; family Pleuronectidae; genus Verasper; species Verasper variegatus. The sequence goes on from CM048040.1 coordinate 15,297,269, forward strand.
TTTTCTCTGAAGAATCTTTACAGGTAATGCATAATTACGTCAAGGACCTTCCATCTTGGGTTGTCATTTTTTTTTCTCTTGGCAACAGTTGATGGTCGGAATACTAATTTTTGCATCTGTGGATATGGCCCTGTCTGGATTTACTTTATGAACAAGTGGATAGAAGATTTTTACATTTGTCTCACACCCAAAGAAAGACAGCTTAGTGTTTATCTCCATGGCTATTTAAACATTTTAGGGTGAGATTAACTATATATCACAGCCACTGTTTGTCCCAAATATGGAAGCTATACCAAGAAGACTTTGCAAGAACACTGAGGATCCAAACCACCAGCAATCATCAAAAGTTTGTGGAGCTAATCTGATTTTGGATTGATGGCCATGAAGAAATATGAAGTCTGCGTAAATGGGATCTAACCTCCTGGATGTATGCAGTAGGATACCCCATGATGGATGTACTGATGTGGAACCTAGCATGGATAGGTGTAGATGCCATTCATTTGGATTACTCATGAGTGGATGTAGCTGTGTAAGGCTGAGGTGAAGAAAACTCCCAAAGAAGTTGCAGAGAGCTGAAGCCTACTTTTTAAAAGTAAATTGAAACTCTCTTACAGAAAGATGAAACCTGCCAGTACACACCTGAGGGAGTCCATGGTTTGTGGAATTATGTCATCTGTACGTGCCCAAGAGGATTTTATGTGCTGTGATCATAGTGTTAAGCTGGTTAAACTACTTGACATTAACCAGTGGAATACATTTTTGGCATTTTGAAAGCCATTTTAAAGCTTAACATTTGGAAAATACTACCTCCGCAAGACTGATCTAGTTGGATGTATTTTATATTTTGGCAACAAAATGCCTTTAGTCAACCTGGAATCTGCTGAATTACCCCTAAATTGAATTATCCTTTTTTTTTTTAACAACTAATAGTTATGTATTGAGGTATGTTTCTACGTCCCCCCCCCACATGCCCTGAATTCCATAAAGAGTTCCATCTGTGGTTGCTTTTGTTTTTATTTTTTCCATCCAGTGAAGAGAATTGAGTAGCCTAACTGGACTACACGTCATCGACTGGCCTGGTCCTCCACAGTATTATGAAGATAACGCGCAGTGCGATTCAAGAGAACCGTTTTTGCCAAATTAAATCAGTTGATTTTTTTTTTTTCCCTTGGTTTTCCATTCGGGCTCTCACATTCTGACCACCTAGATTTTATTTGGATTAGTTTCAGTAACTTCTTTTTCAAAAGGTTGGTATTGCTCTGCCCTCTGCATATTTTCTTTCTCTAACTTTCCTTAGTGCTTTGTCTAATATTAGGTCTTGCACTGCTTCTAGGGAAAAACAATTAAACAACAGAGGAAAACACATTTTATAAAATATTTACATACTATTTGTCATTTTTTTATGTAACTTTTTCGTAGCATCTCATGATGTACTATAGTATTAGAGTATTAGTTTCACATTAAACACATTGATCTGACCTCTTTAAGGCATTTTGAATTTCCACACCACACAGTTCCTTGACCTTTTTAAATGTTTAGTTTGGATATTTTCTTTTTCTCTCACCAGCAGTAGTTTATGTACAGTCTGAAATCAGCCCTCTTGAACCCCCTGAGGAGACAAACATGATTTTGTTTTTACAAATGAAAGTAACTGAATGAGTCAAGAACATCATTTCAGCATCGCTGAATTATGTTTGTATGGGTAAACCTTCCATCTACATCTGAACATTTTGGTTGTTTTGAAGAATGAAAAGTCATTTTAGGCTGCTTACAGTTTAGATATGGGTGGAGTCACATTAGTATTTACAGACAGTGCCAGTATTTTCTTTTCTTGAAAAGTTCGTTATTTATCCAGCTGTGAGGACTTAAACAGTTTTCAGATTGTAATAAAATGAAGTATGCAGACAATCTTGTAGACACCAAATTTTTAAGAAAATGCAACTTTTTATGTAGTATGTTGCTGAAAAGATAAAAAAAAAAACGTTTTTGACAAATGTGAACTGTTCCAGTTTGATAGTAATAAATCAACTGATTAAAATTTACAGTGTCATACAATTTTGCCAAAGAGTGAATCTACAGGATCTACATTACAAATATTTGCACTTGTCTTTCTATCACAACTAAAGGGAGAGTTCACACAAAAATGTAAATTCACTCATCTACTCATCACTATGCCCATGGAGGGGTGGGCGAAGTGTTTGAGTCCACAAAACACATAAAATGCCTCCATACTCCGTCATTTACACCATGTTTTTATCCTAAATGTCCACTGTGATTTATGCACAAATGTGGCTCCAGGGAACGATATCAGAGGACATTTAGGCTAAAAACATGGTCTAAATGATGCCATTACGAGTGGAACTTGAATTTCGGGGCTGACAGACACTTGAATGAAACCACACAGGTAGTATGGTGGCATTTTATGTTTTTTTACATATGATGAATCGGTCACCATTTATTCAATTGTATTGGATTTGGCTGCAATGCTCTTTACCCCTGAAACATCTTAAGTGTTTTGTGGACTCAAATACTTCACCCACCCCTCCATCAGCATAGTGGTCAGTAGATGAGTGAATTTTTATTTTTGGGTGAACTATCCCTTTTAAGCTGCTTAAATCAATTGTGCATCTGACCACTAGTTATTTTTACTTTACTAGAGATTTTAAAACATACAATTGCTGTTAATCGTTTTGTCTTTATTTGTTTGTAATCATCATTTTTCCCCTCTCTCCCCTTTTCTTACTTTACAGTAGCTCAGAAACCCGTGAACGTGCATATGATCACAGCCCATATGGACACCATGACCGCAGTGGCACTTTCGACCGGCAGCGTCACTACAACACTGAATATTACCGTGATCGTTCTATGTTTGCTGCTGCTGGCCCGGGGAGCAGTGCTGTTGGGGGAAGCTTTGAGGCAACAGACCCACATTTTGACTCTAGAATTCGAGACCCCTTCACTCTTACTAATTCAACACGACGTGACCTGTACAGAGATGACCGAGGACGACGTGTTGACAGAACTTACCATCATCGGCGAAGCCGATCGTCTCATTCCTCACAGTCAAGGACACCCTTCCCCCCAACGGACCACGGGACAAACCCCCAAAACCCCTCATTCGCCTAAAAGAGCTCCTTTGTCCCCTGGTAGAGGCCCAAGGTCTCGGTCCCGCAGCCGATCTTCAAGCTCTGATTCTGTCAGCAGCACCAGCAGCACGGGCAGTGGCAGGTGTGTCATTAATTTTGTCCTGTTATTTTGTCCGATGTCTAATGGGTTCACTGACATGAGCATCATAACCTATTGTTTTTCTTTTTCTTCTTCTTATGTAACAGTGATTCAAACAGCAGCTCAAGTGATGGGTCCCGTGCACGTTCTGTTCAGTCGTCGGCTGCACACGCCCCTACTCAGTCATCAATGGGGCTGGACTCAGATGAACCACGCAGAAGCTTTGGAATTAAAGTTCAAAACTTACCAGTGCGCTCCACAGGTTTGTTTCTTTATCTTTGATATGCTCCCTCAAAGAGTTCATGAATCCATCCAAAATTCAGATTTGTAATGTTAAAGGTGTGTAAAAAAGAGATACTTTCAAGTTGTCACTTTACTTATGTAGTTACAGCAAAGATCACATTGTCTCACTTCAAATCCGTAGTTAGTTTAGATTTACTTTGAAAACTGAAAACATGCAAAGAATGTTTTTCTTTTGCAATTATTGCCGACCTCGAAGTTTATCTGCAAACTGGGAAACAAAGCATTTAAGTGGCACCTAAATTGGTTCATGGTTATTATATTTTGTTCTTTTAAAACCTGTTGGTTTCAGTATTTTTTTCCATAGAATGATAATGATAAAATTTTTGCTCCACAGACACAAGTTTAAAAGACGGACTCTTCCATGAATTCAAGAAACATGGGAAAGTGACCTCTGTGCAAATCCATGGAGCATCAGAGGACCGTTATGGTTTGGTGTTCTTTAGACAGCAAGAGGATCAAGAGAAAGCTTTAACTGTTTCCAAGGGAAAGCTTTTCTTTGGCATGCTTATTGAAGTCACTGCCTGGAATGGTCCTGGTAAGTGATGACAAATATACAACATTATTTATTGTCGCAATTCTTAGTGGTGACAGATGAATTCCCTAAAAGTAACTTTACATAAAGCTGTTTGTGGTCCTCATGTTGGTAAATATGAGCCTGAACTTGAGTAGCATGTCGGTAATATAAATGATAGATTTCCTCCTTTCTTCAGAAACGGAGAGTGAAAATGAGTTCAGGCCCTTGGATGGGCGGATAGATGAGTTCCACCCAAAGGCCACTAGGACCCTGTTTATTGGTAACCTTGAGAAGACCACCAGTTATCAGCAACTCCTTGACATCTTTCAGCGGTTTGGAGAAATTGTGGTAAGCTGGCATTTTTGTTTACTTCACACAATTATATGAACAATTTGCAATTGATGGGTTATTTCTCTAATTGTCAGTCATTTCTCCTCAAGGACATTGACATCAAGAAGGTGAATGGAGTCCCCCAGTATGCCTTTGTGCAATATTCTGATATTGGCAGTGTGTGCAAGGCCATAAAGAAGATGGATGGAGAGTATCTGGGGAGCAACAGACTAAAGGTAGGGTTATTAAATAACTAACATGTCTATCTTTTCAATTTAATGTAGTTTTAATATAAAATATGAATGTTTTTCTCTTAAAGCTTGGTTTTGGGAAGAGTATGCCCACAACATGTGTTTGGCTAGATGGATTGGCAACCAACATTACAGAACAATACCTCACCCGTCATTTCTGTCGCTATGGACATGTAGTTAAGGTAATGTTTTCTCTCAACAAAGATCTTCTGCTTTTGATCTCACTGCTATTTTCAAAATTGTAAGGGTGACTTAAATTTGTCCTTCTTTTTAGGTTGTGTTTGATAGATTGAAAGGGATGGCCCTCGTCATGTACAACAACACAGATTTTGCTCAAGCAGCTGTAAGGGAGACCTAAAGGCTGGAAGATTGGTGGCAATAAAATAAAGGTACTAAATTACAACTATTTGGCTAAGTAAAATATACTCATTCTGCTTACTTAAATGTTTGTATTTATTTGTAATAGGTGGACTTTGCAAGCCAAGAGAGTCAGATGGCGTTTTACAGATCTATGCAGGCATCTGGCCAAGACATCAGAGACTTGTATGAAATTCCTACTGAGCGAAGGTAAATTACTGATATTGTATTCGCATGCAGTTGTCAATAGTTTATTGCAGAACTTTTGAAAAGTACTTTTTGTAGGAATATGAAACTTCAAATTATTAATTATTTACCTTCAGAGAATTCATTATTTTGCTCTTCCCATTGTCTTTGTTCACTCCAGGGAGGAACGTAGACCTCCGTATCATGAATTCACAGCAGAAAGAGCATACTATGAGAACATACGAACCCCTGGCCTCTACCCCACAGAAGAGGCTCGAAGAGACTATGCTGCCCGCAGCCGAGAGCGGTTTCCTGAACTGGAACATTATCAGGGAGAACATTTTGACCCACGTTACCATGAAGACCCAAGGGACTACAGGGACTACAGAGACCCTTTTGAGCAAGACATTCGAAAATACACATACATTCAAAGAGAGCGAGAAAGAGAGCGAGAGCGCTTTGAGGCGGATCGCACTAGGTGGAGCCCATCCCATCCAAGGCGACCTATTACTCCAACAGTATCGCCCTCACCATCTGAGCGTGCTCCCAGAGACTCCGAGAGACGGGTTTATAGCCAGTCCTCTGAGCGAAGTGGCAGTGTGAGCTCAATGTCACCACCACACTTTGACAAATCGGAAAAGACTCCGTTGGAGCATTCTTCTAAGAGTGACAAAACTGAAAAGAGCAGTCAACCTGATCGTTTGGCTAGTGCTGAGAAAACCAAACGTGCAAAACGAAAAGAGAAAGTTGACAAAGACAAAGCTGAGAAGGTTAAATCAAGGAAAGCAAAGGGGCAATCCCCATCCAACCCAGTACCTGAAACAGAACTTGAGGCTGGTTTTGAAGGAGGCTCTGGAAGAGGAAGGGGATCAGACCAGGATGCTCATGAGAGGCAGAAATCTAAGGGGGAGGGTGACTCTGTGTCAGGAATTCAGGTGTCAACTGCTAATAACGACTCTCTGAAAACTGAAAGATCTGAAATTAGTAAAGGAGATAATTCAGATATGGATGGGAAAAGTCGACTCAAGAAACATCTCAAGTCTGATACTGGAAGTGACGGAAAAGATTTATCAGTGGATTCAGATCGCCTTGCAGCAAGGAAAAGACGCTTTGCTGATTCTGGTGGAAAGACTGTTCATCAGAAGAGAAGCAGACATGAGGATGAGGATCAGTCCTCTGACTTAGGTGCCAGTGCCACATATTTGAAAGAGTCAGACACTGATAAACACAAAGAATCACTACGAAAAGATTCAAGACTCAAAGTTGATAAAAGTAGCACTCAAAAAGATGGTCAAGAGGACCTTAGAGGACAAAGAGAGAAATCAGAGGGATCTTTGGACACTTTGGAGTCTAAACGCCATGCGGGGCATACTTCATCGAGAAGGTTTTCACATGAGGGGGTTGCAGAACAAGGCAATACAAGAGAGCAAGCACACCACGTTGCTATAAAATTTGGTGATCAGAATAGTGACACTGACAAAGGCCCCAAGAACAAGGAAGACCATGTTGACATTGACCTGTCTCAAAGTTACCGCAAGCAAATGGAGCAAAATAGACGTTTACACCAGCAGCAACAGCAGCGCGAGTCTGACAAACCTCACAAACCAGATAGTCCTCAAGGAAGTGAAATGGAGGACTTGGAGCATCGCAGTCTTGTGCATGAAGTTGGAAAGCCCCCTGAAGATGTCACGGATAATTTCCCATCTCACAAACTAAAGAAAATTGACCAATTTGACACAGACTCTGGGATAAAGAGAGAGCGGGTCTACAGGAGCTTTAGACAAAAAAGTGAAGATCCTGAATGGAACCACACTGCCTCTCCAGGACATCACCACCTCTCTCTCCATGCAGATGAGGACTTTGCAGATCCATCTCAAAAGGAGTCGAGTCGAAATGATGAAAAGATTCACCCAGATGTGGAGCTCTTATTCAAAAGGACACATAACACAGAAATGAACAAACAAAACACGCCTATACTGAGTGTGGAAGAAGAGCAGCAAAAGAGATGGGAGAGCAGAGTTAAACAAGACTTGATACCTGACCTTAACTTTTCCAGAAGTCTTAGTAAAAACATCCACAATTGCAAGAGTTTGGAATATGGTATTTGGCATGACTTGGAGCCAGGAGAAGTGCGATCAGATTCTGAAGAGGACAGAGAGCCAAAACCCCACTCTCCTGTGCCCTCGACATCTGTGCCTTTTTCCGAGAGGCCAAGGGTCGACAGGTTTTCAGACCCCAAGCTAGCACAACTTGAAAGGAACAAGTTCTACTCATTTGCACTCGACCAGACTATTACACCAGATACAAAGGCTCTGCTTGAACGTGCAAAATCTCTTTCATCTTCTAGAGAGGATAACTGGTCATTTTTAGATTACGATTCTCACTTTGCAGGTTTACGCAGCAGAAAAGATACTGAGAAAGTAGAATCAGCGCCAAGGCCTACACCTTCTTGGTACATGAAAAAGAAAAAGATTCGGAGTGGATCTGAAGACAAACTTGAGGACAGGAAAGAAGAACCTAAGCCAGAGGAGCATGAACGGAGGGAACTATTTGCCTCCCGCTTCCTTCATAGCCCAGTATTTGAGCTGGACTCGCGACGTCTTCAACACTTGGAACGAAAGCATGAAGAACCTGAGCATGCTCAAAACCAGCAACCTAGTCAACAAGGTATAGCAGATGGTGAACTTGACTCGGGGCCAGTTGTCCTTTTCCATAGTCGTTTTTTGGAACTCACACGACTGCAACAGCAGAAGAATAAAACCCAACAGCAGCAAGAGGCAAAAGGAGACCCAATAGTCACATGTAAGGGTAAAATGGAAAAAGTGCTGGTTCAAGAGCAGCAAACTTTACAGTCACCTGAAACAATAGGATCTATAATGGAGCCCGAAATTAAACCCATCAGTCCAGCTGAAGAGGCAATTTCTGAACCCAGACTCACACCTACGTCTGTCACCCAATCTGAGGTTAAGGACTGTCCTCCACCAGAAGACAAATGTGCTGTGATAAATCCAGCCCCTGATCCATATCCCCATGTGTCTTTCATAAAGGAAGAGATAAAAGAAAATAAATATGTGGTACCCATTCAGCCCCCGCCAGCTGAGACATCTGAATCAGAACCTGCACCTGTTGTATCATCTGAACCCAGTCCCTCGCTGGATAGATGTAAGCTTTCTCCATTTGAAGTGAAATCAGAATTTGTTCCTGAGGATGTAAAACCTGTGGTTGCAACACCATGTCGCCGGAGTTCTCAGGATGAGCTTGTTATCAGTTTAGAACCAGAGATGGATCTTGAGATGACACAACCAGAAGTGCCTGTAGCCACTAGTCCCATACCATCTACTTATCTAGATGAGGGGGATGTCCAGAAAGCGATACATTCCACTTGTAAAATAGTACCAGAGCCTGAGGGAGAAAAGAAACTTCAAGTTAGTAAAGTGCATATTCCTTTTGATAGTGACAAAAATGATGAGCCAGTCTCACCCCAGAAAGAGCATAAAACAAAAGAGAGAAATAAAAAATGCAAGCAATCCCCTGCTCAAGTTATTCCTGTTCCTGTCATGTCGGCTTCAATCTCTGAGAAACAAGCTACTCGCAAAAGTGAGCGCATTGACAAAGAGAAACTGAAACGTGGATCATCCCCCAGAGCTGAATCAAGATCCACAGGCAAATCTCCTATTCATGGATCAGACCCTGATATGTTGGAGCAAAGCATATCTTTGGGCAGAGCCAGACGAAGAAATGTTAGGTCTGTGTATGCTACCCCCGTTGAAGATGATGCACCAGTTCGTTCTGGAAAAGAAATTGCAGAGTCTCCACGCTCTGCACGAAAGCGAGGTACAGACAAAGAAGCAGCACATCAACAAAACATTGAGCAGGATCCACCTGCTCCAGTCCCTGCAAATAAACGGGGCCGTCCTCCCAAAAATCGCAGACAAGGTGATGATGGTACAACTATTAAAGTGGACAAACCCAAAATGGATAAAGAAACTGATTCAAATGAATCAGAAAGTGGCGAACGAGTATCAAAAGGCAAAACATCGCCTCTTATCACAAAGGGTTCAACAAATCAGATGTCCACAGCCTTTGGTTCTGGATTAACACGGAAGGGGGACAAAACTGAGATGACAGAGGATGACGATGAGGAAATGGATTTCACAGAGGAAGATACATTGGCCTTTCAAGATTCATCAAGTTCATGTAAAGAAGATCCATCAACTAAAGCTGACCAAACAAAAGAGGAGAAAGAAAAACAAGGAAGACAATTGGGCAAAGAAAAAGATGTGACCAGTGAGGGTAAATCAAATGGAAAAGAGACGGATACCCCAGTCTTAGAAGAGAATCTGACCTCGGAAAAAGAGAAGATTGTTAGAGGAAAAACCAAGTTGACAAGGACTCCCAGGTCGCCTGTCCTCAAGAACCTCAAAATAAGACTAAATGTAACTGAGGTGAAAGACCTTCTTCAATTAGATGAACTTGGGTCTCAAGAAGACAGTTCAAAGTTCAAACCTGGTGAACACAGTGATCCTGTTTCAAAGTGCACTGACGCTATTAAAGGGGATGCCCATAATAGTAGTAAAGGAAAATGATGATTTTGATGAAGAAGACCTGGAAACACCAAAAAGCTTAATTTCACAGGAGCTTGAATTGGAGCAGGCTCTGAAAAATATTGCAAATCCAGACTTTCCAGGAGAACTACAAACACCAGCTGTTTCACAGGCGGAAGTAAAAAACCCAGATGAAGAAAAATCGGCCACTCCAGCTAGCGAGACAGAACTCATGGCTGCTATTTACTCGATAACCCCTGAGGATACACCTGTATCCGTAACCCAGCCTCCTCCACTAAGAACAGATGTACCATCCGAGTCTGAGATGCAAGACTTCATTCATCCTGCCAAGGAAGATGAAACAAAAACTGACCACCATACAGGAGGAACCTGTTTTTCAAACCACACCTAAAAAGGGCCCCAAGGGCAGACCTAAAACGCCAAAACGGCAGAAAACCCAAAAGCAAGTAAGAAAGGATATAAAGGAAGGACCTTCTGTAAGTGAGGAACTGACAGCTACAGTAACAGAGAGCATAGCCTCTGGTGTAATTGTGACTGAGACAACTCCATCAGCAGCTGCGACGGTTATTACTCAGACTACTTGGAAACCAGAACCCGAGCCTTCCGTTGTCAAGGCTACTGACTGTAAATGCAGAGTCTGAATCATCTTCTGAAGAACAAATTCAACATCTTAAATCTGCTTACCCTCTGTCTAAGAGTCCAATATGCCCAAAGCCTCTGCAGCTGCCATCTGAGTGCATCTCCCCTTCCTTGTCTCCTCTTGCAAATAAGCCCAATATCAGACCCATGCAAACAAGTAGAATTTCTATTTCTCCTACAGATTGGCTCCCACTGTCTAAAGATGCAGGTGTCTCCACTTCACCTGTTGTGACATTGACTTCAAAGGAAAACCCGCCTTTACCCTTAGAATCTGAAAACATGGAAAGTGAACATGGTACAAGTGACTTGAGACCAAAACTCATGAAATATAAAGACCTTTCACTGACAGACGGCAGTTCTTTTTCAAGTGACCTACCCTCCCTCCGAGATCAGAACCAATCTAAAAGTAATACTCAGTCACCGAAAGTCATGAAATATAAAGACCTTTCACTGCCGGTCAGCAGTTCTTTTTCTAGTGACCTACCCTCCCTCCGAGATCGGAACCAATCTGAACATAATACTCAGTCACCGGAAGTCATGAAATATAAAGACCTTTCACTGCCGGTCAGCAGTTCTTTTTCTAGTGACCTACCCTCCCTCCGAGATCGGAACCAATCTAAACGTAATACTCAGTCCCCGGAAGTCGTGAAATATAAAGACCTTTCACTGCCGGTCAGCAGTTCTTTTTCTAGTGACCTACCCTCCCTCCGAGATCGGAACCAATCTGAATGTAATACTGTGTCACCGGAAGTCATGAAATATAAAGACCTTTCACTGCCAGACGGCAGTTCTTTTTCTAGTGACCTACCCTCCCTCCGAGATCGGAACCAATCTGAACGTAACACTCAGTCACCGAAAGTCATGAAATATAAAGACCTTTCACTGCCGGACAGCAGTTCTTTTTCTAGTGACATACTCTCCCTCCAAGATCGGAACCAATCTGAAAGTAATACTCCATCAGCTATTGTGCCAAATATGTCACCACTACCTGATAGTAGAATGGCTGCTCATTCAGCCCCGTCAGCTGTTAGACCTCCTGTCACGCTGCCATCCCCTGAGACCAAGTCTGTGATCTCCGTCATTGCATCCACTGCAACCTCTGTTATCAGTCGTGTATGTAACCCTCCTGAGCCTGAAAACAAAGTAAACATGAGTATTGGAAATCCCTGTGTGGACATGACCCTACCCAAATCTAGCTATAGGCCCAGTAAAGACGATACTGGATCATACCATGGGCAATCTGTTGTTGATGAGGGGGGGAAGTGCTTCCCGTTTCATTGTTGAGAGCCCCACCCTTGGTGTGGGATCCTGCCCTGGTCTGAGGGTAAATACATCTGAAGGAGTGGTTGTATTGAGCCACTCAGGCCAGAAAATAGAGGGACCTCAGCGGATTAGTGCGAAAATAAGTCAGATCCCACAAGCAACTGCTGGTGACATGGAATCTCAGCAGTTGGTGTCAATGCCCCAGATAAAACAGGAAATGTATGGTCATTCTCAGTCAGGACTTCAGAAGGGGTCTTCGCTGCAGGCAGATCATGGGCATCCTGGTAAGACGCAGTCTATATCTATTAAACAAGAAAGCTGTGGTTTGGAAAAGATTGAATCCGCTTACCAGTCTGGACCTCAAGGAGTAGTGAAGCGTCTCACACCGGGTAACCAGCAAGTATTAGGCTACCATCAGGATTACATGCCTTTGAAACATCAAAAGAAAATGGACAGTGCTGATCCTCATAGTACTGATGGAGCTAAACCATCTTGGACATCTGCTATAAGTCCATCTATCAGCCCACATTTGCCCTCTCCACCGGGCAACCATGTTGGTTTTGTTTCAGCAGCTGGTGACAGAGCTCCTTCACATCTCAGTGGGGTTAAACAAGAACCACGATCTCCACGCAAGTCAGGTCATCCACACTCTCCATTTACTAAAGTGTCCTCACCCATAGGCTCTTCATCCCCTAAAGGCATACCAGTGATGTTATCCACTGGACTTCCTGCCATGCAGCAGTTCATTACTGGTGTACATCATCCAGAGCAGACAGTGATCATGCCACCTCACAGTGTGCCTGGAGGCTTGGGGCGGATGTCGCCTCACTGTGTTAACCAATCAATTCCAGTGGGCCATCTTGTCCAAGATGTCCGTGTCAATACTCCACCTCTCTCTGTGATGAGCTACGGGATGCATAGTGAGCCTCTTGTGTCTCCCTGGTCTGGTCCAATGCAGCCACGGCCAGCCTCACCCCAGGCTGTTGGCAGGGAAAAGGTTCTCAAGGTAAACCCTGGTTCTTTGAGGAGTCATGATGGGGAACAGGAAGAAGCCAGACACTTCCACATGGCAGGAAGACAACCAACCACACAGCTCAAACCGGAGACTTTGCAGTCAGATCCTCGTGGGTCATTGCGAAGTGGTGTCCAGTTGGAAACATACATGGCACCGAGAGAAATGCGTGTGCTGTTGCACCAACAGGGAGAGCGTTCAGGCCAAGACCAACATTCTGGACACATTCAAGAGATTCCTCCCCTGTCGCCAAGACCCCATGTTTTGCCTAAAGGTGTGTCTGAGAAGGATATAACAAAGCCATTAGATGCAAAGAGGCCCCACTCCCCTCTTCCTAAAGATGGAGTGATGGGTATGCGACAATGTGGACCAGCAATGGCGTCTCCCCAGAGAGTACAGCTAATGCCACCAGGGCCCAGTGGTTCATTCTCAGAGTACACAGGGATGTATCCAAACCCAAGAGGCATCCATTCTCAACTACCAGAGACATCTCCTGTTAACCAGCCACCACTGAACATCACCCCAAATATCGTGAGTTTGTTTATGTTATGATAATTATATATACCTAGCTAAAACTAATTTGACATTCTTGCAACAAAACCTACCTTCATCAAGATTTAATTGCATTGCACCAAGAGCCATTGCACTATTTTGTCCACCTGCTGTACATCAGTGAGGGTAGACAAACATCTATATAATGCAAAACTGTTCAACAGCATCACAACCTGCAGTCTCAAAAATAATTCTATTGTCAAGACCTTTTTTAAAACAATTTCTACAGAAACTGAACATTATCACATACATGTTCCTGTTAACAGAGTGTAAATGTGAGTTGATATCCTCATGTTACAGAAGCTGCTCATGACACAATGCTCTTATGTTGTTGAATCCTTAGGGTACAGAACTCCAGGCAAAACCAGATAGCAAGATGACGCAGCCTGCTAATATGGTGCAGTTGCTCACGGTGAGACAAGTTGTCACAATTGTTTTCAGGTTTGTTCGTCGGAATCAAAGCCGGCTTTGTCTGACAAACTTTCTTTTGTTTTGTCTCATTTAAACAGAAATACCCCATCGTGTGGCAAGGCTTGCTGGCGCTGAAGAATGACACAGCTGCAGTCCAACTGCATTTTGTCTGTGGCAACAAAGTTTTGGCTCATCGATCACTGCCCTTACAAGAAGGAGGTGCACTGCTTAGGATTGTCCAGAGAATGAGACTAGAGGTTTCACAACTTGAGAGTGTAGCCAGAAGAATGACAGTACGTGTTTTAAATAACTCACATTGTGTACACCCTTGTTTTACTAAATTGAGTCTGCTAATATCATTTTATTTTTGCTAACAACTTATTCCCATCTGCAGGGGGACAGTGAATACTGTCTTCTTCTCGCTCTACCATGTGGACGAGATCAAGACGATGTCCTGACTCAAACTCAAGCTCTTAAGGCCGCTTTTATCAACTACTTGCAGACAAAGTTGGCTGCTGGTATCATCAATATCCCCAACCCAGGTTCCAATCAGGTGAGATAGCATGGTTTATAAGTAAAGATTATTGTCTAATCACATTCTTTAATTTATAAAAATATTAATAATTGATATTAAAATATCTTGGTGAGCTCACCCAAACGAAGACAAAGGCACACTCTCAAAATACATCATATAAGAATGAAGTACATATATAAAATCTGAGCCCTTGAAAAGAATAGAATAAAACTTAAAACCAAGTGTTCAGCTAAATTCTTTGTGTGACTTTACAGTCTATTTTCAATGCATGAATATATAGATTGTTATTTACTGTTACAAACGATGCATATTACCAGACAGCAAATGTGTTGGTTCTCTATAACTTCACATGTATAATTCAGGTTTTCCCTTGTTTTTAATTTTTCAGCCTGCCTACGTGCTACAGATCTTCCCACCGTGTGAATTTTCAGAGAGCCACTTATCCCAGGTCGCCCCTGACCTCCTCAACCGGATCTCCAGCATCTCGCCACACCTCATGATTGTCATCACCTCTGTGTAACCTTCACTGCTGGGAACTGTCCCACAGATGAATGTTCTCGACGATGAGCCTCAGGAAACCAGAGGAATATGAGAATATTTTTTTCCTGAACACAATAGGAATGTGTAGGATACACCCATCAACTCTTTCCTTTTTTCATCAGTCTCTATTTTTTTTTTTTTGTCACTCCTGTCTGGTATTTTTGTCCTTCTCAAAAGAACTCAGGGATGGGCCAAACCAGAATCAGTCTTATTTGACCATTTCTCTGCTGTATTTCTATTTATTGGAGTTTAATTTTAATGTTCAGAGATGCTTTGAAAAAAAAAATTCAGGATGTTTGATTACGAGCGTGACTATTTGGGTGGCCTTTTTCTTTTTGTCTTTTTTTTAGTGATTGTCCAATTAATTTCTTCACCAGAGAGGATCGTAGAGGCTGTTGTACCACAATGGCTAAAAAGACATTTCAATGTGTAATTTTAAATAATTATAAACAGACCTCCTCATCCAGGTTTTCTTTAGAGGAGGAAGAATTAACAGAGACCCTGTAGAGGACCACGTTTGTTTAACAGCTCCTTTTAATTCCACCAGCTCTGCTCATGTTCCCACTACTGACGCAGTCCCACATCCGGCACCTGTCTTTGCATTGAACAAGCTACAGTATGATTTGGGAGTTTTTGAATACAGGACTTTGTAAATATTTTAAATATTTAAACTTTGACTATGGAACTTGGACAACAGAGATTTGAA
Source organism: Verasper variegatus (assembly GCA_026259375.1). Classification (NCBI taxonomy): domain Eukaryota; kingdom Metazoa; phylum Chordata; class Actinopteri; order Pleuronectiformes; family Pleuronectidae; genus Verasper; species Verasper variegatus. Next base: position 15,312,658 of record CM048040.1, read on the forward strand.
CTCTGGGGAGAACCGGAGCACAGTGTGGAAAATTTTGATGGATAATGACTTTTGGGTGTAAATACTTGTAACTCAAGAAGGTTGGCAGACTCTCCAGTGGAGTCTGCTGATGGCACTTCAGATTTTGTAACTCAAATAAAACAAACTCCAGAAAATTTGAATATTTAAGAAATGATGTTTTATTTTTTGTTTCATGGGTTTTTGCCAAGAGTGTTCATATTTTCAATGAGATATACTCTTAATAAATAAACAGTTTATTAGGTACACAGTCCAAACTAATGCAGTTCAGTAAAATCAATAAAAATGACAGTTACAATGTTAAGATTTTGCTTTTTTAAGGTGTTTCAACTGTACAATCATTTTGGAGGACGAAGCTGTTGAACTGTATTGTGTTATAAGAAGGGTTTCTCTTATTCAGCTTACACTCCAATAATAATTCCGAATAATAGAAATACAGTGGAGTCCAACAGAAATAATATCTTCCAGTTAAATCAACACTGAATATTTGAACCTTGAAGAATGTAACATTTACTGCAGGGCTGTTTGTATTAGACTACATCTGTTTCATCTGATTTACATCCGACATAACTTGTCAGATAGTGTATGTAAATTTTGACGTATACATTTCATGTCACACAACGGGTAAAGTAAACGAGGAGCTTGTTAACAGTTGCTGATGACCACCTTTGCTGTGCAAATAGACAATGGGTCAGCACCTTGTACAAGTAAATACTGAAGGCAGTGATTGACCAGCACAGTTAAAGCTAACTAACTCGAGTTATGTTGCTGTTCAACAACTGCAAAAATGTTTCTTAATTTCTGGCCCCAGTTGTGGAAATTATCTTCAAGTTTTTCTCGTAATTTACGATGTGGCTCTTCAGACAGTTCTCTATTCTGCTCTTATGAGAGGTTGATTATAATATATGATTTTAATATTTTGGAGAACTTAGAAACAAAGACGTAAGTAAATTAATAGAACATTATCTGCTCAATCTAAATATTTTAAAGGTTATATACATACAAAGGTTTGTAACGTTGATAATAGCAAATAACTATTTTCTACATGAAGATGTAGTGGAGTAATGGCGTCCTGAGTAAAGAACGGAGTGTTTTGATCTGAGCTTCTCTGTTCCTGGTAGCCCCATTGGAGAGGACCACGTTTGTTTAACAGCTCCTTTTAATTCCATTGGGCCCCCTCCCCATATTTACAAAGCAAGATGGCTCCAGCTCTGATCGGCCGTGATGTAATTAATAACAACCAGGTGGATATTCGAATTTTCATCCCTTTCCCACCAATGTGTTGTCAAACTTAAAACACCTTATTTCTTATACACAGAGTGGTGTGACTGAGACTGCTAAGAAAAATGAGTACAGCCATGTTTGTTTTAAAAACACATTTTTTTCAACCCAGGCATCTCACACTGAGGTTCTTCCGACACTCACAGGAGAATCAACCTGTTGGTGAGACATTCATTCAGTTGTGCTTCGGTGTTGCAGGTTCACTACAACCTTAGATTCTACAGGTAACACCTTGCTGAGAACATTGATAGATAAATAACGTATTGATCCCGGGGGAAATTTAGGGCGTAGAGAGGGTGAAGGTGTGCACGTCATATATATATAACATTTAACTTGTCAGGTGTGATAACATCTATCCGTCTTTAGAAGCATAATTCACATCCAGGGTTTTCCTATTGTGACATGTCAAAATGTGCTTGAACACTGAACAACAGGTGAAATGTTTAACCAGGAGTTGTATAAAGGTTCCATAGAAAGTTACGACATTTCATGCAATCATCAACCACTCAGGAATCTGAGGGTGTACTGTACGGTGGGAGGGTTAGCGTGCTCAGAGTTATACCTCCATTGTCCTGAACGGCCAGTGAAATAACTAGAGGTAAAGCAGGTCGTCCAATATCCAGGATGTCGTGGTTCTTCCTCTTTCCGCATGCCGAAGTGTCCTTGGCAAGTGATGTGTGATAGAGAGAGTGCTGCAATGTAGATGCACTGTATGAATGTGTATGTGAATGACAAAGTAGTAATTTGAGTGTTCATCAAGACTAGAAAGGCTCTATCTAAATACAGACCTTCAGTCAGGTGTAATCGAGCATTAGTTGGGTGATAAAATAGTAAACATGGTTTGTTCTACTTCAACATATTGACCTGTCAGCAGCAGGGTGATGCAGGAACAGTACAAATGACTGTTTATAAAACAGACGTCTCTATTTCACTCTTACCTCATGGGGAAGATAATCACATGTTACATGCAAAACCTACTATGTTTGACCTGCTGATTTATAATTTTCATGAACTAGTGTTTCAAGTCCACACTGGAGCCGAACAGCGCCACCAGCTGGTCTTCATACTGGGAGATGTTCCTCTTCATGATGTCCATACAGGGGCCCAGCAAACGCTCAAACGCCTGGATGTCGATGACTAGAGGAAAAACACAGACATCTAGAGTAATGTCTTCCCATTTCAGGTGTTTTATTACAAATATATAAACTTGTACTGTCACACGTGTCATCATGTGCAGTGGATCAATATAGTGTCAAATGAGGATTTCAAGAGAAAACAGTATATGTGGTATATATTTCACAATGATGATCTGTGGATATTATAGTTATTTTATCACAGTGAAACAGCAGAGATCCTGATTCATTGAATTGCTCTGATGTGTTTTAATTTAAATCTAAATTCCATGACTGTAGATTTTGATCTCATCAAATCTCTGCAGAGTCAGATATTAAGTCACACTTGTGGGAGGAGAACATGTTTCCAGCTTAACTGCAATTTCTACTGTTAACTGAATAGGGTGTCTGTGGCCGTTGTCCATCTCTGTGGTTTAGTTTGTTTCTCTGTCATCATTTAAGTGTCTTTGTCATTGGTTTGAGTCTCTTTTTGGTCATTTTGCTTTTATCACTGTAGTCACAGTTACATCTCTGGCTGTGAATCTGTCTTCTTGTGATCATTTTGTGCTTGTTTTTTGTCTGTTCGTAGTCTTTCATACAAAAAAAAATCAATAGTCACTTAAAACAAAGGCTTTAGGGCTTCCTGTTCCCTCGGGCCACTGGGTAGGTGCTCAATAGACCCATTCAGTAACCCATCCATAATAACAATAATAATAATTATTATACATTTTATTTATATCAATATTTCAGAGCACGTAAGAGTAAAAATTGGAATAGAAATCCACGATATCCTCTGTAGAACAGACAGTGACTGTGTGGATTTTGATCTCAGCCACATCCAGCGACCATCAGCACCCCAACCTGAACTACAGCACCTTTCATTGAAAACAAAACGGCAGAGTTTTTGCTCCTGAAAAACAATGAGACGTACCTAAGCATTTGGTTTCTCCCACAGCATAAACTGAAGCTGCTCGAGGTTTGTTGGTGACCAGCGCAAGTTCTCCAAAATACTGCCCCCTAGTGCAGCGAGCCACCTCGACCTCCGCACTGTCCTGCTGGCTCGTCTGCGTCTGTGAAACACAGAGACACCTGAGACTGCTGTACTCATTTAGCACTGTGACATTATATACATGTATACATTACCAGACCAAAAAATGAAAAACATAGATAACTAGAATTACCATGCTCTGGTGTTATGGATCTGCCCCCCAGTGCAGTTTCAGTCTACATACAGTACATTTCTCTTTCCAGACACATGAGGTCACTGTGACCTTTGACCAGTGAAATCTAATCAGCACATCTGGACAAAATTTGAAGGAATTCCATAAGGCAGACTTGAGATATTACATTCAAGAGGCCAGAACAATATTTGTGTGGACATCTTGACCTTTGACCACCAAAATCAAATCAATCTATCTGTGAGTCCAAGAAAACATTTGTGCCAAATTTAAATGGATTCTCTTGAGGCGCTCTTCAAAAAATCACGTTCACAAGGCTAACTGGGTTTTCGACCTTTGGCAAACCCAAATTCCAATCAGGTCATCCTTGACCAAATGTAATGAAATTCTCTGTCAGTGTATCACATTCACAAGTCAGGAGGTCACTGTAACCTTTGACCTTCGACCACTAAAATATAATAATATCATCTTTGAATCCAAGTGAACGTTTGTAATAAATGTGAAGAAATTCCCTCAAGGTGTTCCTGAGGTGTTGAGATCACAGTGACCTTTTGACCATCTACCACCAAAAGTCAATCAGTTCATCTTTGAGCCCAAGCTGACCTTAAGATATCACATTCAAGACCAACTAAAATAACATGACATTTTAGAAAATTAAAACAGCTTCAGTTATAATTAAAGTAGATCCAGTTATAATATTAAAGATTGTGCTCACTTTGCTTTTAATCATTATCTTCACCTCTCCAGATTCCACAATGTAGAAGCAGTGGGCCTGATCCCCCTGCAGGTACAGAAACACGTGTTCATTGAATCTCATCAACATTCAATAAACATACGTTTAACACGTCTCCCACAGCTGTACCTGTGTTATTACTCTCTCTTCATCTTTGAACGCACGTGCTCCCAAAACATCAACGATCTTCATTCTCTCAGAGAGCTTGGGACAACAAAAACGAAGCGTGACGACAAGTCAAATGCCTGAAGTGACCTGACGCACAAGCCGACTAAACAACCATGTATTCAATGATTATGTTGTTTGTGTAGAGGTTGTGTTGTCCGATCACAAACCTCGAGAGACTTCAGAAGAGGAACACACTCGATAAAGGCCTCGTACATCCTCCTTTTCTTTGCGTTGTTTTTCACGATCAGTCTGTGAAACGTGGCTCGATCCTAAAAAAGAAAATTATTTTGTGTTCACTCAATGTTCAGTTGAATGTATTTCAGTGGACTTGTAGATGTTCCTAAATGCTCCACCTCACTATAAGATTGTCGAATGTCTTGTCTTGTCGAATTTGCAATATAACATTGAGAGAGAATTGACTTCAGTGCTTTTGGGCACAAATGCAGTTTAGTGAAAGTTCAACCAGGAAGACTTTCTTTCCTCCTCACAACTCACCAGGCCCCACAGGGCGCCGTCCTGCGTTGCGACGATCGTGGCAGCTCGTGGAGTGTTGTACATCAGAGCCAGCTCACCGAAGCTCCCCTTGTTATCGTACTTTCCAACACACAAATCCCTTCCATCCTTCTTCACAAAAATATCATACACACCCCTGGAGATGTTGGCACACAGATAAAACAGGGAGGTCACTATCTGATTGACTCAACATCCTCTAAAGTTTATCATTGAAGCTCTGTAATTTTTATGGTTAAAAACGCGATCATGAGAATTAGTTATTCCAATTTGATTGAATCTGTCCACTTTTCTTTCATCTGCTGGTCCGGATCTCTTAACCTCAAAAACACAAAAAAAAAATCGCAGGCACGACCCTGAAGAACTCTTTCTTTCGTCCCCGCTGCCATTGGTCTTTTAAAGCATGATATTTAATGTTAATATTGTTTTTTGTCATTACCTTGTGTGTTTAAATGCTATTAATGCTTATTAAGCTATTAATTTGTGTTTCAACTGGTTTTGGATTATAATGAAGCAAAGTGTAAATTCAATTATTCAGACTTTCTATGTCTCGTTCATTCACAATTCTCTCTCACTCTGCCAGTCTCATTTAATCATCACACTTTTGGATGTTAATGATAATCCAATAAATTTAGCTGTGATCTCAATCAGCCAACCATGTCACTGTCAGCCTTTAAATCTGTTCTCCTCTCCGTCACTGTCATATGTCATTTCAGTGATTCGCTCTGACCCTCCTCCTCCTCAGTCACCTCCAGTCTCCTTACCCAGTCCACTCATCTCATCTGATCCCATCAACCATCATCAGTGTCTAGACACCGAGGAAAAAAAACATCATCTCACTTCTCTATGACGTAGAAATTGTCTCCGTCTTCTCCCTGATCGATGATGTGCTCCTGAGGTTTGACCAGCACCTCGAACATGGCGTCCAGAACCTCAGAAAACTGCTCCTGGAAGACGTGAGGCAGGTTTAGGTGTAAAACATCTTTTAATAACAAAGGGATTGAAAGAGCACATCAAGATATTAGGCATAAATAATAAAAAGAAGAGCAGGAGAATATACACATTATATGTTTGTGTGTCTGAACAACTATTTGTACAACTATATATCATCAAATTTTGCCTGAAAAAGAAAAGTAGCACTATAGAAAATATTTGTTTTTCATCATTAATAACCAATTTTTTTTTCTTACCCCCTCCAGAGTTTTAAAGAGTAAAATATATTTGCAGGCGTCCTGAAGTCTGCGTCGCTGCTCGTCTGTTTTGGGATTCACAACCCGAGGCTCCGTGTCATTGTCCTCATCATCATCAGGGTTGTAGGCCTCTGCACAAACTGCAGCAGGAAGAGCCAGTTTAAAACTCTGCACCCTGGTCCTCATTAGTTAATATTCATCACCCATGATGTTCCAGTGACTGACCTGAAACTCTGCGACTGTATTTACCGGTGGTCGACTCTGCAGAGACAGATGATTCAGACTTTATTACAATAAATTTGACAGGTCTATAATAAGGTTGTTTCTTCTCATCTTAACATTGTACATATTCACTTTTCTGCAAACAAGTAGAGAATGTTATAAAATATATACATGTATCCCACATGCCCTGTATGTATTTAACATGCATGGTGAATTGTTTATGGATAATGGATTTATTCTTTATCACATGGTTTTCTTATTGTAGCTGCAGCTGTCAGTAAACAGAATATAATCCTGCTTTTGTCTACATGGACGTTTGCTTAACTGTGACCTTGTAGTTTAAAACATGTTGACAGTGTGAATCTTTGTTGTGAGGTGTTACTTCCTCAAGTAAAACTTTATGGAGTAGAAAACAAACAAAACCACATAGCACTACTCACTAATGTCCTCTTCCTCCTCCTCCTCCTCTTCATCATCCTTTGGGGACTTGTTTGTCTCAAACGAGACTCCTTTTCTCGTTGGTTTGTGTTTCTTGGCTCGCTGGTTCCTTTGGTTTTCCAGAAGTTGTGTAAAATGCTGCACCGCAAATGCCACCAGGTTTGGCGGCCTGCAGCGAAGCACCTCCACAGTGTATCCCTGTAAAAGCTCCTTTAAACCAACAGGTATCTCCACATTACTCATTATTCAAAGTTCAGAGGTCAGAGGTTAGATGAGCGTCAACAATAAACCTACAACCTCTAGAGGAACCTGTGCATTTACTCTGAGCTTATTAATCCCTGAAATGTCAGATCTGAGCATCAGCTGCAGATCTGATGAAGAGTCATCTGTGCGAACATCATCACTGACTCCTCCTCCTTTTGTGCCGCTCTCTCTCACGCTTCCAGCAGCTTATTGATTTCTGTTTTTAGCACAGCTGGTCGGAAAGTATTGACCTGGACTTTTCACCACAGTTAATTAAAGGCTGTCGATGAATTACGCCTCTGAACCTGGCGATTTGGCAAAGAAACAACACAAAGAGAAGCATTTTAATGTCGACAACTGCAAAACGAAAACTTTGTTAAAACAAAATTGCATGTTTTTAAATTTAAACTAAAACAATCTCAATACTTTATAAGTGGGTTGGTATCCCCTCACTGTTGTTTGCTTCCACCAACCTTGTTAATCTGCAGTCTACATCCATGTCCTGACACACTGAAGACTTTGAATGAATATTAGAGTGTATTTGAGTATTATACAGGGAGTTATTTAGAGCGTGTTATCATAATAAGTGTATGAATTCTTGACCTTGGGGACCCGGGAGCAGCCGATTATGTCACTTTTGTGAAAACCCCCTTAAATTCTATGATGGGCTGTGTACAGGAAACTGCAGCGACACCATGGAGACCCCTTCAGGAGACCCCATGCCACGAACTGTCTGCCTGAAGCTTTGTAATGTTAGAAGTTTGGTTGAACACATCTAAATGTGTGTGTATGATATACCCAATTCTGAGATTGGTCCCTTTTGCCTGGGGTCCCCGAAGTCCCTTGAAATGCTCCTGATTGGAACGGGTGGGCAACCGTGGGAACGTCAGCATCGCCACCAGATTTGTCGTCATCAGCTCTGTGTGAACTTTAATTTATTATCATTTATTTGGAAAAGTCCCACACAACTGTAATAATTGTGTTTTTATTTTATTCAATATAAATTATTTCCTACTTGTTTGCTTCTCTATGATTCATTATAATTACCGTACTTAGTTTTATTATGACCTGAGTCAAGGAGGTCATGCTTTCATTTGTTTGTTGGTTTGATTCTAAGCAGGATTACACAAAAACAACTGAACGAAATATGGTGGAAGGATGAGACATGCGCCAAGAAAGAAGACATTTAATTTTGATGTGGATCAGGGGGCAGATTCTTTAACAATGTGAGACAGGGCGTTTTTCAGCAATTTAGTAGAGAATAACTCCAGGATCTTGATGAAATAAATCAGACAATTTGTATCTATTCAAAATTAAAATCTGCACCTAGTGAATTTAAATGTGGTTTCATTCGGGGATGGTTGGGCCCTGGAGGAGGAATTTACTCTACTCAGTTTAAAAAGCCATTAACAGGCAATGCTACACTAGGTTTTATGGCCCCTACATTATTTGTATATGGTTAGGGTTTTTAGTAAATACAACAAAAAAGAGAATTTAGAAGAATGCACAAGACAAGTCTCATTTCTAAATATGGATTTAGATTTTTATTTCTTTACATGCTGACACTCACATACTGTTAATTTCATCTTATAACGACTACTCTCAGAACTTCAACTAACAATAAAACAGTTGGTATCAGAGGTCACAGAGTGGAGTGTGACCGTACACGATGAAGGAAGGTCTGAAAGGTTTGTATTGCTGAGAGACTGAACACACACTGCAAAACTAAGTGCACCTTTTCCCTGATATGTACACCTGCTCGCAGATAACAGAAGGTAAGGCACAACGTGTTCAGTTTACATCTTTTCTCTTAAAAAAAAAAGACAACGGAATTAGAAACTCTAAAACAAGTAAAACAAAAAGGAGTGAAAACATTCGTCTGTCCGTGTGTGTTAAGTGCACTGGTGGTGCAGAGTCATGACAACATCTCTGCACTGCACCATAAGCAGGTCTGAACGCTCAGCGTGCTCAACAGTACCACGTGATTTTAAAGATAATCAAGTAAATTATTGGAAACGTGTTAACAATCTCTTTGTATTGTTTGATTCTTTGTGTGTGTCTGTACTGGTAACAATTCTGTCTTTGTGTTACACAGTTCTGTTTCCTGGGATTCACATATGAGGTGACGCTGATCCTTCATCAGTGGCTTGGTGCTAACCAGTTCAAGAACTTCATTGCCATTTCAAATCCTAAGAAACAAGCCTGAAAATAAGAGACAGAAAAAAATAAACTTAGTTGGTGTAAAACAGTGATTAAACAAATATGAAATATAATATAAAATACTACACATACTCAGTGTTCGCCATTAACTATCTAGACTGTGGCGGTCTGTCATCTTCTAATTTATCCTGCAAGTTTCATGATGAACCAAAGTTTTTTAAGTAACAGAAGATCTCTAACTTGGTATAAAGTTCTGTCTATAGCTCGTTTTTTTTTTATATTCTTTTTAAACATAAAATTTACAACCAAACCCTCTTAATCATCCTCATGCTAAACGTCCTAATGAACCATCCCTCAGCCAGAAACAAACAATAAGAGAAGTCACTCACTGCGTTTGCGGGGAAAGCTCGAAGCATGACGGCATTGAAGCCTTTATACAGCTGAGGCCACGCCCTCCTCTCTTATCAGCTCCCGCAGGACGTCCCGGACGCCGTTGGGATATTTTCCCTCAGGAGCTGAGGCAAATACAGGTTATGAAAATCAGCCACAGACACATTTGAACAAAGTCTGACTGTAAAACATTAAGAACATGAACAAAATCTACAGTACGGAAATACACTAGAAGTAAAAAGTCAACAAACCTCAGAATCTAAGACAAGATAAGATATTCACACTGAAACAAATATTTAATCCTAATCCGAAAACAAACCTGTCTGGAAACGAGACTTGAGGACGTCGGGTGGAATTGCGACGGCCCAGTTGAAGATCCCGGCCATTCCTCCGGCAAACAGCACACTGGGAATGCTGAGCTCGTTGTGGCTGCAGGGAAAACACCAGAGATTTGACTGCTCTGCTGCTTTTTTAAACATACGTGTAAATACTGGGAGGAAAAAACTAATATTCACCTTTTTCCTGCTGGTGTGAGGAGATTCTTCAGCCACTCGTAGGACATGAAGTACATCCCGCTCGCTGGAACGTCTGGGATACAAGAGGAGGCGTTTCAGATGCAAAACACTCCAACATAACCTTGATAATACACAACACTTTTTACATACACGTGAATATACAGTATGTGAATACACAAACACTTCTTTTATCATTGTATTATTGTTTTTTGTAAGTTGGAGCAGAAACATTTACCCAGACAACCTACAGTGTTTGATGATATAATAACAATTGCCTCACCTCCACCAAGGAGGATCTGTTTTCATCCGCATTTGTTTGTTTGTCTTTAAGTTAGCAGGATTAGGCAAAAACTCAAGGGTGATTCCAAGAAATGGGGCTTTTAAAAAACATTTTCACAGTAATTAATGGATCTTGATGAAATAAATCTGTCACATTTAGTGAGCTGATATCTACGAGTAGGTGACATTTTGATTGAATTGAAGGGGACTGTTGGTCCTTGGCGGAGGTATCAGCTCGTCTGAGTGCCATTCTAGTTTATTGATATGATTAATGATTTTATCAATTTCATTATAAAATTTTCTCTGCTCAGGTTACATTGTTTTATTCTCATTTTATTGACTTGTCTGGGGTCATTTCTTCCTTGTAAAGAACTTTCAGAAGCGACATGAGCCACATTCCTGATTGTTTCCCACTAGGATCTGTTGGAGTAAAGACGCACCTCTCATGAGAGTCAGAGCTGTGCCTTTGTAGACTCCTCTGATCCCAAACTCTCTGTACAGCTGTTTGACACAGTCCATGGGTCCAGCATACTTCACCTCACCAGTTGCTGCCTGGATCTGTAACATGCACCCACACACACACACACAGTGTTGAAATACAATCAGGGTCACTGATTGGATCCTGTTTATCTCTACAAACTACAGGTCAGTGATTTCTGACCTGTAGGAGGCATTTGATTCGCTCTCCGGGAGCCATGATGGCCGTGGTGAACACGCCGGACAACATCCCTGCAGCAAACAGCTGTCGATACCTGCAGGGGGCGAGAGGAAGAAACTCATCAGGAAAACAGTTAACTGAGGAATTCAGCCACCACCGACAGATCAATCACCTACGTGAGGATTTCATCAGGAGTTCTCTGTTGGAGTTTCTTGCCAAGTCCGAATCCAAAGAAACACACAGCAAACATGGGTGCGACTCCAATGATCGGGGCCGCCATGCCTTTATAAAGCCCTTTCACACCCTGTGAGGGGAGAAGGAGAAGAGCAGTATGAGGTAAGAAGATTTGGAAGACTTATTATTTTTATTTCGAGTAAAGCAGCATCCACCCTCACCTCTTTGGCCAAGGTCTTCTTGAAACAGTCGATAGTTCCACCGTATATGAGCTTCTCTCCGGGTTTGGGTTTGGCCTGAGTTTGTAAACGCACCTGAGAAAGAAAGAAAGATGTTTTTTTCCCACACATAAAATATGCAAGTGGCCCTCACAAGAAATAGTTTTCAGAGTTAAATATGGACGAACTCGACTGCTCTGACCTCAACCTCATCAAACACCTTCACAACAAATTTAAACACCTACTACAAGCCGGACTGTTATTTATTCCAATATTTAGGGAGTAACTATTGGACTTTTATTTGCCTTTTGGCCAGAAACACCGTCGAGTAGTGTTATATAAACTCTCGATATACAACATTTTATAAATTGGAGGGAGATCCATCATGTGTTACACCTACATAAGCAATATATCGATATACATGTATATTGCACATTTGTTATATTGCTATAGATGAAGGTTGTATTGAAATAATCATTGATATTGTTGCTGATATCTGGAATCATGTAATATCTGCAGTGACTGTGATCAGGAGCATTGATCTTGGTACTGTAGGTGTGTTGATGCAGTGATGTGTTTATCTAAGGTCTGTGAGCTCAGCTGAGTAATAAATGTGTATGTGGGTCAAAGGGCTGCAGCAGCCTGAGGTCACACACACACACACACACACACACACACACACACACACACACACACACACACACACACACACACACACACACACACACACACACTCTCTCATCACACACGTACACACCCACACTAATATCTAATACAGCAGAAGGAGCAGATCACATCCACACAGCATACTCTGACCGGAAACATGTGTGTCTCTGCCGCATGCTTCATGCAGGGAACACGGTGTCTTTACTTTAATGGTGTCCAGTGGATGTCCGGCGAACACCAGGCAGACTCCTCCGAACCCCCCGGCGAAGAAGTTCTTCATCGGGCTGATCGGCTGCGGCTGTTTAGACATTTTTAGTTTCCGCTCTGCTGAGGAAAACACAACAACACAATAAAAACGACACCGAGAGGAAACTCACGACAAAGAAACAATGAAAGAACAAACACCAGCTCACCTGCTCCTAGTGTGTGTGTGTGTGTGTGTGTGTGTGTGTGTGTGTGAGAGACGCGTTACTGAGCCGCTGTCACTCCAACCTGCTGAACCTTTCACCCACTTATCCACCCGGACCGGTTTGACTGCAACAACCGCTCTGCTCTGGTACGTCCCGGTTATGGTGCCCGGGTGGACATGGCTCAAACTGTTTTTTTAAAATGTGAATTTATTACATTATACCGTTTGATAACTGTGTCTAACGTATGGATATTAATATGTGTATGCAGGTTGGTCTGTGTGTGAATGTTTGTTTTTCTTTCCATTTTCATTTTGACCTTTTCAACAATTTATTATTGTACACAATGTATTTGTTATTATTATTATTATCATTATTATTATGTCAATATTAGTCTTTTTTGTTATTTCATTACATATTGTTATTTGTTAATACATATCAAATGTAACGTTATTCGTTCGGAAATAAAAAATGTTTATGTAGAGACTAAATTCTGCATTTTTATCTTTGTTTTTCCATTAGTTTATATTTAGATGAAGAATAGGGCAAAAGAGGGGCTGTAACATCATCATATAAAATAACATGACATTTTACAACATAGATAAAAAGTATAGATACTACAGATAAAACGTCTGTATATTTATAATACATGTAAATAAGTATAGATAAAATGTATTGTTTCTGACGTATCTATATAATGAAATTGCACAAATTTAAACAAGAAATTCTAATAAAAATGATGATTATTAGTATTTACCAGTTAATATGATGTAAATCCCTTATGCATCTGTCACTCAGTGCGTATTCATACACCTTAATTTTTCCTCACACAATTGTATGTGAAGCATTTAATCATTTTTAAGGTAGAAGTTCAAATGGTAACGTGAAAACAATGATCCAATCCGACCACTTCCACTGTTAAAATATAGCTTTATTAGATTCATTATAACACAGTCAGAGCAGATGTGCAGACAATGTTAAATATGCAAAGGAAATGTTCATCTCTCTCACTAACGCACCTGAAACAGAAACCAACAGTGAATGAATGAGCACTTGGACATAAATCTGATGTCACTTCTGGATTGTGTTGTCAGACACATGTTTCAAGGAGCCATGCCAGGGACAGAAACAGAGAAGCTAAAGTGTAAGATGGGAGAACGACATCAATCACTACATCACAGGGAAGAAACAAGGAAAGGGTTGTGTTGCTATTTAAGAATAAGACCACGAGGAGATAAACAAAATGCCCTGTATTGCCTTGTCTTAATTTTCTTAACTATGAGATTATAACCAGAAACCAATAACATTGACTGGTTACATTTTTTTTTATAATAACTGCAAAACACATTTTCCCACACACATTAGTCAATACTTGGTATTTTACAGCGTGTTGTTAAAAGCCTTATTGCAGCACAGTTAGGCTGAGTGTGAATGCAGCATCGCGACAAACCCCTCCGATCTGTAAACAGTCATTGACTTGTGACGCTGGAGGAGTTTAGCGTGTGTCAGTTCAGAGCCATCGACAAACGTACCAGACTGAGCCGCAGGAGAGACTCAGTATGTAGCAGCAGGTTACTCAGCTAAAAGCTTAGTAATGATATCTCACAAGTCTTTTTGCTTTTCCTCAACAGGACAGCACACTTGCCCAACTTGATTTTGATTTTAAATACACTGAATGAGGAAGTGGATGAAAGAGGAAGCTCTGTACTCTGTAAAGGAAATAATGCTCTCAGTCACACACAGTAGTTTGGTCCCACTGTTAGGGAAGCACATAAAGGCTCAAAGTATTCTCACAACTATAGATTGAATATTTGAATAGAATTTCAAATCGGCCATTTCATCTCAAAACCTTCAACTTGCTCTAAAATCAGTTTGCTTTGGTTAGAATACAGTTTATTCATAGTTACTGTTGCTTCAATTACTTTAATTTCAAAATACTTTGAGTAGTTAGTTAATGTATAATTTTAATTGTTATTATTGCTAAGAATTCACTGTGAGAAAAGCTCCTAGGCTTGGTCTAGATTTGGCTATTTTTAATCTCTGTATGACTAAACCTCACAGTTTCCTCAACGCATTTATCGTATTTTTCCCACAAACCAAAGACATCCTCCTTAATTCCTCATCAAAGTCATGCTGGACAACAAGTCCAAGAAAACATTGGCGAAACTGGTTTGCTTCTCCCAGTACAGTCTGGCACAGATCACATGGCGTCCCATCAAACACCAGTTCTTTTTCTTTCAAGCTTTATTGCACCTCCCTGCAGTTGATGGGAGCGGACTACAGTGTGTGAGCGTGATACTGATATGGTTAGACCTGGTTCTCACTGATCTGTGGGAACTCCTTGTAGATCTGCTGCACAATGAGCTTATCCATCTGTTTCGCTGTAGCGCTCCCTTCCTCCTCTCCGGGGTCTTCCTCCTCCCTGAGAATCCTCTGCAGTGCCCCCTGCAGGTCAGACAGACGGTGCTGGTGCTCGAGGTAGTCCGTCGAGCGCATTATGGAGTGCATCAGGGAAAGGTACTCCATCCTCACCTTCACAGGGAGGGAAAGAGAGCAGATTATAATGATGAGCTGTTAATGTAACAGAAATAGTTTTGTGTGTGTGAGTGTCTCACCTTGTCTCCAGGTGAAAGGTCAGATATTTGCCGGACGGCGATGTCAATCATCACCATCATGTCAGTGCGGTAGAAGATGTCAGCCGTCTCTCTGTTGGCAAAAACGTCCTGCAGAAACTTGAGCACAGAGTGCGGCGCAGGCGGGGTGTGTTTGAACATGCACACAGGGTCATCTGGAGACGAGAGGACAAAAGAGGAAGAATGATGTTAAGAAGAATAAAAATGAGGACGCTTCGAAAATAGATATTAAAAAAATAGAAAATATGAAAAACAATGTTTTAGTTTTTTTTACCGCCTCTGTTCAGAAGCAGAAGAACTTTCTCTGACAAGATCTTGGGATTTTTCTTCTTCACCTCCTCCATGATCACATTGTTGCTGGGAGCTGGACGACACAAACAAGCGTAAATCGTAAAACAATAAAAGTTCATCAAAACTCATTCTAAAGAGTCAAGAGGTGAAGCTGTCTCTTTAACACCCCCCTCACGATAAAGTCCAGTTTGCTCTGATTGGCCAGATGGCTAACTCTGTTGTGATTGGTCAACCGCTTCCAGTGGGTGAAGGAAATATCAGCCTCCGCTCTTGCTTAACCTTGATGTTAGGGGACATGCTGGGCTAGCCACTGGGCGTGCATTATGCAAATGTACAGCCGGGCCAATGAGGAGGCTTTTCATGAGCAGTGGGACTATGGGACTTTTAACACTACTGTCCTTTGACATCTACAAAAACAACCATATAACACACTGGAGGAAAGAGAGAAACTGAAAAAGCATAATGTGTCTCCGTTAACTTGATCAGTTACACTTTTCCAGGTGTGACGGCTCAAAATGTCGGCGGTCAGAAAGGTCTCACTTGTGTGGTGCAGGTTGAAGGCCAGCAGGAGGTTGAGGCAGGTGTCGGGCAGCTGCTCAGTGGGGTCGGAGGGGAGCCCGTCCTCCACAACATCCAGCAGAAACTGAACGAAGTCAGCATTCAGGTGTTCTGAAAGGAGGGAGGGTCAGGATTACATCTTTGTTACTGCACGCTGTATAACTTCAATGCACTTTCTAAATTAAAGAGAAGTTTCATTTTGGGGGAGAATCAACTTTCTTCACCAATAACACTCGGTTTTTAACTGTATAACATTTAATACTTATATATAAAGCCTCTTCATACCATAGTGATGATATGGCACCTGCTCGCCCATTGAGAAGATCATAGTCAGCACCAAAGCTGTGTAACACATCTTCTGATGCTCTGACGGGAGAAAAAACACACAATAACCATGAAAGCATCCGAGTAAGTGTGTGAACAATGAGAGGAGGCAGAGACGTGTCCTGGGTTTCACCTTGTGTGTCATTCTGTAGGTCTCTGGCCAGCTCCATGGGCAGGATGGAGTTGAGCAGCGTGGAGATGAGGGCGGCGTCCAGGCTGCACATCGCCCCGAACACTTTGAGCAGCAGCAGCCGCAGTGACACGCGGAGCTCCTGCCCGGACACACGGTGGCAGCGATGAGCCAAACATCAACACTTACACAGTAATTACACAGACGAATGAGGCTGAGAACAAGTGCACTCGGAGGACTGCCCAGAGGTTTGAAGCATTCATTGAGCAGAATGCGTAATCAGCAATAAATATTAGTTGAATATTAATGTTGTAAATATCTTTCCTCGATTCAAATCTCATCTACTGTTACCACATCCATAATCTAACGAAGACGTTTAACCAGAAACTGTACTTATAGACCAAAATCTGACCATAGATCCCCCCATCCTGTTTCAGACACACACAGTACTTATGTCATATCAACGATTTCTTACTATCTTCCTATCTGGTCCATTACTATGACAGAAATCATGAAACCAGTAGCAAGTCTATACAATAGAGCTCATGAGATTAATCACACCCATCCTTCCTAGAATCCGCACTGCACCACACATTCACACTCCAACGCACTGAATCTACACAACTACACAAACAACGTAGCCTCCAAATGCTTTTTCCAGATCCTACAAAAATAACACCTCCACCACCTCCAACATAAGAGTGCAACGCTAGATCAACCGCACTTGCACTTCCTCCAGTCCCATCCAACAATTTTTTTTTTTTCATATATACACACAAGTCAGGCCCACAGCTAGCAATGTTTTTTTTTCAATGCTCTGTTGTCTTCTCCTGCTAAAAATACATTAAAATGAAATAAAATAAATATATAATTTGAGTGATATCATTTTTTTCTTACCATCTGGTAATATGAAACCAGAGAGATGATGCTCTCGAAGTGGTCGGCCTTGCACATCCTCTTACACACCTCTGGATCTGCATCAGTCTGAGGGGGGAAAAGTACGAGCTTTTAGCTTTAACAGCAACAATATAATAATATCATCAGAACTATGTAACTTCATAATCCGCAGACAGTCCCTGCACACTCCAGAGGATTACGGAGCTCATTAAGAACTCATCCGAACATCCCAACCCTGATCTGAGGTTTGGTCGCGACGAACTGCCAACAAAAAATATATTTGGCAGCCGGAGGGTTCACAGATTTGTCTTTAAACACACTGTTGGATTTGTAAAGTCGTCTGAGCCGCTGTGATCCTATCAAACATGTCTGGTATTTACAACATGACATCTGGACGGGTCCTGTGGCCACATCACAGATTCTTCCAGAGAGAAAACTTTCTATTGATGACACTTCTTTGAGTTCGTTTTTCAAAGCAGTTTAACAGATGTTACATTGCTGTGCATATTAATGCTTAGCAACTCGATGAATTTATTGCTTTTGCTGTGTTGCTGTACTTTGCAACTTCTGATATGAAAAGTGAAAAATAAATCACGTCACTGCTGTAGTTTCATGTGGGCTCTCATCGAAGATCCTCAAATGACTGGATTATTCTGCAGATGCCAACTGTTTTAACTCAGCTCGGTAAATCCAGTTTTTCTCATCATGCAGCTGCAACAAGGAATAACACAATAAATAAATAATAAAATAATAGACAAGAGCAATCTTCAGCTCAACTCATTTTATCCTTAGGACAATCTATATTTGCATATCATCTTTTTTACCCCCAGTCAGCAGTTCTGTCATGCTTGGTTTGAAGCTGCAAAGAGTGAATTTAAAAAACAGGAAATGCAGGGGACATTCTGTCCCCTGCATTTTAAAATAGCTATGTCCAAAATCACCCACCAGTCACTGTCATTTTATCCTTAGGACAATCTATATTTGCATATCATCTTTTTTACCCCCAGCTGTTCTAGTTGTAGTTGATTCATTTGCTTTAAATTAAATACAGTTTCCTGTATTTATATCTACAACTTTGACTTTTGCTCTTGCTTTTGCAAGTTTTCAGATTTTACTGTTTCTTATTTGTGTTTTCTTGGTGACGTGGAATGTTTTGTTTATTGTGTGTACTTGGCCATAATGTAAATGTATTTCCGAGTTAAAATAAAGGTTGAATGAAGGAAAAATGTATCTTTACTTAGATATGTGTCATATCCATCTACGATCAGGATGTGACAAACCTTCTCTCACTTCACCAGCAGCCTGTTAGAAACATGAGCTCTTAGATGAGAGACGTCCACAGCTCACTGTGTCATACCAGAATCTTCAGCAGCTCCTCGAGGTAGCAGGCGATCAGCGCGTGGTCTTCGTGAAGCGCCCAGCTACGCTGCTGGGAGTCGTCACGGTGACGGGCGAGATCACTGAAGATTACTTCCAGCCGCTGCTCGTCATGACACACCTGACCCTGCGGCAGAGCAGGACTCGAATCCTACAGAGACACAGACACACCCACATTCATTATAACTTGATAAACCAGTAGGATTCACTTTGATGATCCCTTCTCTGAAATACAAAGGTAGTTAACTGATCAAGTCAAAACATATTCTATGTGTGGGCATTGAATTAAAAAGCATTGTAATGTAATCTTTACATTGTAGTGAAGGTAAAGTTTTGGCTCCAATAAAATCACCTACAGTGTTTTATATCTTTCACTTTGCAGTCAGTGATAAAACAAGATATACATCCAAGCAAAAACTTTCTTATCTTTGCTTTATCAGTATTTCATTGAGGGTTTTATCTCTAAATGCTCAGCTGAGGAGATCAGATCACAAAGTATTTCTGGCATAACACTTGGAAGAGGAGGTGAATACAAGCCAGCAGGAAAAGCTTTCACCGATTGCTGTTCAACAGGGAGGAAGAAACAGAAACGTCTGCCAGGAAATAATCAGCAGTTCTGTCATGCTTGGTTTGAAGCTGCAAAGAGTGCATTTAAAAAACAGGAAATGCAGGGGACATTTTGTCCCCTGCATTTTAAAATAGCTATGTCCAAAATCACCCACCAGTCACTGTATAGGGAATTTGTATTGCTGTCTAGATGTCATGTGAAAAGAAGTGTAGTGATGCTTACGTTAACCAAGCAATATCTACCATTATGCATTGTGCTCATGTTGAATTAAGAAAAATGGCAAAGAGAGGAGAGATGAGAAAACAAAACTGTCTGATTCAAAAGAAACTTGTGACTCAATAAGCACCAACAACCAGAAAAGCCTTGACACCAAATATTTTCCATTCATTCATATTGGAAAAATGCTCGGTACTAGAATGGAGCTCCAACAGTCTGCACCAAATTGCTCACACTCATAAATAACAGCCCCCTAAACATTACAGATTTTTGACACCCTATCTCACAATGTTTAAGAAATCCTGGAACTGACATAACCTCCTTTGTGGTGGTAATGATATGTACCAAACAATGCTGATATGGCATGTTTTCATTGTGACAACAACCATTAATGCCACAAAGAAAATAACCTGTAGTAGTGTCCAAAGGTGTTTTTTTTATCTTGCTGATAAATTAATTGTATTGTCTTCTACTTGAAACTCTCTATACACTCAGTGTGTAGGAGTGAATGAGTGAGTGATTTCAGACAGAAACAATGACTAAGCTAAATGCAGCTGTTACTTCAAACAGTGGTTTAGTCTCGATGATGCTGAATCCACATGAAAACAAATCTGACCTTGCTCTCCACCAGCGAGAGGAGAACCTGCTCCAGGGCGGAGGATGCTTGAGGCAAAGTGGTCTGCAGATGGCCGACCACCACGCCCACAGCCACCCGCGACAGCTCGTAACTCAAGCTTGTGTTCTTCCGCACCAGCTCAATCAGCTCAGCCCCGATGGTCATGGGCACCGGTTCAGAGATAGTGGGGCTGCCAGGGGGGCTTTCAGCAACAGACGGGGGGGCAACTGGCCATTCGCTTTCGGGCTGGTTCTCCGCAGCGGGCTCTAAAGGGGCGGTGGGCTGGGGAGGCTGCGGCGCCGGGCTTTTCTTCACAGGAGCCGGCTGAGGAGGGGAGTCAGAGGGCAAAATCTCTAAAGGCAGCGCAGGGGGCTTGACACGAGATGGCACGGGAGGAGGGGGAGTGCTGGAGACGCTTGGCAAACTGACATCAGAGGAGACCAGGGAGGGGCAGGAGCCCGACTCCAAAGAGGTGGTGCTGATTGAGAGGGAGGGAGCAGGGGACGGGGAGAGAGAGGACACTCTGGAGGGGACATCCGGCTCTGCTGACAGAGAGAGGGAGAGAGAGAGAGCTCCAGTTACAGAGAGGACACAGTGAGCAAAGACTAAGAATAGAGTCTGTTGATGTAGTAAAGAGTTGAAGCAGGTAGCATCAGCTAAAAGCAAGAAAACAAACACCCTGTGACTGTAACATCTAACACTGAGATATGTGGGGAATGAGCTGGAGAATTAAACCCCATGTTCCCGCTGCTGTTCACTAACCTGCAGGTCGACTGTTTCTCTGCTTCTCGGGGGGAGGAGGGGTGGTCGGAGCCGCACGTCGAGGCTGAGGGGGCACCTGCAGGGGGCACACAGACAAGGCTGGATTACCCACAGGGCAAAGCAGGCAACTGGGGGCAGAACACAAACTTTTGGGGGCTTGACTCAATGCAAATTTGTTACTGAATTTGCACCAGAAAATGTTTTTATCAACTTATTAAACCATGTCTTCAAAAAATTATTTTGAGGACATGACAGGAAAGAAGGGAGAAGAATGTGGATCAGTGGATTCAAGCAGAGGAAGCTGCAGCTCCTGGTCGACATCTTACCTGCAGAGCCTGTGTGTGTAAAGCTGTGTTTGATCAGAACTACCTCAAACTAATTAAGACCCATGTTTTATTTATTAATAGAATACTTTGGCTGTGATTGCATGAGTTACAAATTGTAAATAAAAGACACTGAGAGCACTTTGAGTAAACACTGTGTGTTACCTGATACAAGCCCTGCTCTCCTTGCATATTGTCCATGCTTCCTGATAACGGCACGCTGCTGTGTCGTCCATAGTCTCGGTTAAGGCCATTGGGTGGAGGAGGAGTGTTACTGAGAGATATTTCACTGCTGGAAGTAGGGAGGCCTTGTTTCTGAAGGGAGGAGGAGGAGGAGGAACTCCGTCGTGCCAGGGTCTCCTTCCTGTGATGGATCAACTTCCTGTGACAGAGGAGGAAAATGACTCATGTGGAGGACACTGATGGGACGATGTCTTACTGTTTAACGTGACACACTGGACATGAGCATTTTGAACTCACTGCAGAACGTCTCGCTGCTCCAGGTTGTATTTGCCTCCATTTTTTAAGGCCACATTGTGGATGCCTTCGATTGCTCGGTCGATGGACTGCAACACCTCATCCTGCTCTGGAGCCTGGCAGATTCAGAAAAGGAGAACACGAAGGGAGGGAGATGAACAAATCAAATATGTATTATCGTGGCAGCCTGCATAATTATTAAACTTTAAAGAAAACAGGCGAGAATAGTGGCTCGGGGACATTTGTGTGTGTGTGACTGCAGGCGGAAAAACAAACTGGGGCAGTTATCTAACAAAAAACAGGCTTTTCCACCAGAGTGTTTCAGTGAGGCCTCACATTCGGCCTCATTAAACCTCCTCGGCCAGTGTCATTACCAACAGGAGGCAGCATTCCTGTCTGAGCCCATGATTTTACAGAATACAGGCTTGGACTAGTTCAGTGTGAGTCTCCTCTCTGGAGAAGACATGAACTGAAGAACAAAATCCCATTGCAAGTCACTGTTGAGAGATTGCTGAGTAATTAATATCTAAGGAGGGAACAAGATACAAGAACTAACAAGCCGTCAACCTGGATGCATATCTGTCCATCCACTTTATACCAGCACACTGAAGAACACAGACACTTTTACATGACTCAGGTCTGCGCAGCCAGGGAGCTTTCTAGAAATGACTATATCTTTTTTCTTCTACAAATGGGTTTGTTTTGAACATGAGGGCCTTTTGTATTGTTTGGACCCAATGGCTTTATCTGTTTGTGTTGATAAAATAACTAGCAAACTGGGTGTGATGGAGAGAAACTCCAAAGCTACATGGAGGCATGTAGCTACTTCTTAAACAATAAGAAGGTTAGTTGAGAGTCTGTAGAACTAATTGTTTTCTCTTTTCTTGTTTTTGGAGCAGTCCTCTCTCTCATACCCTGGACTGGATCCCTCCATCCTGTCCTCTCTCCTCCTCCTGTCCTGCACCTCCTCTCTCCCCCCCTCTCTCTCACTGCAGTCAGCAGCTGCAGTGCTGCTGTGCAGGAGGCCAAGTCTCTACAATAATGCGTCTTCCCTTCCTTCCAATAATTCATGTGTTCCTCAGCAAACATGCAGAAATCAGCAGTCAGCTCCAGCAGCAGGGGCCTGCACTGCTGCAGCTGTACACACACGCGCGCGCGCACACACACACACACACACACACACGCACGCACGCACACGCACACGCACGCACGCACGCAGGAGCCGTCTATCTCGATCCCATCAACCGTTGATCTGCGTTTCTCCTCAGTCGCAGTTGAATTCCCTGAGACAAACAGTGACAATCAGGCGGTTTTCACCTTGATCTTCTCGATGTACGAGGCGGGGATGTAGCCGGTTTCCCCGGAGCTGCAGCGGGACCCCAGCCACCAGTGATTGTTGCTCCTCTCCAGGATTAGGAAGCTCTCCCCGGCCGCGAAGTGCAGCGAGTTGGGCTCCGCAGATCGGAAGGCGAACAGGGAGCGGTACATACTTTATAACGACACCGGGGACGAGCCGAGAAGAGCCGGGGCGGTGTCCGAGTGGAGTGTGCGCGGTGTCTGAGGCGGGTTAAAGAGGCTGTGGAGGCATGGCCCCGCAGGATCTCTGGCTGCTGCTGTCTATTTACAATCCAGCTCGATCATCTGACCCGGGACTGCTGCCAGTCAGCACCGCAGGGGGGCGCTATCACACCCTGGACACGCCCCCCAGGCATTTTAATCAAGCACAGAGCGAAAGGAAGCGTCATGCTGTTTTATTATAGGAAGGATCCATCTTCTTAAAATGCGTTTAAATGATGGAGAATCGTCAATCTGACTCTTTACACTTTAGCTGGTGGGACTTTTCACTCTACTCTCATTTTTATTGTATTTTTAAAAATACATTTAAATTATTACTTTGTTGTAAACTGGGTGTAACTCAGTATGGTCATGGGTCATGGGACAAAGTGTAGTTTTTGGAATGGGATGACACAGTTTGTAATGTTTATATTATTCTATCTAACTGGTGATATCAAAAAGTCTTTTTGAAAAGCTGTTTAAAATGTTTTATTAGGAAAAACATTGATTGATTACTTTACAGTCTATAGCTAAGACATCCATTACTCGTCTGGTGATATCAGATCAAATTTAATAAAATCGGACCAACTGTCTAGACGAATGTAATCATTTCATCTATAATATATCACGATGGAATAAGTTAAAATTAGCAGTTTGAAAAAAAGATGCCTTGGGGTTTGTTTTAGTTATTTTTCACTATAAGAGACTTTTTGAAATCAACAACTTTACAGTATGAATAATAACATTATTTACACATACAACTGACTGTGTCAGGGCTACACAATTTGCCAAACTATTGAAAAGAAAAGAGAATAAGTAACAAAAATACTAAATTCAATTCAAAAAAACTAAAAGAAAGAAAGAAAACTTGATGCAAATGCAAAGTTTCAGAATCATGTATCTTGAGTCCATAAGTATTTGACACATTTGAATTGTTTTCTTCTTCTTTAATCCTCTGGACGTGGAGCTCGATTATTCGTTACACAACACCGGAAACGAGCGGCTGGTGTCACACTGAACTCTGCCCCCCCTGTGTGTGGGACAGAGCAGATTGATTCCGCCAACATGTCCTCCGCTGTGCTCTGTTCCAGAATCCTTCAGAGAGCTGCACATGGGTTCGTCTTCTCCTCCAGGGCTGTGCCAGCCTCCTCCAGGTATGATGGGGTTTTACGTTCAGTGTTCATCATTCATTCAGGGAGAAAATAACTAAGTGTTTGGTTAAATAACTCATATAATCCGACTTCTGTCAGACTGTGAGACGACCACATCAAAAAGTCATGTCACCAAAGGTTGGGTCAGTTATATTAAGTAGAGCTAATGTTGTTTTTAAAGACAGTAGCTCTGCTTATTCTAGCTGAGTCCAGTCACAGTTCTGTTGCGATATATAACTGAATGAAGACAAGAGCTTTAACCACCATTTTCACTGTCAATTAATCACGCCATCATTTAATATATCATTTTTATTTCCTGACTAATCATTAGGTGTAAAATGACAGAGAACTGTGAGGCTGAACTCCGGGCATCTTCAGGAAATAGTGAATTTATCGGTTCACATTGGTGGAAAAGATTTAAACAACTGAAATACAAAACTACATGCTAACAACATATAATACAATAAAAAAATGTATTAATTCAATAATAATCATTTTTGTTGTTTCCTCTTGAGGGTTCTGTCTGACTGATTATCATTTTGTTTTCCACTTAAAACAAATTGCAGCAGCTATTTTACCTGTGGTTCACATGAGCTTGCATTTCACACACACACACACACACACACACACACACACACACACACACACACACACACACACACACACACACACACACACACTTATCTTAAGACATGTCTGTTATTGTTCTATTATTTAAATAGTTTGAACTGGTTTCATCACAACTCCCAGGATTCCCATTTGGAACAAGCTCTGTCACTTAACCTCTCTGTCTCCATCTTGTGGGGTTAAGCACGACATCCACACTTTCTTCAGGCCAGGTCACCTCATTGCTGAAATCTGCTGCAGCTCTTCAGACAAGCAGAAATGTTTGTTTCATGTCTGTCGTGGATCCTCCTCAGTCCTCTTTTCTGCAGTAACTGGCCCAAAGCTTTTGGCTGTCAGCCTCCTCAGTAGGTTGGCATGAGATCTATGGCTTTTCAACTGGGCCATATGGCAGCAGCCCTGCAGTGCAGCCTGTTTCTGTGAAATGCAAAGAGATGGAGAATACAGAGATAAGAAAAGTGCAATAGACACATAACCACATAGAGAGTTTTACCTACAAAGCTCTTTGTAATGATGATAATAATAATAATAACAATAAATAACAGAAAATGATCCAACTTCTGCACTTAAAATCTTTGACCTCTAACTGAGTTTCCCTCTCTTTCATTCCAGCCCATTTCTGTGTCGTGCTCATAGACTGGGGCCCAGTGATGATGAGATGTACCAACGTACCACAGTGTCCGTCATGCAGAAGGAGCCAGGCAGTGGGGTCATGATCCAAAGCTACAGTTCCGGAGGGTTCAACATCGATGGCAATCGAGTGTTTGGACCCTGTGCTGTGCTGCCTCCTGCAATCCTGCAGTGGAACGTGAGAGAAATATCCAAACCAACCTCACATGAAATACTTTACAGCCTCATGTGCTGCTTTGTGGGTCATTCTAAACAACGTTCTGTGTTTCTTATGAGCTTAAATCTCTGTTTGGTCTGCAGGTTGGCAGTTATGAAGACATCACAGAGGAAAGTGTCTCGCTCTTCCACATGCTTGAACCAAGAATAGGTAAAACAATTAATAAAAGCAGGCCAACATATGGAGAAATGAATGTGTCTTACTGGTACACATCAATGACCTTTAACATTACAGATATTTGGAAACATTCTTATGAAGTAAATTCCCTCATCTGGTGTTCTGATGATTATGGTGGAGAACGATATTCTAAATCGTTGGTAGAAAATCTCCTATTAGATGTGTAACTGTGTTTAAATCTGGTGATTGGGGGAGTTATATAGTTATATATAACCAAAGAAAAACTTTCCTGATGCATGTCAGTTGACTTATTTTCTTCCTGTCGTCAGAGATTCTTGTGCTGGGAACCGGCGCACGGCTTGAACGAATCAACCCCTCAGTCCTCGCTCTACTCAAGAGTAAAGGCATCGCCGTGGAGGTGCAAGACACGGTAAAGTAGAACAAGTATATAGGATGAAAGACTAACAATAACAAAGAGGAACCTGGAACTAACCTCTGCCCTTAGAGACACAGTCAGAAGGGGACAGCTCTAAGTATGTCCCACCATCTTCATATGTGTCTCCTGTGAAGTCACATTGTGATCTGATCTCACTTTGCTACATGCTAATAAACATGTAGATCATTTCTATTCACAAAGACCAAATGATTCTAACCACTCTGACTATACAGGGGGGGCCGTTTTCAATGTGTGTGTGTGTGTGTGTGTGTGTGTGTGTGTGTGTGTGTGTGTGTGTGTGTGTGTGGGGGGGGGGTTGTTTGGTCTTTGTGAACGAAAGAACTTGTGTCTGGACGGATGTTAATAGGAGGTGTGAACAAGGCCAAAGACATCGAGGTTGACCTAATTTTCCTCCTTTTTTGTGTGACTGTTCTGCTTTTCATCAGCCGAACGCATGTGCAACCTTCAACTTCCTGACCAGTGAGCGGAGAGTGGCTGCTGCTGGACTGATCCCTCCACCTCTCAGCACTGCCCTGGAATTAACACAGGAGTAAGTCCTGTGATATACTTCGGTATTAGATGGTGCAGCCTGTGAGATGACTGTTCTTCTGCACAAAGCTCCAAAAGGAGAAAAACTGCCATCTCCACTGCTGATGTTTGGTTACAACAGTTATTGTACAGATTCATATGTTAAGAGCAGCCCCCTGTGTATACATGTGTATATAATTGAGGACACAAATGCCAGCAGAATTAGACCTGAATACAGTTCACCTGCGTTCCTATGTAGAAAATATTATTTGTATAAATGATATATTTGAAGTGTCACATTTAGCAATAACTCAAATATCATGTATTTAATGTATTTTCATGCATAAATGTATAAGACCATATACAGTGTGCTGTACTTTTTTTCATTTTAAATAGACGCAATGAAGAGTAGTGCAGCAGATAAAGAGAATTTGTACAGTCAAATATTATTGTCTGTGAATATGTTCCAGTCGTGTGCCCGAGGTGTAGGTGGCGACTGTCCTTCATTTGGTTAAGCCTCTTATATCTGTGCGTATGTGTGTCCTCTGTCTCCTGCAGCGCTCACAAGCTGCCCGTGTGCAAGCAATTGACATAATTCACTGGCTTTGTCCTTCTCTCACATAAGCTCCCTCGATAAGAGAATCCACAAATCCTCTAACATCGATGTGATTCATCTCTAATCATCTGCCAATGTTTAAATCCCTGTCGATCACATGCAGGGCGCTGCTTGAGTACGTTTACCTGCTGCTGCTGCTGGATAACACAAGCATTGATTGGGGCTTAAAGGACCCATCCATCCATTATCTAGACTGCTTATCCTTTTGGGGTCACAAGGGGGGCAATCCCAGCTGAGTTTGGGCGAGGGAGACGGGTAGGTCGGCAGCCGACCACAGGGTTAATACACAGAGACTTATTAACATTCACACATACGGACAATTTAGAGTCTTCAAATAAGATTCAAGATTCAAGATTCCAACATTCCTTTATTGGTCCCACACACATGCACAGACACACTACATGCAAAATGGGGGAAATGTGTCCTCTGCTTTTGACCCATCCGTCGGCGCCCGGGGAGCAGATGTTGGGGGAGTAAGGTGCCTTGCTCAGGGGCACTTAGTGGGGTAGGGAGAGTACTGATGTCAGCCTGTATTTATTCCTCTTGTATGCACAACAATATATATTTTTTTCACTATGTGGCAAAAAATTGTAGTGATTGTTACATAGTGTCTTACAGCAACAAAAACACAAATTTAGAAGAATGTGACCTCAAAATAATAGACAAATAAAAAATTCCAAACTTTTTGTCAACATTGTATTATTTTATAGATTTTGACAAAAGGTAGATTTTACACCAAACAAATGGGAGAAAAAAAGACAAAATTTAGATCCCACAAACAATCTAGTCTACATGCTACTGAAAACCCTCTGCCCTCTGCTCTGTCTCTGTCAGTCAATGTCGTCAGAGTTGTGTGACTGGTGTCTCTGTGATCCTCCGATAGAGAGCTCTGCTCCTGTGATACGATGGTAAAGATCTAAGATGTCTTCACTTTCAGTCTCAAAGTGGTTTGTTGCATCATGTGAGCGGGACACAAATATCTAGTGAGTAAAGAGAGGATATGTTACAAACACATGGCTCCACCACACTCCATATTTCTATTTATTATTTGTTTCTTTCTTTCATTTTTCCCTGTCATCACCTGACTATTCTTTCCATCTTCGTTGGGAACTAGCAGGTTTCTGATTGACACGAATCTAGATTCAAAGTTTGGACAGAAAATACCATTAATCAAATATTAATTAAAATGTAATTTTACTTACAAGCGTAAAGGAAATATACAGAAAATTTGTCACTAACTTTTGCATGATGGGCTCGAGAAGATCCAGGCCGGGCTGCACCTCCTTCTCCGGGTTCCTGGTCTCTGAGGTCGTGCTCACTGTGGCGATGTACATCCCATCTGAAGCCACATTGTGGGTGAAGGACACTACAGATATGTAAATGTCTGCATGGAAAATCAGAGGAGTGGTTCATGCATTAGAGTGATCATATATTTTAAAAATTGGATTCAGTATGAATCAGTTCTTAACAAAAAACAGGAATAATAAAATTCTGGCTGGCTGACAAAAAAATGACAAGAAAATATGGTGAAGCAGCTTCATGTTATTTGCACCAAAGGTTTGGAACAAACTCCCAGAATATATGACACATTTAAAAAACTATTTTTTAGGATCTTGTTTTCAATTTGATTCAACTATGTCTTTTCTTTATTCGTAATTTTAACTCTTTTTTTCTCATACATTCTATTTTTTTAACATCCTTTACTGTCTTAAAATGTCGTGTCTGTTTTCATGTCAAACACTTTGAACTGCATTCTATGCTGTGAAAAGGGCTGTAAACAGAATATAAAGTTTTTTATTCTTATTCAAATAAAATAAAAAAATACATGATACCTGATTTCCTGTTGAGTTGAGCTTGCGGGATGATGATTTGACATGAATTGGCCTCTTGAGTGTTTTTAACTGGATGATTTAATAAACAGATGACACGTATGACACGTCCCACTTTCCTCACCCGGGTGGGAACATAGCTGGGATCACAGACCAGCTGTTTACAGTGGAACAGCTGTTACACAGAGAAAGAGAGACAAATTATACTAAATATACATTCATGCCACTGGATACTATTTTCCAGTGTATTGACTACTATCTACCTTACCTTCCCCTCAGATTTCACAGCTTTTACTTTGCCATTGTCCATCACAATCTCATCCACTGGATCTGTTCAACAGGAAAGTTCCTCCGTACTCTGCGCTCAGTCTGAGACACACACATAGGCAGGATGGCAAATGTCAACGAAACACACCGACTGGGGTGTATAAAAATACCGGTGTAAATCCCATTTACTAAAGGGCCGTCCTCTTAAACCCATGTCACTGTCAGATTGCTAAGTGCTGTTTGATTGTAATGGGAAGTCACTGGAATAGTTTTTCCAGATAGTTTTCAAATAAAACAGTTTTTTTCTGAATAAAAACTTTATATAATGCTCAGAAGTAGAGTGCGAGTATAACCTGGCGAATCCCTGAGGCAGCTCTCCCAGCCCGTACACTGGGTAGAGGTATGGACTGGCTTTGTGACGAGACAGAGACTCAGAGTACAACCTGATCCGTCTGATGGTCTCCACACAGGGCTGGTCCAGGTAACTACAGGGACACCAGGTGAGGGTAGAATGGGATCAGGCAGGTTTTGACTTCAAGGATCATCCCTCAGCATCTGGTTAATATAGAGTAGGTCACTGGGACTGACCTGTCACTGCTCTGTAAGGCAATGGCGTGACCCGTGAACTCCATTACATCTAATCCCAGGTCGAAGCGGCAGAAAAGGTCCCGTGTGGTCATTTTATTTGGGTTCATATCTTGGTAGGTGCGAGGGTTTCTCTCGTCAAAGTTGAGGGCGAAGAGCAGCAGCTTCCTGAACCTTCTCTTGTCAAACATGCCCATCAGGTCTGAAACATTGTGTTTAATAGTTGACATTATCCAACAGAATAATAAATGGGCTCAGAAAAATATACAAAAACGGGGCAATGAAATACCTGAAGCTTGGGCATCTTCCTCATTGGCGGGGACTTTGTGCACTTTTCCTGCTTTGTATATAAAGCTGCCTTCAACAACCTTGAAGTCCACATACCGAGTGACCTCAGTGTGCACCAAGATTTTCACCAGCTGACCTGCAATGCAAACAGACACTTAGTGCACACTTATTTACACTAAAACAACACAAACAAAATGTTCTGCACAATTCCAACTTCAGATGAATAATACTGAGCTCTCACCATTGCCCATAAAAAATTTGGGGATGAGGTCAATGTTCCACTCTTTCCCAAGGCCCATGGCTGTAGGACCTGGAACCTTGAACTTCCTGTACAGCTGTAAACGTAGAAACACACTGGATAATGAACACCACAGATCTGACAGGAGTCTGAAACGGTGTGTGTGTCTGCATGTGTTGCTGTTTGTGTGATCACACCTCTTCAAGGGGAGAAATGGAGGCGCTCTCTCCTCCATAGTAAGGATTTTTGTCAATGTGAAGAACTTTTTTCCCACTTTGAGACATCAAACCAGAGATGATACATTCCTAAGACAGAGAGGGAAGCTGTTAGTTAGTGGGTCAAACGCTGTCAGAACTAGAATCACACTCATACCTCCACCAAGCCCCAACAGTCCCCTTTAATCAAATTAAGCTGCACTAGATTTCACACACTCTTGGATCTGTAAATCGAAAAACGGTCCCCTGATCCAGATCTGCACTCAAATTTCATTCCGCAAGTTTTGTGGTAATCACTTTTTGTAAATATGTCTCTCTACATTTGAGCTTTGAAAGTTATGATACAATTACCCTTCACACTTTTCACAGCACAATCAAATCAAGACACCAAAAGACACTTTATAATTAACTCAATTACTGTCAGATATTATGCTTTAAAGGGGATGTCTGAGCAGATCTACTCCAATAACTGACACACTTATCGGTTCCCTCATGTGACTCAGATACGTATATTACAATTATAATGCAAGTTTTCTTACCTTGAGTCCAGTTCCAAGCACTATTACATCATATTCCTGCATCTTAACACTCACTGAGTCAAAGTGAATGCACTCTGCATTAGTGTGTACGTGTGTATTTGCATGTGCATGTGGATATGTGCATTGTGTGTACGTGCACAGAGAGACCTAAGTATGATGTTGATAAGTGCCTTGTCTTCCCCTTTGCAATAATCCTCTTAAAATGAACATATCTAGAGAGAGAGAGAGAGAGAGTGTGTGTGTGTGTGCGTGTGTGTGTGTCTGTGTGTATGAGAGAGAGAGAGAGAGAGAGAGAGATAAAGTGAGAGAGTGTGAGTGTACGTGCGTGTGTAGGTGGCACTTGAAATATCTAGTAAATGAATATAAATGTATGTACAGCAGCAAACATACTTGAAGTATTAAAAGAAAAAGTAGTCAAACATGTGGTATGTTAACAATGTTAAGTTACTTTTATTGAACAATGTAGATTTGATGTATTATATCCTTTACTGAAAACTAATTTGTAAATACGAATGATGTTCTTGAACTAAAATTAAAAGTTTTTAAATTAAGTATGATTCGTTTCACTGATATTTCATCAGTAACTTTCCTGACTGACGTGGATTAAACTCCATTACCCATGATAACATGAGAGGAATGTGTAGCGCTTGTTATTAACACCAGAGTATCTCAGTGGGTGGAATACAAATTCGTGCTGTGCGCCGCTTTCCCCGCCTCCCCCGTGCCGGTTCCGGGACACGATGTGCGGAGATGAAGCGCACCCTGAGTCCCAGTGTTTAGTTTGTAGTCGCATCTTCGTTTCCTCTAAATTCCCAGTTTGACTGAGGAGCAGGAGCAAACACAGACATGTCTTCATCACAGACAGTAAGTGACTCAGCTACACCAGGTTGGTTCGACTTCACCTGGACTCAACCAGCGGTAACAGCGGAGTTTTGTCACGTAGTTAACAGTTAGCACCTCAACTACCTTGAGTGACGTGTGGCTGCGACCATCGTTAACTAGTTCTCCTGACTCCTCGATGTCTTCATGCTGAAAGTGTCACGTCACAGCAAGTTTGTTGTACTCGTTGAAACCATAGACTGTATACATAGATAGGTTGAAACGTGTGGATGAAGTGAGGAAGTCCAATGAGCGCGGAACGAAAGAGGTGTGTCATGTGTTCACGCCTGTAATATTAGCTAGCTAACTTTTACATTGACACGCTACGTCACTTGTCCTGGTATGTGTCAGGACCTCACTCATGGTTCACTGCAGATTTCCTGATCTGTTTGAAAATATCTGAGAGTTATTACAAGTGTTTGGGGGATAAATGATGTAAATAGATGGAATAACAGTGATAACCAGAAGATAAAGTAAGTGCATTTAGTTAAGTTTCAATATACATATCCACCATGAGGTAAAGAAGCTCCTGAGAGTTTGTGTTGTGTAAAAGTTATTTGACTGAACCAGAAACTGGCTCATTGTGTCAGGCTAAGATCACGAATTGTGAAATGTTATCAATCGTATGTTAAGTTATTTAAATGTATAGTGACACACAGGGGTTGGCTCTCGAAGAAATGTTTCACTTGTTCCTTTTGTGGAGTCAAATCTGAATCCTTAATCCAGAATAATCACACTTTTTGTGGATTTGGAAATAATAGATGTTTTGTGTTTGTGTCAGTTTTCAGATACAGAGCCAAACCGGCACAAGCGTGTATCTGTTAAATCCAATCCTGGATTCTTCGAGCGACTGAGTGAAACTGCAGGGGGAACCGTTTTTGGCATTGGATTGTTTTTTCTCTCAATTTATATTCTCTTTACCAATGAGGTAAGAACCACTGACTCACCGTAAACAGCTGCCTTTAATGCATCATATCAAGAGCCAGGCTGTTACGCTCAAGGTTAACTTGCTGTGTTAAGTTCCATGTTAGAGTCACACCTGACTAACATGGTGCATGTTCTCTGTAACTGCCTGTCTCTTCAGGGACGAGCTCTGCAAACAGCGTCCTCTCTGGATGAAGGTCTGTCTCAGGTTGTGTCGCTGGGGCCGTACTTCAGCCTTGAGCTGCAGAACAACAACCGTCTAGTTCACCTGTCTGCTCAGCTGCACACTGCAGAGGTAGGTTGTACTTAAGTAGTCAAAGAAAAGTTGTGTTGTATTTGTTGTATATAACATTAAGTCAAAGACTTAGTTTATGTTGTTTAACTTATATTTCTTAAAGTATTGCAGATCTGTGTTCTTTTTGCCTGGTGGAGTGTTGCTATTCAATAAGACTGTCTGCCCATTAAATGAGACCTCCAGTGAAAAACCCAAAACCTGAAAAAATAACTTGTATTGATATCTGTATCAGCCTAAAGTTCCAGAACTAGATAAGCTGATACTGAAGTACAGGTTGTGGTGTAGGCAGCTTTGTTAAATGTTAATGTGACAAAAAATGCCAATTCCGAAATAGGTTTCATTTGTAATCAACACTCAAGCGATGCACAACATTTTACTTCAAGTAAAGTTACACCATGTACTTGTGTTCGTGTAGCCCCTTCATGACCCCAACTACAGAGTGGAGGTGCAGGCGGTGAAGCTGCAGAGGCAGGTGGAGATGTATCAGTGGGTGGAGAACCGGGAGAGCAGGTGAGCCTGTTGTCTGCGTGTCAACACTCGGGTGAGGTCGGCTGTAAAAATGTTGGCTTGAATACAGAATATTCTCTGACTGAAGAAGTGATTGATTTCAGGGATTACCAAGAGGACGGAGAAACCAAAACTGAGACGACGTACAGCTACAGTGAGTTTATTTAAATGATTTACCTTTTTGTCTTTGTGAACAACTTGGCCCTTCTTTGCTCTTTGTGCACATTTTGTGATATGTGATGTGACGCTCTGTGGCTCCTCTGTCTTCAGACACTGAGTGGAAATCAGAGTTGGTCAGCAGTCGCCACTTTGACAAAGAAATTGGTCACCAGAACCCAAGGTAACCTGACACTTCTCAGTAGAGCCTGACTGATTTGGATTGTTGGAGCCGATACCAACATTAGGGAGTGAAGAAATTTCTAATACAGATATTTTGGCCGATAATGTACTGGAAAATAATTTGGGTTTTAAGATGTTGTTATCAAACTTACAAAGAAATGTAATTGAGGCTTGATATTTTACTGTTTAACCATAAACTTAATAATAGATAACTATGAATAAAAAGAAAAAGACTTGAACCAAATATATAGAATTTGAATTGAGAAAAAGTACATAATTTGTTCACGTAAAATGTAAACCTAAGTACACATCTTTTCTGATTGGTTTAAAGTTTTCATATCTGCAAACATAGACACAGATACCAACCTGTCGTTGAAAGGCTCATATTGGCCAAGAAAATCAGACAACTGATGGTCCGGATCTTTTTATTAGATTATTTTGTTGTCTAAATATTTTCTGTTACTTCATCTTTAACTTAATCTTTACTTCAGTGCCATGGCGGTTGAGAGTGTGACAGTAGTGGCTCCTGAAGTCCGAGTCGGGCCTCTTGTTCTGTCTAAAGGTATCTCCACTATCTAAACAACCTGATGTAAACACGGACATTTCAGCTGTTACGTTTGTCAGACTGTCACTCATTCATCCTCAGGCCTGGTGGAGCAGATCCAGAACTTCCAGACTCTGCGTTTGACGGATTTTTCTGCATTGAGCTTGGACAGTTTTCTCACCATCTATGATGATTATTTCTATCACACTCAAAACCCGCGCAGGCCGGAGGTGAGTATCACGAGGTGAACCTCTCCCTGCTGCAGACAGCGCTGGCCTCTTCGGTCATGATGTGTTCCTTACTGGCACATTTAACGAGTTGTTGTTGTTGTTTTGGTTTTATTCATGAGGTCGGAGACGTGCGTGTGAGATTCTCGTACGCTGGACTGAGTGGTGAGACGTCTCCACTGGGCCCGGCTCAAACTGTGAGTGATGCAGATGACCTGGTTAATAGTCATCACTATCTGACTATTAAGCAGTTTCTGTGTGCTTATCCATATAATATGTATTTGTTGGTATTTAAAACAATCAAGAATTTAATGTTTAATTCCTTCATAAGAAGCATCAAAATCCATCACTGACATATGAAGTAAACTAGTGCAGAGACAATAGGTCTACTAGTGGAATAGTTGGTCAAAAGAAAATGAAGTAACAACAATCGAGATAATTAAATAACGTGTATTTAAACAAATATTCATTCAATTCCAGCCAATCAAATTAAATTAGTCATTGTAAATTAAATGTTTGCTGATTGGACCAGACTTTGTAGAACTGGTAATTTTTTTAAACTTTTTTATTCAATCAAGTGCTCTTTTATGGAATTTGAACCTACAGCTGCAAGTAATTATTATTTTAATAATATGTCCATCTGCCGATTGCGTTTACAAGTAATTTCTTTGTTCTATAAAATGCCGTGATGATCAATGATAAGAGTACATCATAAACATTTGTACATGATCGATACAATTAGTATGTAACCCTAAGTGAATTGGGTAAGATGTCATAAAATAGTGAAAAATCTTCGCTTTGGGTGATAAGAACAGAGGCTTGATGTGGTAAATAAAAACATGTGATTTCTGCAGTGTAATTTATACATTGGGTCCTGCCTTCTGTGTGACCTCACCAGACACCATCCCTCGCCTGAATGTTTAGAACATTTGCTTGTTGCTGTGAACGTGCTGAACCGATCAATCTCCTGCTTTTTTCATCATATGTGAAAGGCAAAGACCGGAGAATGCCACCGAAAGATCTGGACACTTCTTAACTCAAAAAGGTTTTGGGTTTTTTTCAGGTCAGCATCGTGGCCATGCAGCGAGGGGAGCAGCTGATGCCTTTTAAAACCAAGTCGGGAGACACTCTGGAGATCCTGTACCCGGAGGATCTCTCTGCAGAGGTCACTGTGGACTTTATCTCCCTTCTTCACTGCTTTGTTCTGGAAAAATATTTTACATGTTGGTTAAGTGTGTGGTTCTCCACGTGGTCTTGATGAAGTTCTTTTGTTGTCTCCAGGAGATTTTTTCGAAAGAGCACCAGCAGAACAGTTTGAAGACTTGGGGTCTCAGGGCTGCAGGATGGGCCCTCATGTTCCTCAGTATTCAGTTGACCATGCGCATCATCTACACACTGGGTAAACTAATACTGCAGCACTGTCAATGATCATTTAATTCATCTCTGTGTCTGTCCTTCATGTTCCTGTGTGTCTTGTGCCTGCAGTGGACTGGGTTCCTGTTCTCAGAGAGCTGGTGTCCGTGGGGCTGAAGATCTTTGCCCTGTGTGTCTCCTGCTCTTTGTCTCTTCTCACCATCGGAGCAGGTTGGTTTTTTTACCGACCATTAGTGGCAGTGGCTCTGGGAGCACTGGCTCTGGTCCCAGTGTTTCTCGCCCGCTCAGGACTTCTAACCAAGAAGAACAAATGACACTAGAGGTGATGATTATCATAGCACTTCCTGATCCCTTCAAACGTGACGGTACTGTGGCAAACTGCATAGGATTGGTTTCTTGGGTTAAACAAACCAAAAATGTATCTAGTGTTCAAATTTATTAGAAAATTTGAGTCCCCCATTGTCTCACCCTGATATTAAAAGAAATCACCTGGACCACTTCCTGTCAGACACAAGCTGTTAGTTCTTGCCTTTAGTTCTGTTATCAGTTGTGGCCTTTCAGTAGTTCATCCATTCATAAAATTCCTACAAAATCACTGCAGTGTCGTTTTTACTGTCAAGACCCAGTTGTCAGTTTGTTAGGTACACTGAGTGGAACTAAAGCAGTTCCATACAAAATGCCATATATTATATAAACATTGTACATTTCATGTTGGATTGTATTAGTTTTAGCTTGGTGTACCTAATAAACTGCTTCACTTAGTTCCTTATGCAATATGTTACCCTTCATGTCCATTGTATAATACTTAAGGTAAATTGTGAATAAAATTCACATATTTTTCATTTGGAGAAGTGATGAATGTCACTGTCTGATCTGTGTCGGCACCATAGTTGGGATCTGCAATTTTTGTTTTCTAGTTTGTATTTAGCATATATTAAACAATGACTTCTGACTCCTGTTTTCTATTGCTTTTTTCTAGATTCCAGGTTTAATGTAACTCTGTATGACTGATCTGTGGAGAAAGGCATTTTGCTCCTGTGTATGCTGAGGGAATATTATAGAAGTGACACTAGATCTGACTGTTGCAAGTTGATTTAGCGCAGCAGCACACAAGCCAAGAAGTTAAAACCTGAACAATACGAGCTCATCATCAGTAGTGGCATATGTACCAACCAGTAACTAACTAAAAGCTGAAGAGCAGACTGCCATAATTACCTCTGCCAAGGTGGTGATCTTTTCACCTCGTCTGTTGGTTTGTATCTTAGAAGGATGTGGTATAGGTCAAGGAAGAACCACTTAAATCTTGGGGCAGATCCTTTTTTTTTTTTTTTAATCTAACATTGCTATGACTCGTGGCTCTTGATGAAACAAAAATCAACCATATATACTGTATATATATCTATACGAGTGTGTGCAGCTTGATTGAATTCAAGGGGACTGTTGAGCCTTGACGAAGGTATGCGCTCTACTGACATTCTAGTTTGTAAACTGTGTGGATTTAGTACAGGTATTTTCATAACTTTAATGAGGTCGACAGCTCGAATCCCAGCCCCTGCCGAAGCATCCTTGGGCAACATGCTGAGCCTGAATGGCCCCTCATAAGCACTAATCACATCAGGCACTAATTGGAAGTCGCTTTGGATAAAAGCTAAATAACATGTAATGTGTTAATCCAAACTTTCCATAAGAAGTTGAGCTTTCGATGCAGTTTACACAGGACTGTGATGCCAACTCTGAAATGCATGTACAAAAAGACAGTGTCCAATTACATGTGCATGGTTGTAAACATCTTGCCTGCATCAGGTGCCTAACTGTCAGTGATTAAACAAACAAGTAATGCAAATAATCAAGATTCTTACAAAGAAATTTATTACACAAAACACTAAGTTTCCATTTGCGTTTTTAACAAAATGAGTTTCCAGTCTCATATTGTGCATGTGATCATACTGCACAAAGGATTCGTATATGAAGCGCACAAACAAATTTTCAACTTCATGTGTGCATCCGTTTGTTGGATTACTTAAAAGGACTAAGGGTCACAGTGTACAGGTACTTCACCCTAGTTGGCTGTGGAAACATTCCTCAGATCAGCAGGCGGGGCTTAAGCACTTAACTGTAGTTGGCAGATATGACACAGCAGGTCCCTTGGCTGACCTCTTTGATTACATGTCGATAAAGGAGGTGTCGTTATGGCAAATTTACTCATTTTTAAGTACAAAAAAGTAGTTTCCATTACCTCGAAATTGAATACTGACAGAACCTGACTACATTTGCTTAAGACAAAAAAAAGTAAAAGCATTACACCTTTAGTAAAAACTGGGGAGAACAGTCTTTTGTGTGGGTGTGTTTGGGGGGTGGGGGTGGGCTTGACCTAATGCTCCTTCCTTCTTTCCCCCAGTAGAAAGCAGTCCTCGTGCCCTCGTTTACAGTAGGACACATTTAGTGCTCTTCTTTCCCCGCCTGGCCTGTAGCGCAGCCCTGGTGGCCATCTCAAACACTTCCCTCACGCCATCCTTTGTTTTTGCCGAACACTCCATGTATCCGAAGGCACCAATCCTGTTGGCCATGTCCCGACCATCCTCGGGTTTCACAGGTTCCTACAGAAAAGGTCAAGGGGAGTTTTAGGACACATCCATTCATCAGTAGGAGAGTGTATATGTGTCTTTGAGTTCTACACTTTTACCTGCTTCATTTTGGCGAGCTCCCTCCTGGTGTGCTCATCATTACGCAGGTCCTTTTTGTTCCCCACCAGAATAATGGGAACATTAGGGCAGAAGTGTTTCACCTCAGGGGTCCACTTCTCAGGGATGTTCTCTGAATGATGGGACAAAAGACAACACCAGTCAGAGACACCACTGATGATTATTTTCAATAAACTTGGACAATTTTGTTAATTAAATCAATTCATTAGGCTTGTGAAACACTAAAAATGGTATTATGCAATATAAAGCAGAATACTCTCACAAATTAGTCTGGAATCATCAAATCTTTAGCATTCTTGCAAGGAAAAAAGAACAGAAGCAATAAACTGATTGAATTGTCTGTATATTGAGAAATGTATGCAACCCTACACTGCAGGATACATGCAGGTGTAGACCCTTTTTTACTCTGAGCAAAGAAAATCCTCTGTCACTAGATGGAGACATTGGTTCACAATACAGCAGGATGCAGTTCACTCATCAGTTATGTGATAAATGCCTCGACAACCGATTACAGTTGTGAAGGGAGCTACATGATGTAGGGTACCAATAGAATTCTCCATCCTACAACATGTCTGTCAAGCTTTTTTCTTCATGACTGATTCTTAAGATGAAATCATTAGATCCTCGTTAAATCTCTAACTGGTATCATCTGTTGTCTGGGTTCTCTACTAATTATTCAATGAGATTCCAGTTAACCGAATCAATTTTCAAAGCATGGCAATGCTTCCTAATTTGTTTTTTCACAATTTAATTTAATTCACAAGAAGAGCATAATGGATCATAAACATTAAACACAATAGAGGTCTTTATTATTGCTTACCAAGGCTGTCAGGACTGTCGATGGAGAAGCACATGAGAATTACATCAGTGTCTGGATAAGAAAGCGGACGCAGTCTGTCGTAGTCCTCTTGACCTGCTGTATCCCAGAGTGCTAATTCCACCTGTCACAAAACACAACAATAAATCAAACACACAAAACCAAATCTTGTTTCTTGGATGTTTTTGATCAACAGGTTTGACATTGAACATACATAATGATCTACACTACTAACTGGTATTCAAAAACTCACAGGGCACAAAAATAACTTGTATTTTGAGCTATAGTTACTTTGCCTGAAGATTTCTCACTCCCTTAGTAATATGGTCTGTCAGTGCCTATGTAACCTCGTTAATAAGGACATCAGGAGCATCTGGAAGAAGTTTCATATAAATAAAAATACAGACAAGGATAAAACTATGTTGTTGTGGCTTGATATTAAGTATTCATATTATCATTGAGACAAGTCCATCCCTTGATTTCTCACTGTTTAATAACCACTGTAGTTTGTAGCAGTAAAATGTAACTTTCAGGCCTTCGATAGTTGGTGTCATCACTGATGAGTAGTGCGTAGTATGGCACAAAAATTCCATATCTCTAAAAAATCAATCCAGTGCACTCTGGGATCATTTATAGGAGGTAATGTTCACAATGTAATGTAATATCACACTATAGCCGTTTTCAGACATGACCTCAGCAAAAGTGTATCCGGACATTTGGCTTTCACATATGAAGAATGCAGCAGGAGATAGTCTGGGACAGACGTGTTCACAACGACAGGGGAACGTGAGCGAGTTGGGGTGTTGACGCTTCTACCACGTGACAGAGGTAAAAGGTTTTTAAAAAGTAAATATATCTCTGGATGAAAAAGCAGAGCCATACACTGTGGACGACACCAGCGATAAGAGCCAATGCTGTTGCAGATGTGCTGTAAACAAAAGCATGTGATCTCTGCAGTGGAAATAACACGTTACATCCTGCCTCCGTCTGCTGCGCCACTCCTCACCAAAATCCTGCGGAGAATTTGTTGCTGTTGTGAACGCGTCTGAGCAGAGAACCTCCCGCTGTGTTGTGCATGCGTGAAAGGCAAAGTGCAGAGAAAGTCCCGACCCAATTCTCCGGAGTTACTCCGCAGGACATATCTGAAAATGGTTATATACATTTTGCTGTAGAAACCACGTGTTTTTGTTCACAGTACATTGACGCCAGCCCCTATCACCATAAGCTTTGGAAATTGGTTGTCTTTGCAAGTTGACATATTTGTCTGTGTCTTATATGTGTCTAGCATCTCATACTGAGATATTTGTATTGTTTTTGTTTGTTTTTCAAATCATGTTTTGCATCTGTCGTGTGTTAGAAATATTATCAACACGCCCAGTAGCTCGCTGTGAATTTGGCAGACATTTTCCTACTGCATTCTCACACGGGCTGACTGACATTTTCCTGGAAGTTTTACTGGAGGGCTGGCAGGAAAAGTTCTGGATAGTGTGCAGATCAACTGACAAGACTTCATTGCATGTCTGAAAGCAGTTTATGTTTCTGTTCCAGTGGGGGGAACTCATGATTCAAACACATGAGTTGAAAAATCGAATCTGTTGCTGTAATCATACTCAGGTGCCCGGTTACACAATACTGAGTCTGGTCTGAAATGTGAGCAAAC
Organism: Verasper variegatus; assembly: GCA_026259375.1. Classification (NCBI taxonomy): domain Eukaryota; kingdom Metazoa; phylum Chordata; class Actinopteri; order Pleuronectiformes; family Pleuronectidae; genus Verasper; species Verasper variegatus. The sequence continues at coordinate 15,354,492 of CM048040.1, forward strand.
AATTCTTACCTGTTTGCTGTCAACTTCAATGTCAGCAACGTAGTTCTCAAACACTGTGGGCACGTACACCTCTGGAAACTGGTCCTTGCTGAACACGATGAGCAGACACGTCTTCCCACAGGCTCCATCTCCCACTATGACCAGCTTTTTCCTGATCGCTGCCATCGCTGCACACAAGACACAGAAACCAACGAGGGTTACGACGTGAGAACACTATCTTTAACAACAGGGAGGGTCATTTTTATTGCATTCTTACATTGTGCAACCACAGCCCCGGTGAGAACCGACGAGCAGCAGTAACCTTCAGCTGTGTTGACACAACGCCGGAGTCGTCTGAAACCAACACCCGGGGCTAACTATTAAGCATTCAGCGTCAGGACTGTTTACACTCAACCAGTCAGCTGTATAGTGGGTTATATACAAGGGGGACACGTGGACGTCATCAACGGGCCCAGAGCTCACATGTCTTTAGTTGATTTGAGATGTTAAGTGGGAGTAGGAACCTTCTTCTATGATGATACATTTCCGCTCCCGTGTTTCTGACCCACCCCACAATCAAGCTCGACTAATTTCCCCGTGAAACATTTCTCACTCTCCACCATTATTTCACCGACTACACTAACCCGAGGGTTAACACCCTGAGAGCTGGGACAGACACACAACTGAGAACCACTGCTGTGCTGGCTGACCTAGATTTTAACGAGCAGGGACATCCTCTGTTTACAAAAGACTTGGTGCTAGCTGGTGATGCTAACAGCTACCGTTAGCTAGAAACGCGGCTACCGCGCTAGGTTTACGTCTTTGTGAATTTCTTTGAATGTGATATCATGGATATAAGACACTCACAATACGATGCACATAACACCACAGCAGCGTTCGTGGCTCGCTTGTGACCACTCGGCAAAACCCTCGCTTTTTCCTTTCACCCCAAAACCGGTGCGGCTAGCTAGCTAGACCTAGCTAGCATAACGGAAGTCAATGCGACTTTATCGGTTCGTTAGCTTAGCTACCCAATATCTGAAGAAAATACAAGTTTATTGAATACATTTTACAATGGTGTTGCCAATTAAACTATTTGATGACAAAGTAAAGCTCTACTCTCCGTGTTAATGTTCAACTCTCACCTGCTGATGGTTTTAAAATGAATCCAAACGGTCTCCAAGTGGTGCTGTGTTGGCCTCCTCACCGCGGCTGCTGGAGGAAGTGATTCAGGGGCGGGGAGAGGAAAACAGTGCCCCGCTGTACAAACAATACAACAGTGTACTTCATGCATAGAATAATAATAATATTGATAATAATAATACAAATTGTTATTATTATTATTATTATTATGGTTATTATTATCACACACCCTTACAAAGAAGTCCAGCAGCACAAAAAGTTCGCGAAAGCATCATAAACGTCTCTTGTGCTAATTTAGCTTTACAGATTAATGCAATAGAAATCACGTTTTATTATTTATTTCATTGTATTATTAATTTACTATTATTATTTGAATTTGTCCAGTGCGGAAATCAGTAAAACAAATCAAGCTTTTGGGGATTTTGACTTCAACACCAAACACAAAATTTGGTGTAAAGACTTGAGGGATTATGAATCTAATGTCTTTTCTAATAATAATATCTTAAACGTATATATCCTCACAAAGGCAATTGTTGACCTTTACTCAGAAACCATTTCTCCACTCTTCATAAAGTATGTGTAGGTAATTGTCTTCAGGCTGCCATTGGGAATAGGCCATTTTGAGCCAGAACCATATGGGGGCACCATAAATGCCAAAAATATGTAACTCAAAACCACCCTCTGTAGCCAGGAATTAACAAACTATGATGTTTCGTATAAAGAGTAATCAATCTGTTATTTTATATCAAGCAACAGAAAAATGGCACAGTATCTACATGTGCAAAATATGATCTGAACTGGCCCGACAAAATCTGGTGTGCAGCTTTCAGACACGGAGATACACATTCCTATCACAACTGAGAAAGATTAGTCATAAAACATAGCTGCCATCAAGTAAAATATAACTAAGGCTAATGTAAGTATAAGGCTGTCGAAAATTAAAGAACAGTGCTTGAAATATTGTGCAGTTACTTTTGAAATGTTAATTTACTGAAGTACTGTACTAAAGTACAATTTTGAGTCCACATGGCACAGAATGTAAATGAAGATGGAAGACTCATCTCCACTTCCTCCTACTATCCAGACATGAAGCCAAAAATATCTGGGATAGGAAGGCTGCCATCTTCCGCATTTAGAGCCAAGTCTGCGCATCAGGGATCAGGGATGGAACCACAGTTTTGAGGTCTTGCAGATACATGCGCTCGACGAATCATCGATCCTGACGTTTCACTAATGTCCATGTACCATAAACTAACATGGAGAAGGTGGGATTTATGACATATGACGCAACCAGCCACCAGTTGGCGATTGAGACAGTTTGGCTTCACTTTTGGGGAGATAGATAAATGGACATCAATGAGCAGCTTGGCCCTGTTCCTCGCTCTCTTTGTGCTCTGCATTATTTCAAGAGTGATTCACGGGCTCCGACTTGCTGTTTGCTAATTACGACTATACCGACTATACCGACTATACCTTGAATAACATTTTTAAACTAACAATTTAGTAGCCCCTAAATGGCACTTACTTATAGCACTTTGTAGTTTTACTTTTTTGAAGAAATTGCACTGTCTCGACTCTTATTGTTCTGGGTTTGTACCCTCATGGTTGAATGCACTTATTGTAAGTCGCTTTGGATAAAAGCTAAATGAAAAATGTAAATGTAAATGTAATTAATTGGTAATTTGATGACTGGGTCATCAGATAATAATAAAATAATATCTACCATTTAAGCACAACAGTCCTTTGTTTGCAAAAAAATATTTTTTCACTAACAACATTAACAGCGGCTCTGTTCTGCTCAAGTGCCCCAGTGAGACATGACAGTGAACCAGCATGCACAATACCAGGAAAATGAAGCTGAGGCAGTTAAATGGAACTCAGCCGACATTAATCTTGTTATTTATGCCTGTTCCTCTCCTGCTGTGACATGTCAAAGTATCCTATGTAAGAAAAAGCTAAATTAACAAAGGAGCCACCTCATCATGTCAGCAGACACTGTACATCAGGAAAACATGTTAAATACTTTTAAGAAAGGACAAACCATGGTTGATATTGTACTTTAGTGCAGCTAATGAGCATAAGATTAGCATTAACATTCAGTGTACCAGGGTAGTTGCCTGGTTTCTCATTTTGCCATGTGAGCTACTTTTGCACCTCAATTTTATTGTTCCTCTATATAATGTACTACTACACTTCATTTCAGATAGACACTTTTAGTCCACATTTAGTCTTTTTCAGTCAAGATGGAGATTGTAATGAGAAAAGTGTTCAGATGCTGCTACTGATTAAATAAACGCATACTGAGAAATGATTTAAACACTCCTGATGGGCTGAGGCAGAGACAGTCAGGGAGACTGAGTCTATTCTCAGTCGGTGCAGCAGTGTATTAATAACTACAGCTCTCACTCTAATCCAGATAAGAGGCTTTCTCAGCATTGCTCACTTCCACCTTGTGGAAACCAGCTCAGGCATGTTTCCATGAAAACAGTCACATTGAAACCTCCCATTCATGTGTATGTTTGAGTGGCCGGTCAACGATGAGAACAAAAACCACAAAAAAAAAAAGAAACAAAAAAAAGAGAGAGCGCATTTTCTGAGGTTTGTTTCTCTGAAATCCACAGGCATGTGTGATCCTCCTCTGAGAATAACACCTGTGTGTTGACCGATGTCCTCTACTACCTAACAACACCTTTCCACAAACAATTCAATTTCAATTCAATTTTATCTGTATAGTGCCAAATTATAGTAGACATTATCTCAAGGCACTTTACATAGACCTTAAGAATAATAGAGAAACCCAGCAGTCCCCCCAATGAGCAAGCACTTTGGCGATGTGGAGAGAAAAAAACTCCCTTAATAACTGGAAGAAACCTCCAGCAGAACCCGACTCGATGTGGGGGCGGCCATCTGCCTTGACCGGTTGGGGTGAGCAGAGAAAAATGGGGAGGAGAGGAGAGAGGGCTGGAAAAGAGGGTAGAGAAGAGAGATATAGGGGGGGGGGGGAGGGGGAGAGAGAGGAGAGAGAGACCAGGAACAGCATCAGGTTTCAGCTCTGACCAGTTGTTATAATGAAAACAATAAGCGTGAACAGCCTTCTGATCTTCGTTCTGGTAATAATTTAGTAAGGAAGTGGGTTTTCCTCTAATGGAGGATCTCTGTCATGGCTGCTGGTAGGAGCACAGGCAGGGGGGATGCAAGTGTACGCACACAAGCAGCTTGGTGCAATGTGGGAACTTTGGTACATAATCAGGACAAGGTTTACAGATAGATGGATGGACAGGATGGGGGTATGGCATGAAGCTGCTGGCTAAGATGGGACCCCTCTAGAGGAGGAAGAGGTTACTTGAATTGTAAAGTAGGCTGCCAGCAGCGGGGTGGGGGGGCAGACACAACGTCAGCTGGCAACAGGACCATCAGCCAGGTGGCCTTACATTCTTGCAGGAGCTCAGAAAATAGGCCGAGGAGCATGTTGGACAGGAGAGGATGGAAGCGGGCTGGTTATCTTTAAGGATGCCCAACTTAAGTACATGAAGGTTGGCCGATTGCTCTAAGAAGTCTGAATTTTCATTAAGAATCCAATCTAAAATCCTCCCAGGTCTCCTCTGCAGGCTGAGGAGGGGCTTGTCTGCTGGGTTGATCTTAGGCCAGATTGAGGTCATGGCGGGTGGAGGGAGCACAGGGAGGGAGGACTAGAGCACAGACACACAGGAAAGCTGGTGCAATAGAGGAACTCTAAAAGATATAGTGATGAGGACACAGACAGGTAGGAAGGGACAGACAACAGATAACACACAGCTAGCAGGAGGAGGAACACACACGATTTTGTTCAGGGAAAAACAGGCTGGTACGAATACCAGGGAGAAGATTATGGAAAAAGAGGTAGAAGTTCCAGTGGACATCATGGACTACAGGTGAACAGGTGGGTCAGGAAACAAGTATGTACGGGGACATCTAGTGGGCAGAGGGAGTATGATAGAAACCCCCAACAGCATGTTCAAGCTACCCATTCATACCAGCAGTTGAAACAATCTGGATAACAAGAGGAAACATTTCTGAAATTGATTTCTCTGAAATCCACAGGCCTGTTTGATCCTCTTCTAAGAAGAGCCAGCTTTGTAACCAGATGTAATTTAATACTCATCATCCTCTGATCTTCATTCTGGTTATGATTTTTGAAAGCTAGTGTGTGTTTACTTCTTGAAGTGGAAAATAGCTGATTTTAGAAAAAGATACAGAAAAAGAAACGCAAAACACACACTGTACCCTTTTCCTTTTTATTTGAACTTTTACAATGACTGTGTCAGTCGACTCTGGCCGCATGTCAAGTAGTGTCAGCCTGACCTTAATTTAACCACACGCAATATTAGATACAACACGGGTAATCAGTGTAGCCTCAGATATCTCAATTCTTCTACATTTTGAATAGAAGAGAGTTATTAAGGTGACACAGCAGGGAACAGACTCCTCTGCTCCAAACTCTCATTTTGTGTAAACCATGATCAGAATACCTGTTGTATCATGATGTCCATAACATGAAAACAACTGGGATGTAGGACACGTTTCAAAGCTTTTTGAACATGTTACAGGAGAGTTTGCTTAGCTGTCGGGTTCACTCAGTTCATGAACAGTAAATAAACATTCCTCTTTGCAAATTTAATGTTAAATGCTCACAGTGTTCTCCCTCTGGACCAGCCTCTGTTGCCTGGGGTGTCACACTGTCCCAGAGTCACAGTGCATGGTCGTGGAGTGTGACCCTGATCCGCGTTCTAGTCTCAGTGACGGAGACCCTCATATGTGAAAGGGGTAGTCCTGCAGGTAGCGCAGCAGAGGCCTCGGGAGTGGCAGGTGTTCCGGACAGTTTGTGTGTCTGTTGATGGTGAGGCGTGCCAGGTGCTGCAGAGAGGGGAAGGCCGCTGGTTTGTGTAACGGTTGCATCAGGTTTAAGGGGACTCCACTGGCAGGGTCAGGCTTTGCTTTGGGGGTAAAGTCATTGGATGCCTGGTCCTGTGGCGCGTGGCCCGAGCTCTTGTAGTGCTGTATGAGGGTGAGGACATCCGGGAAGGACTGCAGGTGAGGCAGACCAGGGGAGATGGAGTCCAGCCAGAAACAGCCCCTGCTGTACTCTATCCGTACACTAGTAGGCCCACAGCGCGTCTTCACTGACAGTGCCAGCACATACTGGGGGTGACTGCTGTCCCGCACCAGGAACGTTCCCTCAGACTTTGTCAGGAGAGCTTCCCGAGCATCACTCGCTGAGAGGGAACCCCAGTACCAGCCTGGAAAAAAGGAGGCCATTTTAAGTGTTTTAGTTAAGGTTAGGAAACTCCCACCAATTCTTTCCACATATTACCCCCAATGACGACAGAGGAGGATCACACTCTTATTATTCACTCGCAATGAAATCTCTTTTAATCACAAAAGACATCTTTTCGGCTTCTTTAGAATCTCAATTACAAAGTGCAGCAGCTTCAAATAGTAAATACATTTAGATTCCCCTTAAGATAATCAGCTCCTGGCAAAGCTCTTAAATACATGATCATATTACCCCCAATAATCTTGTTGGCCATCACAAGGTAATGGGATTTGTAGTAATGTTGTACAAATAATAAATAAATAGAATAAATGTAATGTGAAGTAAAAAGCAGTGAAGTACCTGAGGTCTGTAGATACTGGAAGGTGGTGGCGATGCAGCGGAGGTCCTCTGCTGGGTCCCAGCACAGAGGAGAGGGATGTGAACAGCATGAGGCTTCGCACTCCTCATGTTGAGAAATGGTCACTGCCCGGGCAACCATTTCTGACTGTTAACATGCAGAGACGTCAAGATAATGTTCATGTTGGGGCACTGACAAAATACAAATTTACATTAGAAGTGTGAAATTAGATTCTTGTGCAACTTTCCACTGTTTTCTGCTCCAAAATATCTCAAAATAACGTAAATTATAAAAACCTTGTCGGTAACTAAACGTATGTTTTGGGTTGCAGTTCAGTTTGAGAGCATCAAAGACAACAAGCATAAAACAGAACAAACTAAAAAAAGTAAATGCAAGCAAACAAATCAAACAAAAAACGAAACATAGGATAAATACACTAAATACTACTACTACTACTACTAGTAGTAGTAATAATAACTACACTGATATAACGAAATTAATAGCTCAATTATTAGGTTTGTGTGTATAGATTTCAACACTTATTACTTGACAATTACTCTGGTACATTGTATTGTTTCCATAATATTTATATTAGTATTACATGTAGAAATTGTTTGAATGAATCGTATTTGCAACCACCAAGGCTAAATAGATATTAATGCAATTTGTTTGTATATTTATCTGACTGTATCCAGCAAATCAGCTACTCTGTAGTCCAGCACTAATTGAAAGTAATATTACATAGACATGCACATGTACATGCACAATAAATGTACTTGCATATAAAACAGATCATAAATAATAATAATAACAACAACAATAATGAGAAATACCACATCACACACATTACAATGAGAGCTTCATTATGTTTGAAATGCTCTTACCTTAAATCAAAGACAACCATATGGAATGTGAGCAGATTTACAAACAGTCCAGAGAATAATCCATCAAAATGTCAATAATCAGATATCATCGACTGACTCTGATGGAGGCGACACTGAACATTTCTGTAGAGAATATGTCGTCTGTGAGTGTGTGTGCTGTGATTCAAAGTGTGTGTGTGTGTGTGTGTGTGTGTGTGTGTGTGTGCTCTGTGCTCTGTATTCAGTGAACTGCAGGACAGAAAACAGCTCGGCTCAGTCTGAACTCACTCAGCTTCCAGGAATCTGTTTCCGAGAAAGGGTTTGTGTGACAGCGCCCGCAGTGACACTCTGCAGCTCTGAGCCCCGTCAACACACACACACTGTGTGCACACACCACTTCCTGTACGTCCTTCAAAAATAAAACGTCAAAGCCATATATCATTGTTTGTTGTTGATTTGTAATATAAATCTATTTACTTCACCTACTAACGTTTGCAAACTGAGCTACAAGAGACTGGAGTCAAATTCGTTCTATGCATAAACACGTGCAATGCAGATGATTTTTTAAATTTTACAGTCAATTCTTTGGGTCTCTGTACAAAGAGCACCAAAGCCTCTGTCGAGCTGCTAGACCGCTTTAATTGTCACCTCCATCACCTGTTGTTCTTTTTACTGACACTTTTTAATCTTTTATGCTGAAAGAGTAGAGCAGAACCTCCGGTGCTCTTAGTGCCGTTGCCTTGATGCAGCTGCTGGCAGCAACTTGAGTAATGCTGGATTCACGTTCAGTGGAGTGGAAATACAGTTTTACAACCATACACTGTATGTATGTATTATATAATGTCACTTATACAGTTTCAAAATTATAACCACGTGATCATTGACTTTCTGACTTTCTGTCTTTGTGTCTTTTTTTTTTTTAGCAGACACACATTTGCTCTATATCACACACACTCCATCCATTCATTCATCCATTCATTCCCTCCAGGATCCACAGTTTGTTCTTAACACAAACTTCTCAGCCTGTGGAGATTTGTGGAGCAAAAGCCAGACTCTTTTTGTTTTCCAGGAATTCCACTGAACTGTGCCATGTCAGAAACCAGTATGTCTTCAAAAAGTCAAGGCTAACCATCACCCACCCACGCCACAGTTCCCATGTACAGAGATAATGACCACACGAAAACTGCCTTTCAGTACTGTGCTGCGTTTCCAGGAAAAAAAAAGTTCACATCAAGCGTCTTTCCCGTGAGCAGTGAGAGCAGCAGAATGCACAGCTGAATGCTTCTGGGTAGAGAGGCTTCCTGGAAAACACACAACAAATTGACCTCTACTACTGAGCAGTGATCCCTGAGGCTGCTGCTGCTGCTGGCCTGCTTAGAATATATGGGACTATAGAACAACAAACATGCACACTGACATGTGCACGCACAGTGAGAGAGTAACAAGGTCACAAACACAAGGAAATAAAGAAAATATTTTATTGTGGCTCCATGTAAAACAACAGCCATCACCTGAATGTAGGTAATTCTTGACTGTGTGACTGGTGGCCGCTGTAAAATATGTGATTTGGATTTGGAATTTTCCTGATGTGAAGAGTGAACCCCTGCACCAATGCAATGCAACGAACAATCCACCTTAAAACAGAAATTGCATAGCCATTCCCAATGATCTTTAGAAACTGTATAAATACTAGAGATCAAAAAAAGAAGAAGAGCAGATGGGGGATGTTGCCATCAACTTTGAGACAAATTGGCAAATGTAAATAAATCCAGGAAATAAAAAGCATTTTATTCCTTCAAGTTTTCCTCTGAAATCTCTACCAGTTGCCTGATAAGACTCCAGTAATTCACTGCTCCTTTCCAAGAAACAGACTGACGCACAACCCTCAGCTAAAACCACACCTTGTGTTTCTTACATTTCAGTAGTTGTGCTGAATCATCTTTGAGCATTTGAACTTTTCTTCCCCTTTAGACAGAGTCAAACTCGCTACTATTCATCATCATAATATATATATATATTGTGTATCAGCTTGTTCAAGATCTGCATTGAAGTTAGATTTATTTACAGCATGTTATATTCCAATCTAAGACTAATATAAGATGTTTTTATGGGCTCATTAAAGTGAACATGTTCTAGATGCTGTTTGCTTCCTTATATAAACATTTCCCTAAGATTCAGACATATTTTAGTATCTTTAAAAAAATTTGGATCTCGACCAGAATTTAAATTAAGTGGTGAATGACGGTTCCCACCATTATTCCTGGTTCTTTGGCGTTTGCATGTTCTCCCAGAATCTGTGTGGGTTTCCTCCGGGTACTTCGGCTTCCACCCACAGAGGTTAGGGTGGGGTTAGGTTAAATGAAGTTGTTTGTCTCTGTATGTCCGCCCTGCGAATCACTGGCGACCTATGCCACCACTACTCTGAAGGAAGCTCACCAGAGACTTTTCTTTTTCAGACGGTTAAAAAAAAAAAAATTGTTGTTTCAAGCAGGGGCTTGATGCATTTCTATCATGCGGCAGTGGAGAGAGCCCCCTTTACCTTTGCAATCACTCTCTGGTTTGGGAATGTGTCAGCAGAAGAGAGACGATTGAACAAGGTGTTGCAAAGTGCACTAGAGGAAAACTACGAGGCCAGATTACAAAGGAAATGCCTAAAGACCCCTCCCACCCAGATAACAAGCTTTTTAATTTTCTCCCTTTTCATAAGCCAGTGTCTTATCTATAAATCTTTTACATTGAGGTTTAATTTATTTTAAATGTTTGTTTTATTTATTTAAACATTTAATTTAGGATTTATTCTTTCATTCTTTTTAAGGGCTCAGATTTTACTATGCGTGCCAGGACAAATTCCAATCGATAAAGTAGTATTAAGTTAAAGTTAAGTTGTCCAGGGTGTTCCCCGCCTCTCGCCCAATATCAGCTGTGATGGTTCCAGCTCCCCCAAAACTCTCAATCGATAAGTTGTATATATAATGAATAGATGGATAAAAATCTATGGCTGATAAACCCACTAATTCACCAGTGTAAGAAGATTAACATGACTGTAGATTTTTTATCTGAAAGCTGCTGCACCTTCCTCTAAGTATTGTTCCTTCATCATGACTTTTTTTCAACTATAATCTGGTGTTCAAACTAAAATACGTCAGCTAATCACCCTCCATCACCCTCAACGTTGACTTCTCATTCAGTTTTAAAAAAGCAGCTCCTGGAATTTAGTATCTTGGCTTTAATTTCACAAAAATATTCACATTTTCACATTTCTGCTTCACGCTGGATCTATCTTTGTGTGTGTGTCCTTGAGTAAAAATAAAGAAGGAATGGCTAGAAGTTAAACGGTCAAATAACAAGTCAATTCATACATATCGGGTATCAGTTTTCTTCTTGTGTACTTGTTTATATATGTGTGTGTACAGTATCTAACTTTCTTCGCCGTTCTCCCCCGCGCCCTTGATGAGGCGTTTGTTGCCCCTCTTGCCTCCTGGTCCACGCGGCTTGGCAAAGGCCTGCTTTAAGGTGTGCTCCATTGGGTGCACCTCCTCGTACAGGAAGTCTTCTGTCAGACCATCGCCACTGTCTATCTCCATCTACACACACACACACACACACACACACACATTAGTTTCCTAAGTTAGAATCTTCAGCAGATGGAAGCTTTGGTCGTTAAACAAGTGGGCGATGTTGTACCTTTTTGGTGACCTCCAGCTGGTAGTCTCTCTCCACCTCATCCAGTAGCCTGTTCTTACAGCTGGAGTACAACATCCTCTCCTTGATACTGCAGGTGTAGCCAGGCATCGAATATATGAACACTGGAGGAGTGCATGAAGGGGTCAGTTGATATTTGTTGCTTCACTGGATCAGTTATAATTGTGTCTGCTGTTTAAACTCCTTGGACAAAGACACAAGAACCTGGTGCGGTGGCACTTAACTTCAATCAAATAGAAGTAGTAGACATATGGACATTATTGTACAGATTGATGTCATGTCTAAAAGCTGCAGTTAATTATTTTTACCACTTGGGGGGCAGTGGAAAAAGATGAAAACACAACATTGGTCCAGCTAACCTAATAAAGTTGTTATGGCTGACACATTAGCAAACAGTTGACCTTTTACACACCCCCGATGAAAAGCAACAGTAACATTCATTTGGTCTTTCAAGCTGCCTCGCTCGCCTGTTACGCTCATTCTGAAGATAAGATAATATAAAATATAGAAAAAATAAAAGATAAGCAAGGTTACTGTGACTTGTCAAATCTGGGCGAGAGTGTGTACTGACCCAGCGCCTCCTGCAGCTGACCCTGGTGGGAATGTTTGAAGATGAAGAAGTGGTATCTGGGTGAATCTGTGGGGATCCTGTAGGGAAGCTCGTGGGTCTCTGTGGGTTTGGTGTGAACCAGCTCGATGGTCTCTCGCTCTACATCCAGCCTCTGAGACACAATGTGCACAAAAAAAGCTCTGGGGTCAAGTAATGCAACGTTGATTTAGCTGGGTTTTTACCAACAAGCACTGGTATGAGGGGGGTATCTTACATGTTGCATGCTGTTCATTTTTTAGTGTGAGCTCACCAGTTGTATGTAGTTGATGCGTTTCTGCTTGAGCTGCTGCAGAGCTCGTTTGGCCTCTTCTTGTAACGGGAATGCAAGGCCCTGAAGAGCCTGTGCTCTTTTGTCTAAGCCAAACTCCATTGTAACCTGCACAATAAAACAAATACAAATTAAATAACATGACTGCTTCAACAGAAAATGTATGTACATGTAGAGGACAAGACAAACCTTGGCTCGTGGGGTTGGATTCCCGGTTCGTCTACGTTCATCCTGTGGACAGAAGAGACAGTTTTAAAAACTGTCCTCCGCTTTCTTCTTCATGTAATCAGTTGAATTTGTACCAGGAGGAAAATCTACATACCCATACAACTTTATCCTACAAGAAAAAAAACGTTGAAGCAATCAGGATGAATACAGAAGATTCAGCATAAATAACATACTAATTAATCCATATTCAGACATATGATATTGTCTTAACTCTACCTCTGTGAATTTAATTTGTTGCAGTTCCTGCTCGGCAGCTGTGAGAGGAGCTGGGGAGGAGCAGGAAGACATGTGACGCAGGTATCCCTGGAAGCACACGTCCTCCTGCAAACACAGACAGACCCCAGGACAACAGGGGGCTGAGGCACTTTGTCTTTTAAAGAAGATTCACGGTTGAGTTGTCAAACCTAAAAAGTTTCACTGACCTCGACTGTGCCAAACATTTCATCTTTGATGTGACCTCCTCCGAACTCTTTCTTCAGTGTGGCACGGGTCGCTGCATACATCATCTTTTGCCTCACCTGGAGGATGGCACAGCAGACAGGAAGACAGAATGAACTCCAGACATGGTTTTATGTAATGACCACTTATTTTACTTATCAGTCTTTATTTTTTGACTGCTTATAAAAATTACCTTTCAGTTGTACAGACAAGATGTAAGATATGATGTGAATTTTATTCTTAAATATCTTATTTCTTCTCAGCTCTGATGTGAGTTTTGCATGTTCTCTTTCTGTGTGGTCTTCCTCCCACAGTCCAAAGACATGCAGATTGGGGTTAGGTTCATTTGAGACTCTACATTTACTGTAGATGTGCATGTGAGTGTAATAGGCTGTTTTTCTCTGTATCATGCTATACACTAATGACCTGTACCCCACCTCTCACCCAATGCTGCTGCGATTGGCTACAGCTCGACCCTCAGGATAGATAGAATAGATATCATAGATAGAAGGATGGAAGGATGGATGGATGGATGATCTTATTTCAGTTCGTAAAAGTGATTTTGAAAACCTAGTTTTAATCTTATTCCAGGTTTACAATAACTTTTCAGTGCTTTGAATGACTACATTAGAAACTAGGTAATCAGCCATGACATGTGGATCAGCATCCCATTAACTTACTGCTGATTGGTCAGGTGACCAGGCAATGAAGACCCACTGGTATCCCTGTGCATTCTGGGAGTCCAGACGATAGAGGATGTAGCAGGGCTCCCGAGGCGGTAGCAGCGGCAGCAGGCACTGGTCGTAGTCTCTGTCCCAGCTGTATGCAGGCTCTCTGAATGAATCTAACACCAACTCCTCTGCAGACAGAAACTATGTGCGTCAGTAAACTCACCTCAGGATTTAGAATGAGAAACTCACTGAGTAAACTGATTCTAGTATAAGTAAATATCTCATGTTTACCATTTCTGATGACAATCTTCATGATTCTGATGGCACCTCCCTTCGCCCCGGCCAGAAACTCTCTCAGCTCAGATGTTGCTTGAGTAACCAGATATAAGGCAGACAAGTCAAAACTGAGGATGGGGGGGTTGAAGCAAGTGAGTCAGAGTTAGGTAAGTAAGAACCTGAGACTCCACTTCAGGGAGAACATTTGATCCACTGCCAGGGACTCACGCTATCACCTTAAGTGACTCAGATAGACCCACAAATGTACGAAATGACCAGAGAAATGTGAGTTTTACTGATGACGCATCCTCATCATCCCCTGGTTTCAGACTGTGAAAGGGAAGTTTGATGCTAAAAACTAGATTTAACCATTTGTTGAGCCCCCCCCCCCACCACCTCTCACCATGGTTACCAAACACAGCTGTCTCATAAATGATGTAAGAACAGGTGAGGAAGGAGAGAGAGAGGTATGCTTCCGCCAACCTGTCCCCCCACGCTCCAATTACCAAATGAAATAACACACATCCATGTATATACGTTGCTCTTTAAATATCCATAAATGCCTGTAAGTGTTAAATATCACAATTACTGGCATCACAACACCGATCATAGACACATTAACTGAGAATCAGACTTGTGATGTCATAGGTGTTTGACTTTTACACCCCACGATTATTTATATTAACAGCATTTAAATGAAAAAGACAAAGTTAAACCACCAAAACATCTGAAAATATCATGAATGAGACTAAGAGGTAAAAAAGTTTTAAAAAAGCAATTAGACTGAATTTACAACCAATTTAGGGACGACTTAATTGACAGAGTTGTTTTTCTTTAAGGATATTGAAATAATTTCCCTTTAAAAATGTTTTCCCTACCGTTAATTCCAGTTTGGTGGGACATCTTGTGGCAGTCACCTCTACACACTGCTCTCGTGCAACAGGGACCAGGTCCAGGTCTGTGTGTCCTCTCTCCTCGTGTCTGCTCGGCAGGTAGGCTGCCTCTCCACTGATGGCAGACAGATGGACCCACGCACACCAGTGACATTAACGCCTGGAGGGTGACTCGGGAGATTCCTAACACTTGAAATACAATCTGCGGAACCGTGGCTGATGAGTAATAACGTGCCTGTCAGTGGATATGCCACCCTAACCGCTGATCTAAAACTCTTTGCGTATCGATGACCGCAACTTTGAAAAGTCTCGGTGGGGGTGCCTCTCCCAGGTCACATACGGTCCTGTTCTGTTGTGCGAGGGGCCCTGCCGAGCTGTGGACGAATCCACTGCTCGTGACATCAGCGCAGGGTTTTCAGATGCTGCCAGGGGGACGCACGGAATGACATTTCATCACGGTGGCCGCAGCAGATACAACTGCA
This sequence comes from Verasper variegatus, assembly GCA_026259375.1. NCBI lineage: Eukaryota > Metazoa > Chordata > Actinopteri > Pleuronectiformes > Pleuronectidae > Verasper > Verasper variegatus. Next base: position 15,369,696 of record CM048040.1, read on the forward strand.
TGATCTCAAATTCCAGCCACGGAAATGTGACACCAAGGCAGAATCTGGCCACTAAATTCAACATTGTTACCCGGACCAAGAGCGGTGTTAAAGCTCAGGACACGATGTGCTTAGAGACAGAACGTGTTAATATTGACAGCTGATGAAGAGGAGAGAGTGAGGCGGACAGCTCAAGCAACACGTGCACTGTTCAAATCTGAGGATGTATATGTTCGCATTCAAACACTGTTCAACTCAAAGTGTAAGAGAAGAGCTGCAGGTGTGTACACAGGACGAGATGGCTCCTAAATGTCAGTACATATAAATCCATCACTGACACAATAGCAAAGTCCCTGAGATACACACACAGGTTTGTGAAGATTTCCTTATTAGGCCTTTACATTGACTTCCATTCATTGTGGACAGCCTAATCAAAACCTTATCCCTAACATTAACCTTGACCAACTCATGCCTAAACCCAAACCTTAACCTAATCACAATTCACACCTCACCAGCTGACCTTAACCAGGACCTCAGGAATGACACTTTGCCACATTAGGTCCACTGGTTCTGTTCAAGGCCACAAGACCAGTGTTTACACAGCAAAAGGTACACACGGGTGAATGAGGGTGAAAAGTTACAAAGTTATCAACAATCTTCAAGACAAGTGCTTAACCTAACAGATGACCCCCCCCCCCCCCCCCACACACACACACACACATACACACTCACACAGGTTGGTGAGAGAAAAATAAGTGTGCACCTGTGAGGTTACCTGTGATGGGATCATCCATTATTCACTCTGTGGTGAGCACACAACCCAAGCATCTATACATTATTCAGCAGAGCCCCCCCCCCCCCTCTGCTGCAGGAAGACACACTTTATGTGTTCAAATAAAGAAAAAATAAAAAGATTAACGATGCCTGTGTTTCTCTCTCACACGTGCATGCGTGTTCACAGATTGGTTCAACTGAGTTTGTTGAGTGAGATTACATGAGCGATGGGTTGTTGTTGTGGAAGCAGGCAATATACCAGTCAACAGAAATGAATGAGCAACTATCTTGATTAAAGAGACATAGACAAAAAGATAGAGAGATAGAGAGATCATGTAGTTAGTGCTGATAACTAAATCATGGGACCCGTAGTTAAATTTCAAAAGTTGAAACTTAATGACATCCAAAAGGAGGAGAGCGCTCTTTGATCTTGTGAATATTTCACATCATCTCCAGTAACTATAGTGAACATGAACTAGATCCTTCTCTTCTAATAAAAGCTTTTGGCTGCATTTTCTCTTTTTTAAAATGTAAATTGAATGTCTAAATGTACAGTGTTTATGTTGATAAGTGTTTATTAAATGCTCCAGATTAAATTATTATCTTTATGGAAATAATTAATTGCTTTTATACTGCATTATTATATTGTATTACATTTTATAGACCAAACTATTTATCCAAAAAACCCTGTTATTGTCAGATTATTGATAATAAAAGTAACCGTTAACTGCAGCTATTTAACTGTGTATCCAGATTTTGGGTAAAAACACATTTTTAAAATCGAAAAACAAGTTCAAAATTTTTAATAATAAAAACACTGAAAATGTTTCACACACATTATACAGGACACACACTGATAAAGGGATACAATACTCAAATTTGAATTCTATAAAAAACAATAATAAACTTTTTACAGAAAACATGTTTTTCAGTTGCAGAAACATCATTATTAAAAATACTGTAAAATACTGATGGTAGAACATACAAATATTAAAAAATGGCAAGTATGTCTCCAACATACTGTTACACCACAGTGTTCTTATTGTGACAAAATACACATGAAGGTATTCCTGCATAACTGCATGATGGCCATACGAGGATTCACTCCCTCTACAAGTCCTCAATGCACGGAAGCCAAAAGTTCTGTTGAAAGAACAAGAGGAGAAAACATAAATGATCACTCTGTTCATTCGCTGTTTGTTCAGCAGTAGCTGATTTAGTGCATTTGATCAGTCTCACCATGTTCGTGCAGGCGCTGGCAAACGTCATGTATCGGGGATTAAACTGCAGCGTGTTGATGGGTCCTGGATGTTTCCCATCCAGCACGGCCACCTTCATCCCGCTCTCAGTGCTCCAAACGTGGACTCTCCCGTCCTCTGAGCCTGCACAGCAAGACGTGGTTAAACAAGATCAGGGAAGAGATCTCACAGGAGGGTCGGCCCAAATATAAAGCGTCAGAATGTTAGCTCACCGATCATAACAAACTGGGAGTCTGGAGTGAAGCAAGCCTCCAGGGAGATGCCTCTACTGTTGTTGTAGCCCTTCAAATGAGCGAGACAGAGAAACCCTCAAACACATACAAGTAACTGTAAACAGGTGCAATTCAATAGATTTGTGGCTGAGTGATTAAATGACTGTGTGTGTCTCTTACAGAAAAATTGTGCAGCACAGATCCACTGAATGCATTGACGACACGAATCATCCCTCCGTTTGTCGAGATGAGAATCTGTTTCCCATCGTTACTGAACTTGAGTCCAGTCCAGTCACAGACGCGATTAAACCTCGACTCAAAGGAGGCGAATGGACCCTTTCAACAAGGAGATAGAAAGTGTTATAGACACGACATAATACAGCAGCAGTACAAAGGGCTCACACACTCAAAGACACAAAATGTGAACACAATGAATTTGCAATTTACCTTGTCGAAAGCTCGAAGGTCGTAAAGTTTAATGGCCTGTGATTCTACCCCTGCAGCAAATATCAGCCCATCAGGGTCGAAGGAACAAACAGGTTTCCCCAGTGGATTAGTCAAACCCTGAAAGACAGACACACAAATAAGTAACTGTACTCAGTAGAGCGCATACCTCTGCCAAGGCCCAGCAGTGCCCTTAAACTTACTTGAGCTACACCAAGTTATACACACTAATACATATCAGTTCCTTAAATGTGCCTGATCAAGACCCATGAACGTTTTTTTGGGTAAATGGTAAATATTTTGAAAAATGTCCTATCTTGCAAAGTATAAGAAATTGAATCTGCTGGACCTGCCCTCTTTAATCTGCATCAAATTGAATGGGTTCTTTCCGGGCCCATCCTTCCACCAAGTTTCAAGGAAAACCAAACAACCAACAAACACACTGACTGGGGTGGAAACATACGCTCTGTGCCGGAGGTAATACAGAGAAAACGTGAGAAGTTAAGACAGAAAATATATAAATAATACCACCATATTTCAGCCAAATTATTTTTGGACTATTTTTTACACTTTACATATAGTGTTTAATTTACTATATTGTGTTTTAGCTGCTGTATTTTGGTCCAGTTTTCCATCTGAGAGGGCAGGTCCATATTCCTACAGCAGTTCTGGGGACACCCAGTGGTCACAGGACAAATACTCATTAATATAAAGAGATTGCCAGATTTGCCTGCTGTTGACTTAAAGCACCCTGATGTGCAGTAATTTCTGAAGTCCTGCTTTAAAGCACTAACAGCTACAGCAGTGGGTGTACACATTGAAGGCACTGCCCACAGAGAGCAGAGGAAGTTTCATTTTCCAACTTGTTCACAGAATAATCACCTGACAGTTTTGAGAGCGTAGGTCCCAGATCCGGATCGTCTTGTCCAGTGAGCCTGAGATAAACGTATCGTCCACTGGAGACATGGAGAGAGCAATAACCCTGAAACCAATATGTGGTAAACAATCATTTTAGATGCAGTTAAGTGCAACAAGGAAGAGAACAGGTAGCATGAAGTGAAAGTTAATGGCACCTCTGGAGAACTAGGTAACTAGTTGCTATGTCAGAGGTAAACATGTTCACGCTGATCAGGATTATAGTTTACCATTATGACTGCTCTTATGTCTATGTATTCAATTGTAATTGTGAAGATATACTTGTCAGCATACTAGGATAAGATATGGATAATTGATAGATTAGAAGATGTACTTAACTAATAAATGTATTACAGTATTACACAATATTAAAATATGATATTTGGCTTCTTGGTTTGATCTAGTTAGGACCTCAAGACCTTAAATACTTTCCAGTTTACACTATGCAGGAGAACCAAAATGTTTGCAGGTCTTCTGTTGGTATTTGTCTAACCATCACATGACAAGGGTCATGCATACTTTAGCCTCTTATGTGGTGGTCCAGGTGGTCACATACACTCACCTTGCAGTGTGACCGGGGAAATAGCGGATGTACTTGTTGTCACTCAGAGACAGGTATCGTATGGTATCTGCACGACACAAAACATTTTCATTCACCAACACTGAAACATGTACTTTAAGTATATTTCTCATCTTGGTATTTGGTGCTTGTGTACCAACAGCTGGCTATCGTGAGTCCCAAGGATGTTATGTTTTCATCCATGTCCACTTGCTTGTTTCATCCATTAGAGTTTGTGTAGGGGTGGGGCGTGACCCAAGGAAGAACCCATTGAATTTTGGTCTGGGTAAAAACATTGCGAGATGGGGTGCTTTTCAGTATTTTGGTTGATTTCTCAAAGAATTCATCTTGGATCGTGATGGGAAAAAGAAAATCTGACATGTTTAGGGGACTAATATTTATGAGTGTGCACCATGTGTTGTAGATCCCAATAATAATATGGATCAAGTGGATTGACGTGTTTCATAAAGGGGCTGATAGGCCTTGGCAGAGGTTTGAGCTCCACTGAGTCTCATTCTAGTTACCATCTAGTTTGTTGGAGCTGTAGACCACCGTCTGTGTATCTCCATGTGTGTAGCGGATGAGGTCCACTCCATACTTCTTGCTGAACAGAGTACGCTTGGGTCTGAAAAAGAGAGAATACAATGTTTAAATCAGTCAGTCATATGATCCCATGAGAGCACAGGGAACATGGGTTATGTTTTTATAGTATAATATATATATATATATATATATACACTAACTTTCCCTCCTGGATGTCATACAACACGATGCAGTCGTCGTCGCTGCTGGATATCGCATGTTGCCCATTCGGACTAAAGTCCACACAGTTGACTTTCTGGGAGTTTTCTCTGTAGGTCCGGGCCACTCGGAAGCTCCGTAACACACCGTCCGTGATCTTCATGTCTGCTGCGGCTCAGACACATACACACAGCCCGTAAAACACGACCTGCACCCGGCCCTCTGTTGTTTCCGATCTACTGGAGCCTGGGGGTCATTTCTGCTGTTTGTCTGCTACTGTCCTCACGGAGCCGCGATGCGAGTTCAGTGCTCATGTTTTCATTCAGACATTAAAAAACAGTCATATTTCATTGTGTAAACAACAAGCGGCCATATTGTTCCAACCCGGACTTCTTCTTCTTCTTCTTCTTCTTTCCGGCAGACTAGGCACTAGTTAGTGCATTGCTGCCTCCCACAGACAGGGAATTATCACTACAGTTTATGCCCTCAGTGCATGTCTTGCGATATAGATTGATAGTTTTAAGGAAGTGCAAGACTTCTCCAGCTCTCTCCTTCTTATACATCCCATCACCAAGCAGTGTTTTTACAGAAAAAGTTTCAGTACCCAGTTTGCCTAATCCTATAAAAAGAATATGTTGGACAGACTCCAGGACTCCACAGTTGTCCCAGTTACTATCTCTGTGTTTTCCCACAAGCGCCAACCCACCAAAAAATACAGCACAATTTAAATCAATCAGCATTAACTGACAAATTATTAACTGACCCATCCCATACTGAGGCCTCATGTAAAATCTGTAAAGTTGAGCATGCGTAAAGGTTTGTGTAAAGTTTTATATATATGTTCCCGTCAACTTTAATAGTGAGTGAAAAACAATATCAAAACAAGTCTTCGCTTGTGGAACTAAATGTTAGTTGTACAGTTCATTAGTGTGGCTTTATTCACAGTTCATATTAACACTATCATAATGTGTTCTTGTATTTTGAAAAATATACTTCTTACAAGACTCATGCTTTTATTTTGAAAGGTACCACTCGGAAGTAATTTAACGCCAAGCAGCACATGTTTCCTGTTTGTGTGTGTGTGTGTGTGTGTTAGAGCTTCTCTGAGGTTAATGTCAAACTAACACTGATCCACCATGAACAGCTGTAGAAGAATAGCCTGGACCGGTGACTGGAGCTCCGGAGTGAAAACCCTCCTGACCCGGTTCAGATCGCGGACAAACTGCCGCCGGGACCCGGGACCAGCGTCCTCTCTCAGCCGAGGCCAGGCCACCGCCGCGGGGGAGAAACCTCGCCTGACCGCCGCTGACCTGGCCAGGAAGGTCCAGCAGGAGAGGAAGACGCCGCCGGCCGCCGGGGCTCCGGTGTCCGCTCAGCAGAAGAGGGTGGAGGAGGTGAAGCGATTCAGCCTGCAGCTTCAAAACGTTCATCCTAACGTGCTGGCCAAACACCTGCTCAGAAGCGTGCTGTACCAGGATAAAGATGTAGTGGTCATCAGTAAACCACATGGAGTTCCTTTCAGAGGTAAACAAACCAGCAGCCTGCCCCAGTTCATATTACTCATCTACACTGCTTTATTGACGAGGCTCGATTAGGTTGTTTGTGGGGATCAGGTGAGAGAATATATTTCAAGTGCAAAAAGGTCATTAACTGATTACATCAAGGACAAAATCAAGATTGCCTCTGATTTAGGGCTGCAACTGGCAATTCACTTCATTGTTGATCAATCTGTTGGATATGTTTTCAGTTGATAAATTATTGATCTGAAAAATATCTGAGATGAAAGCTGTCATCTTTAAAAACCTTGTTTTGTTCTAACCAGAAGTGCAAACCATTAAAGATAATCAATAAATGTAAGTGTACAACTTAAAACTGCTATTAGTAAATATTTGGCATTAGAGTTTGATTATTGTTATCTGCCATGATTCTGTATGTTCCTATATATGAGATAAGTCAGTATTAGTTGTTAACATCAGCTGCCTGATAGTATCGATCATGCTTTAGTCCTGTTTCAGTATTGAAGATGTCTATAATGACTGTTTCAGTGGTTGGATATATTGATTTAAAAAAAGTGGAAGCTGAAGCTGGATGAAAACATGTGTTGTTGTTGTTGTTGTTGTCTCTCAGATGACTCCAGGGTCACGTCCATTTCGTCTGTGCTTCCTGTCCTCTCCAAAATGATGGACGGGATGAAGGTGAAGTCTGACTCTCAGCTGCTCCCCTGTCTGGGCCTGGAGAAGGAGATGACAGGAGTTATCCTACTGGCCAGGAATGAAGAGGCAGCAGAGCACATACTCAACCTGCACAGAAACAACCAAGTGAACAGAAAATACTGGTAAAATATGAATACACCTGCATTACACTAGACATGCACTGAACTCCCGATAATCTCCTGACATTCTCCAAAAGGGCTCTGTGCTCCGGAGATTTCTATGTTGTTGTGAAAGCGTCTGATCGGGAAATCTCCTGCTGTGTTCTTCTTATGGGAAAAGTAAACTCTGGAGAAAGTCCGGACCTAATCGTGTGGACATTCTCCGGAGTTCATGTCTGAGAATGGCTTAATAGATTCAAGGCGTCACATGCAAGGTGTCACTTGCCATACGTCTCAGTTCACGTTCTCCTGTTCACTGATCTTCCCTCAGGGTCATCACAGTGGGTGTTCCTGTGCCGTCTGAAGGACTGATTGATATTCCCATCATAGAGCGAGGAGTCGCAGGCCCTCGGCCGCACTACAAGGTGCCTCTTCTGTACTTTACATGCTGTAGCAAGTATTTTTTATTTCTGTTTAGTCATTGATTAAAACTCTATTCTATTATTATTTCAGTACTGCTCAATGTAAGGTGTGTGGTTTCTTCATTCTCACGATTCTTTTTAATTTCAGATGGCGTTAAGCCCTCTTTTCAAAATGAATGATGCAGGTGATGGTGTAACCAAAGTGCGAGCTCATAGACAAGCTCGTGCTGCCGTGACCAAGTACAGAGTCCTGGACAGCAGCAGTGGCTGCAGCCTCGTGGAGCTTCAGCCTTTAACCGGTTAGAAGATTCTTCTTAAATTACTGACGATCTCTTTTTGTTGTCGTCCAGTTTTTTACTTTAACTTCATCATTTTTCTTGTCCACAGGAGCGAAACACCAGATGAGGGTTCACATGGCCTTAGCTGTGGCTTGTCCTATTATCGGCGACCATAAATATTCCCACTTGGATAAACTGGCACCCCAGGTACAGTGTGTTTCAAATATAGCAGAGACCAGGGTGACACTGACACATGCACATAAACCAGCAGCAGCATCAACATCGATTAACGGCCAACATCATGCCACTCATGTTTTAGTGGCAGATGCCGATTTTAAGTTTGTCACATCATTTCACTTGTGCTCCACCGACAGACACAATTCTCCACTAATGGCATATGGCAATAACTGGTGTAAATGCCTTTTGTGTTTAATTTGCTTAGAGACCAAAATAGTTCAGTGTTTATCAGTCACAGCTGCCTTCCTCTCTTAGAGGTTGTCCTCCAATATGACTCAAGCTCACAGTCTCACATGGTACTTGAATAGTTAGAAGCGGAATATGCCAGAGAATCAGTAAATACAGGTGGGGATGGTGTCTGCCACTGGAACATGAGTGACCTAACGCTAACAGTGAGCAAACGCCTCGAAAGCATCTACCAGCAGCTTGGTTTTGAAGTAAGACAAAGGACAAACTCAGGCACCAGTGGATGGTCCTTTTTAGTTTGGCTGTGACTCAGGATGTAGAGAAGGTTAACCCCCAACTAGAAGGTTGCTTGTTTGATCCCCGGCACCTCCAGTCCGCATTTCAAAGTGTGACTGTGTGATAGAAAACCCTCCTGGAAGCCAAGATTCTTTAAATCTGCTCCATCATGTTTTAAAGTTCTTGTTTAAATATTCACGTTCATTTAAATTCAGAAATTGAGTGTTATTTGCCTATACTTGTATTTATATTATTACACATGTACAAAAGGAAAAGGACGACCCACATTCCTACAATTTTTTTTTTACAATTTCTAAATAACTTAACTGTACATTTTTGTCCACAGAAATTACCGGAACGTGTTTTGGGAAAGCTTAGCCTGGAACAGAGCAAGATCCGGCATCTTCCTCTTCATTTGCACGCTCGACAGCTGACACTGCCACAAGTTAGTCAAGCAGACCTCGACGTGTCCTGTCCGTTGCCTAAATACTTCACACAAACACTGAAACGACTGCATTTAAGTCTTCCCGACAAAAAGGAAGATTAATAACTACATCCTTGCTTTTGGGTGAAATTCTGTTCAGTCCAAACGATGTCTGCTAAATAGTGGGCACCAGTTGTGAAGGATTTCAGCCTGAAAAAGTGTGTAACCATTTAAATTAAATGGAAATGAATGCATTACCTCTGCCAAGAAGGTTATGTTTTTTTTATTTTTTTTATTTTTTTAGCAGGATTATACAAAAACTACAAAACCCATTTCCTCCAAACTTGGTGCGGGGATGATTCTTTGGAAGAAATAACATTTTGGTGCAGACCCCCCCCATTTTCTTGCACTATATTTTTTGACAAATAATGTTAACAATTTCCTTTTATATTTCTACTATAAGAACCAGACAATGTGTACGATTGATCGGCCTTGGCGGAGGTATGTGTTCCATTGTCATGCTAGTGTAAAGCTGAGGTCATAATCAAAAGAGACTGTAGTAAATGACTGTACAGTGCTACACAACTTGTTTTAGTAATAAACAAATGAAGAAAAATTGATTTACAACTATTTTTCAATGTAGTAAAACTACAATTACGTGTCATTTCCCTGGAGGTATCATGTGAATGCTATAAATCATTTTTAAAAGGCTCATTGCGAATCCTTGTTTCAAACATCAGTTGTATGTCCAGACTAGTGAGTGCCAGATTCTTGTCATTGTCAAACTGCACGACACGACTCTTCATTCAAGGATTAACAGTGCATGAGCTGGACAAAGACGTTTCCACCTGCATATCCTGTTTAATAACCAACTATACACACAGACATACAGGAGTAAGTTGGCAAATAAAATCCTTGATGGGTGTTCTTTAATGGATAGCTTCTTTGACCTGAGAAAAATGTTTCCGCCCACATGACTGCAGTATAGCACTTGACCATGTGAATTTCTGAGGGTCCGCTTGGGTTGTCCACAAGCACAAATTACGTCTTTTTGTTGTTTTTAGAAAAAACAGGCACAAGTTTTGTATTATTGAACATATCAATACATGATTCAATATGCAATCAGTATAGAAAAAAAAAAAGGAACCTTGAGCAGTGGCCCCTGTAATTGTCCTTTAAGATGTAATGTATCATAGTGGGACCTTGAGGAGAAGTAAGACATTAACTGACTGAGGATAAGAAGTGGAGGGAGAAATATCTTCATATATTCAGAAGATTTGACTTTTACAGGAAAAAGTAACACCTCTGCTGAGCCGAGACAGCAGCAATCCACAGACTGACCAGTGTTCCTGCAGTGGTGAGAATAAAACCTTGCTTAACCGCCAGGTTACAGAGGCGATGGCTTACGTTGGTGGTCAAGAGAAAGAGAAGTCCACCCAATCAGCTGAAAGCAGAAAAAGTAAGGGGAGAAATTCTCGTGTATACTCCTCAGAAGAAAAATGATTGTTTCAGAAGTGGATCCATTTTATTTGAGATGGCCAGTGAAGTTTAAAGTCAGGACAGCTACTGCATAGTCAACAATCAGTGACTGTGGAACGAGTCCCCATCAGTCCAGACAGTCCACTCAGTTTAGCCCATGTTCTCTGCACTGAACACCAATAATCTCCTGGATCTCTCGGACCACGATGATGCGAGCCAGGATTTGTTCCACTTGCTGATTTGTGAGCGGCTGCGATGAGTACCACATTGGGCTGTTGGGTGCAACAACAGGTTCTGGAGTCATGTAGTACGCATCATTGCGTCCTTTAATACTCTGAGGACTGGAAAAAGGAAAAGAAGGGATATTTTTTAAATATTTTTTTGTCTTCATATTGAAGATTAATCCAGCTAAACAGGATTTCTGTGATTTAATGTCACTCACCATTTGAAGAGGTAAAAGTCATAAAGTTTAATGGGACAGCGAAGTGGATTCTCCGGATCTTCAATCTGTTCTTCATACATGTCGTCAGTTCCTGAAACAGAAGTCAGCGTCAGCAGTTTCTGCTTCTCAAAAGGCAGCAATTCAAAGAAAGACTTCGACTGAGGCTAAATGCAATGAGCACCTTTCTGTCCGGCACTGTGTGGACCTTGTCCTTTGAGAAGGCGGATGCTGGTTGCTTTGTCCTTGGCATTGGTGGGGTTCTTCCTCGTGTGTCTGAGGACCTTAGAGAAAGCTACTTTCATGTGCTGTTCAGGTGTTATCAGGCAGAAATACCTGAAACAAAGAAAGATTTTTAACACAAGTGTATTTACATCTGAAATACATGACTATCGTTACAGAGAGCAGATTGGGATCAGTAAGTGGTGGTTACTCACTTTGTATTGAAGTACATTAGGGTAGTGAGGAGTGTGGCTGGCGAATGTGCACCGAGCTGTTTACACTCCCACAGCATCTCCTCTGTCACATGACTTGGAATGATGTAACCTAAGATTTAAATGCAAAAATAAGTAATTGTTTTAAATTGAAGAAGAAAAAACAAGCGTACATGTTGATTCTTTCTCACCTAACGGGTGGACACTTGGTTTCCACCCATCAAGGATGTTGTGTAAGGACGCACAGAAACGTGTGTAATATGGATCAGCGAAAACATCATCCACACGTCCATTGTCAGCGATGTACTATATAGTGAAACATATAAAAACACCATATGATAGGATTTTTGGATGGTTAAACAATCTTCATGTTCAAACAGGGTGATACTAACCTTTTGTATACACAAGAATACATAATACAGAACAGTCGGGGGAAAATTCTTCTTCTTCTGATCCACGTGCTTCCTGCGTCATCAGGGAAAGACCCAGGTTTAGCTCGGCTACAGCACTAGACACCAAGTCTTCTTGAAAACGCAGCGGCTGACGACCTGGACACAACCAAAGAGAGATGAACACAGGCAGAATTCATTAATTAGTGCTACAAAGTTCACCTGCTAATTTCTCAGTTACAAGAAGGAAAGTTAAAAGAAGTACTTCATGGCCGGCTCATGAAAATGTATTGCTTCTGGTGGTGTTAGTACATATAATGAAATATATCAGTGTTGTTGTGAATGTATGATAAAACAATTTACTTACGTCCTATTGGCGCAAGGCTGGTTTTTTCCTGCTTGCTTAGATCTATGTTTTTCCGTTTCGCCCAAAGCCGCCAGACCTCCAGGCCTTCCTCTGGCTTTAGACAGACAGGAACCAGAATTTCAGTGGGCGGTTCAGCTTCAGCCTCCGTCTGTACTTGACCCTGCACAAAATAAAAAAGTTAATGCTTTGTGGGAAAGAGGGCCGCAAGGCTAAATCACACCTTTAGATAATTATGTCGAAATAATTCACGCATGGTTTTTAAAGACGTCGGTCTGAAAAAGGACAGAAAAAATACCAGACAAATAGTAAAAAGGAAATCAGGAAGGTATTAGGAAGGTCTCAAACACTAGAAGAAGCGTTAAATTGGTAGATTTCAAATACTGATTTCTGGACTACAAGAATACATATATGCCACAAGTTTGGGTTCATTTCATCCTCCACATTCCCTGAGCTTTGTAAAGACGCACTACAAAGCATAGGACCAACTCAATTGCAGGTCAAGATGTCTAGTCTGTTAGTAAAATTGTATTCTAACCTGCAGATGGAGCTGCTGTTCTTGCCCCTCTTCTCCTTGACTCTGTTGATTTGGGTCCCATATGTGTACCGACTGTGTAGTGTTGTAAGTCCCTCCTACAGCCTGCACTGCCACAAGGTTGTGAATGTTCCCGTTCATGAACTGTGCTGGGAACAGGGTCTGTACCATTTCTTCCTGTGTCCCAGCGGAGGCCAACTGCACATCTGCAGACCTGGGGGACATTTTGTCCTTACCGTTGGTGGTGGTAACTTGCACTGTGCTGTACGTTTCCTGTGGTAAGGCAATATGAGTTACACCCTGCTGTTGTGGCGCAGAGTAGACAGGGATGGTCCAGGTCTCACCTGTGGGACCTGTGATTGTCCCTGTGGTGCTGAACAGCTGAGCACTGTCAACAGTGAGCAAATCTGGTCGTAGTGAGACATAGCTTTGCTGCTGCCCTTGAGGGATGGCCAGAACAGTAGCCACCTGCTGACCCTGTGGAACAGCATAGGAAACAGCTAGAGGGACATCCACCTTACGTTTCTTGGCAGGTTGGAGAACAGCTGAGGCAGAACCAGACCTCCTCTCTACCTCCCTAGGAGAGTCCTGTTGATGGGTAGGAGACATGGCCTCTATGGTCTGGATCTGGATCTGTTGGCCATCATGTAGCTGAATTTGTTGTCCACCCTGCAGTTGAATTTGTTGTCCACCCTGCAGTTGAATCTGTTGTCCACCCTGCAGTTGAATATGTTGTCCACCCTGCAGTTGAATCTGTTGTCCACCCTGCAGTTGAATATGTTGTCCACCCTGCAGTTGAATATGTTGGCCTCCTTGTAACTGAATATGTTGACCAGCCTGAAGCTGAATTTGCTGGCCCCCTGGCAGCTGAATATGTTGCGTTCCTTGTAACTGGATTTGTTGTCCTCCGGCTACAGCTGCAACCAGCTGTGCCTGAATCTGTAACAGACAGCATTGTGTAAAAAAAACAACACAGCAACAATCCATCACGTGGCTACACCTGATATCAGTGACTGATATTAAACTGCACCTGCTGTTGCTGCTCCTCTGTGAGATCTCCATGCTGGATGAACTGAGCTGTAGAGATTCCCTGCAAATCTTGCTGGGAGGGCGAGGCCACCTGAAGAACCTGGCTGATGGTTTGGCCCTGCTGTTCCTGGATCTGAACCTGGCATAGAGGGGTAGCATGGAAAATAAACAGACACACGAGTTAGAAATAATATACTTATTCATTTAATTATGACAAATTCCACAAAGACCATGCATTAATTTCAATGACGTTTTCTCTAAATTAATAATGGTATTTTTGATAAGAAAATATCCAGCTTCAATGATACAAAAACAATTAACACAGAGTGTATCAGGGTAAGTTGTCAAAGAAACATTTCTTCTCCACAGAAATAAAACACAGAATCTTAACCTAATGGGATATTTATACATTTACAGACACACAGTAAAAGACAGCTACAGGAGTTGAGAAACGGTGAATGATTGATCATATTTTAATGTGTAGCCACAGACATTTCTCTAAACCGCAAGTAGGGAGGAGGCATGGTTAACCATGAAGTGAATAAATAAAGGATTAAGTGAATGCTGTCTCATGTACTCTGACAATAGAGTATTATAGAGCTATACTGTCAACGGGAATAACTGACAGCAAAATTATTTTTGTTTTGAAGTGGAATCTCGTATCTTTTCTCAACAGTAAGTGGAGGTGTCAGAGCTGGCAAAACAAAACTACTTAACTCAAACTGCAATTCATGTAACTTTGACAAAGCCAATCAAACACCACACTGCTATTTAATCTGTTTTACTCTTGACAGTGAGCAACGACTGTTTCAGGACCCCTCCACCCTGCCCCCTCCGGCTTGTAATGTTGATGAGAAACAGATACTGGCTATAAACCAACCTGCACTTGGAGCTGCTGATCAGACCCCTGGTGCACAGACAGCTGAGGAGAAATCTCTGCAGAAGTCACCTGTACCCATCATAAAACACATATATAATAAGTATATATGGGCCGTGTAGCTGATTGATAAACTGTGATAACACTGTCCAAAGACAATAACCAGTCTAAAAAAAGGATCTTACCGGGCAAGCCAGCTCTAGGAGCGACCCTGCCACCTCTGTGCTGTCTGTGTAGATACAGTTGGCGTCCTGCTGCTGGTACACCATGGCTGTGGTGGTGGCGGCACCTTCCTGCTGGTTGAACTCCTGCAGCACCTCGGGGCCCTTGGAAAGACACTCCAGAAACTCCTTCATCCTGTGCTGGGGAACAGTGCGGGCCTTCTGCCGCACATACTCATCGAAGGACACCACCCCACTGTCCTGCTCATTCATTGTCACGTTGACCTGAGGAGAGAAGAGAATTGATCTGAAAAACACTTGAAACGCTTCAAGTCCCAAACATCTCATATTCATAAAGGGCTGCAATCAAAGTTTTAATGCAGATCAGTGTAATGAAGAGGAGGCAGTTGTTTAGGACCTGTTATTATATTAGCACAACATAATGAACTATCATTGTAGAAGTATCATTTCAATAGATGCTAATTTAAAAAGGGTGCGTTGTAATAACAAGGGACAAAGTGCATTTTAACTTGTCCTACGTCTGCTACGCTTCAACTTTTTAGTAATTTAAACATAAGTCACATAGACAGCACACATAAACGTACATGTATATTATGAGATACTTATTTTCATTATAAGCGTGAACCAGTATCGAAGCACCGACACTACGATCACCAGACATTTTTAGTTCTGGTTTAACAACAGCGTCTACGTTAGCTAGTTGTTAGCATGCTAGCTTCCCACTTAGCTAGGCAGTGTTTTGTCACAACACGCGCGCATATGTGGCTCAATAACTGTATTTAGACACCGTCAAATACCAAAGTGACGTCTTATAAATATACACCGTGTAATTAAAACACAGTGCGCGTTAACAAACACCAACATAAACAGTCCATTCATTGCAGTTGCACGGGGCTAACGAGCTAGCTAACCGCGGTGCTGCCGCTAGCTAGCTAGCTTGGTGGCTCCGGATCCCGTCATGCTACCTTAAATAAAACGAAATCCTCTTCTTTCCGCCAAGGCACGGTGTTTAAAACTAAAAAGCCGATAAACGTCGAACAGCTACCAGGCAGCGTGCCACTCGCCCCGCCACATAGTGCATGTGGCAGCGGTGGAAATCCCCACAAACAATGCTACGATTAGATAAAATTAAGAAGCAGCAGCGGCGGCAGGCGGCAGCAGGCGAGGTCTCTGACGTCTGCTTGTTTCGGGGCTGAGCTGGGATCCAGGCTGCGGTGCGTAGAAAAAAAACCAATAAGTTTCCCGAAGCTCCAGCAGAGCTCGGATTGATTTGTCCAGAGGAATCACTGGTAGTGTTCCTACACCCTGCGCCGCACAAACACACGGACAGCAGCGGGCCCTCGGTGTTTATCCAGCGGGATATAAAACGACGGAAGTAAAGGCCCCGAGATCAACGCGACTCCTCTTCAGACTGATGATGTGCGAGGCGGCGGCCTGTCCTGCTAACACCAGCCCCCTCCGCCCCACTACACGACCAACACATGTGGATCTGTGCTACTGACATATCAACACTGAAAACACAACACACACACACACACACACACACACAGTCCCATGTGCACAATTCAACACACATGTCACCATTTGTGGTGGAGCCTCATCAGATGTCATTATGTTTCTGTTGGAACGGGCCATCTCCAAAATACCACAAATACCATAATATCTACACATGTAATTATTATCTATTATCTGTCATTGTTTTTTATTAACTAAAAGATAGATATATAGACATATATATATATATATAGATAGATAGATAGACAGACAGACAGATAGATAGATATTTAGATAGATAGACAGACAGATATATAGATAGATAGAGAGATAGACGGACACACACACACACACATATATATATCTATATCTATATATATATAGATATATATATATCTATATATATATAGATAGACAGACAGAGTAGACAGATAAATAGATAGATAGATACATATATATGTAGCTAAAAAGACAGACATATAGAAAGATAGACAGACAGACAGACAGATAGATAGATATATTGATAGATAGATAGAACGAGAGAGAGGTAGATAGATAGATATATGGATGGATAGTTAATCTGAATGACAGCATCAACTGCAGGCTATTCTCAAAATCTAATCTCCATTTGTGTTTTATTGTACAGGTCACATTATCCATGAGGTGTGGATGAAAGCTCTGTTAAAATAAAATCAAATAGGTCTCACTGTTGTCAGACTACCTCCTCTTTGTGTCACTACATCCCTATAATTGTCCATCTATACTATTCACTAGACATTTTAAACTGACCATAAAGTGAACCGGGCCTGGCACACATTTGAATGCATGTGCCTTTAACAAAATCTAACCTCCCCAGTCTGCCTTAAAGAGCCAGGCATGTGCCACTGAGGGCCTCCCCCTGCTCGCTCCACAACAAACTGCCTCTCGCCCGTCTTAAGGTGGACCTACACAGATGCGCTGTAACCATGGGCTGTGCCCCTGACACACTGGAGAGGAAAGAGTTAATTCCCACACTCACTGCAGAAGAGCTGAGATTCTGCTCTCTGGTGGAAATGGTGGTGGTAGTTATACACGTATATTCATATTTTTTCATAACGACATGCCTTTACATCCCAATGATGCATATATATTTTTTAATATATATTTCATCATATGTTATGCATTACATATTCAGTCCATTGGCCATGTTATGTTTGGCATCAGACCTTGCAAATACTTTCCAAATTAATAAGCCCTTCAGTGTGTATGTGTCTATTTGGCTCCTCAGTATCACTTCATGTGACTTTGTTCCACTGTAAGAATCTTAATGTAATCCTTTTCAGAAGGGATTTACCTCAACGCAACTGCTGTCGAAAGAGCCAGTGGATTGTTATTTACTCTTTACTTGTATTAACTTTCTTAAATCTCTGCATGTACCTGGCAGATATTTACACAAGCTTTTTTTGTGGAAGTGACCCCTGGTATTTGGGCCCCGCTCTTTGTGTTTACAGATGACATCATGATAGGAGACTGCCAAGTCACCAGGCAGTGCTGCAACAGGAATAAGACGCCAGCTTGAAGACTTTATGGCTGTGAGCATGTGGGTAAATCC
The DNA here is from genome assembly GCA_026259375.1 of Verasper variegatus. NCBI lineage: Eukaryota > Metazoa > Chordata > Actinopteri > Pleuronectiformes > Pleuronectidae > Verasper > Verasper variegatus. The sequence continues at coordinate 15,387,526 of CM048040.1, forward strand.
ATTCTATTCTGTCCTCACTCTGAAGGCTCTTCATCTCCTACACCAGAAATCTGATGTTACTGACACTTTTACTGCAGCGAGAGATGGAGTGCAACGCATGAGGCATTAAAGGAAGCAGGACACAAGGAATCACAGGTATATATGAATTATCTGGCAATAATGAAGGGGGGTGGATTAGTTTACAGCATGAATTGTGCTGGCAACGTGTTTTGGTAATGTTGTGAAATAACTGAAATAACTAGACAATCCACTACAGCCCTGATTGACAAGCTTTTTAATGAATTTGCAGTTGTGTTTTGATCCACCATTTAAAAAATGTAATCAAATTGTAGAATTTCTCAACAGTAAGTCAGGACATGCTGTATTTATTAGCCTTGTGGTTTATGTTTTGAGCCGAGTAAAAATACACAGAAACAGAAATAACATTAATTTATTTTCAAAGCTCTGCCGAGGCTGCATTTGCAAAACCAGGTCACCTGCAAGAAGAGTACATCATGCTAAAAAAGAAGATTATTTTACATGATACTTGAGCTTTATTGTCTCCTATATGATTTTCTTTTTATTATTATCTATTTATTTTCTAATTTCATTGGTGGTTTATTGAAGTGGCAGCTTGCTGTCTGTGACCCACTGTGCACAAATAGATCTGATGGTATTATGCTGTAGTTTTGCCAAGCTGTCTCGGCCACAGATTTTGTGGAGTGTGAAGTCCCACTAGATTACTCAAGGGGATTAATGTCCTTTACAGGCTTGAACCTCCAGATTCGTAATCTGGGATTCTGTATGACTCCTTCACCTTTACTTAACATCCAAAGTCTCTCTACTGTCAACTTTTTAACAACTATGTAAAATATCCTGTAGCTCAAAATATTATGTGGAATATCACGTCAGCTCTTCCTCTTCTTTGTTTTTCTGCAGGTTTTGGGATTTATGTTTTGGGGCCAAAAAATGGAGGGTTCCACTGTGCTCTTCGTTACATTAATTGTGTGTCTCTTTTCACTTGGAAGTCTATTTCAAACCTCACATTCACTGGACAACTCTGATTCAGTCCAAATAAATCGGACCACGGACAGAAACAACAATGCCTTCATCATGGCCAGTGATTCTGTGGAAGGCAACGGACATAATGTAGACAAGGCAACATCACGTCAACTTAATATAACTCACATTCCAGTGGGGCAGGAGAGAGCCAGCGATGGAAACCATCCTTGGCCTGGAATCACTTTAACTAGAGCACTAGAACTTTCACTACACCACTTACGGGCCCAGGACAGAGGAGCTGACAAAGCTTATACTTCAATAACATCACCCGCTCACCCCAGTGTGCACGTCATCTCAGAGTCAGCTTTCTTGGAAGGCAGGCACATGACAGCTGAGGAGCAGTTCAAAGAGACTCGTGCATCCAGAGGAAAGGATGACTATCTGGATGGTAAGCGAACATGTGATTGTCAATAGAAGTCAAGCCGAGTACTAATCAGCTTCTCCTCATAGGGTCAGTCAGTGTCAGATACATACAACCCTCAACCCATATATTTAAAAATCACTGCAGATGCAGGATATTTTAACAGATTCAGTAATATGCAAACTAACCAAAGAATATGAAAATGTTACATTAAGTATACACTTCTCAAATTTTGACCTTGTGCTTGAAGAGCATGTGTTTTCCAAGAACTTTGTACTGTTACAAGTTGAATGCTTCAGTATAATGTGAAGTGTGAATTGTTGTTTATCTCTGTATGTTGGCCCTGCGATACGACCTGTTCAGAGTGTACTCTGCCTCTCAGCTAATTCCAGTTGGGATTGGCTCCAGCTCCCCCTGCAATTCTCAAAGGTTAAGCGATATTGATAATGGATGGATTAATTACTTTGTATCCAAGTCTTTTCTCCCTTCTTTCGTCCTTTCTCTTTCAGGTGGTGACAGCCTTAAACGCCTCGTCCAAACAAATCTGTTTACCTCCTTGACAAATCGAAACTCGCATGGACCTGGAGGTCCCTGTATGCTCGGTGTTAGACCTTGTGTTGTTCTTAAAAACCAGAATGGCACCAATCTGCTCTGGGACGACATGAGCCGCACGCTGGCGTTCGTCTGGGAACTACACGTCTTTGGATGTGCCAGCCTTTTCATACTGATGGCAGTCCTGGCAGTTTTGGGAATGGCCAGTGCATGCATCCTCCCTCATTCCCTCTGTCATGCCCTGACCCTGGAGAACAGTCTCCTAGTTATGGGTGGTAGTTTGCGTGGTGTCCTCCTGTTACTTGATCCTTATGGTACCCATCAGATTCTCTCTCGGGCTACTCTATCAGCGCTCTATAATGTCCCTTTCCAGCTTCTTCTGTGGGCACAGGTTGCCCTTGCTCTGGTGACACTGGAGGGGTTGAAATTATTCTTTTTTCCTCCAAAGCTGCAACGCCCATGGGTTGTTGGAGGGCTGGCTATATCACATTGCACTCCATTACTTGTAGCAGACCTATACTCCACAACTTTATGCCCTGCTCTCCCTCTGTTGCTGCAGACACTCTCCCTCTGCTGGGGCCTCCCATTCTGCATGGGAATCCTCACCAAGTCTCTCTCTTATCGAGATCCCTTCCTCATGTCGTCTGTGCCTCAGTGGTTTCCTTCACACAGGATTGACAGGCGAGCAAAGCGGGTAACAGCAGTGTGCGCCTTCTTCGGGGTTCTCTGCTGCAGCCTTCAGATGTATAGTCTCCTCTGGCTTTATGGGTTACTGGGGAACTGGAGGCGCTTTGGCTGGGGCTGGTGGCTTAGCCAGTTTTGGGCGAGAATCCTTGAGTTATCCTGGGGTTTCTCTTTGCTTGTCCTGGGATCATGGATCTTCTGGATGCCCTCTAATGCAGAGTCAAGGGCTGATTATTGGCCGATCAGATTTGAGATGTTTAAAGGGGTGGAGGAGAAAAGCTTGTGGTGTAGGTTCCTGGCCAACATGCGAAAAGGGCCACTGAGAAAATCTGAGAAAACCTGGGAAGAATTGATGCCAAATAACTGGGCAAAATATAACCTGGCTAGAGCAAAAGTCAATAATAACATACGGTGCCCATATGATGATCAGCCATCTATCCATACAGTAGAATACCCGCCTGATGCAGTTCACAATAGCAGCTCAGACTCTCAGCCTGCACTACTGTGGCAAAATGTAGGGGAACATCAATGTATTCTTTCACTGATAGAATTTGACATGCGGCCCCCGTCTCCTATCAACCTCAGGCGCAGCATTGGCAAAGCCCTTCACCATGAACATCTTGCAGGACGCCTGTTCTCAACACCAACCTCTTGGACTCACACAGAAGCCAATCATGGAGACACAACAACATTCCCTCCAACTTATGTTCGCTGTAGGTGGTTGTTAGATACAGAGTCGATTTCTGCATCACTTGATCATTTCCAAGTCAGTGAGCAAATACTGTCACCCAGTGCCACAGCTGATTATAGTGGAAGCATTGGGTCCCAAACCCCTGTCTATAAGGGAGGAGAGTTTAATTCAGAGCTGTCAGCAATGATGCATCAGTATGATGCATCTGATGATGTCACAGACCTCTAAATTTGAAGGTTCAGTGTCTAGATTTAAGTGGCTTCTAGTGGTGAAGTTGCAGATTGCAACCAACTGAACACCCCTCACCTCTTCCAAGCATATAGATCAGGAGAACCTACGGTGGCCTTCAGGTAACCTAAATATGTGAAAGGCTATCCCTCGAGCCAGTGTTTGTTTTGTCCATTCCAAGCTGCTGTAGAGACATGGTGGTGCAACATGGCGGACTCCACGAAAGAGCACCAGCTCCCCATGTGGATATAAAGGGCTCATTCAAATGTAACAAAAACACAACAATTCTTAGTCTCGGGTAATTATAAAAACAATTATAATATTAGACTACATTTAAAAAAAACAGCCCCCCCCCTTAATCCTAGTGGATATTTAAAGCCCTTAGGATCACTAGTCCTTCTTATTTTAAATCATCTCAACTTCCTAAAAAGACATAATCACCCTAGAAAGTATTGCTTCTGCAAGAAATGGACCATGTGCATGCAAAGATTACTTTCTTTTGTTAATCTAATTTGGTCTTGAACTGAAGTATGCTTCAAATATTCAGCACAAACACGGTATGCAAATGTATCCCTTGAGTTTACAAGATGTGTATGTTTTGGAAAAGATAAGGCTTTGACTTTCATTTGATCTTCTGATACAATTTTATATGTGAAATGCTTAAAAACATTTAAATGGATGGAAATGGCAGGAAATACTAAATAATATGATAATATCTCATAATGCAATTTGTTTCTATATGCCAATGTTATGCGGGACATAACAAATTTCCCATTATCTGAGTCAACATCTGGCTTGCATCAGATTTGTTTTGTAACTGTTAAAAGTTAGGTTAGTATGTATATGTTAAGCCGCCACTGCAATATGATTGGATGTTTTCACTTTGTTGTAAATAAAGCAACTTTTTGAATCATTCAAAGTCACAGTCTTTTTATAAATCAAATAGCTTGAAAAATGTAGTAGAAATGATCACAGCAAGCATCTTTACACTTTTAGTTCTGTCTCACCAGAGTAACATTCTGAGGTCAAAGGTCAAATCAAGCTTTGGTTAAAATAACAAGAAAATATGATTATTTATTCAAACTCTAATCTTAACCCTTTTTTCTGATGAATTTATTTGAGAAAATACTACAGCATTTATTGATATTTGTTACTTGTCACCATTATATTCTCCAAAAAAAATGTGAATATGATCTTACTCTATATGTAGTTACATTAAATATAAATTGAGATTGAGACTCTCAGCCGAGTTATTGTAAAGCAGGATCTGTTTTGTTAGATGACAGAACACGTTGAAATAAAGCTACTCTTCAGTTTCCCTCTTCCTTCCACTTCTCCTTCATGTGTCATGAGTCCATGATGGATCATCACCTGCTTCTCCTCAGCTCCTCACACCTGGCTGCCTGTGATTAGTTTGTCAATTAAGCAGCCCTGAAGAGAGGCATTTATTTGAGGCAGATCCACACACTGACCACCTTAGTGATAAGCTTATCAACAGTTTTACACACAGCACATGAGTAAAGTGCACTCATCATCAGAGGTGGGATGCATTTTAGAAATGATATGCTGTTCTTCATAGTGACGGCAACTCTAGCGTCTCTAAAAGGTTTTAATGGACAAGCTGTTGATTTAGGAGCTTTACCTGTGTTACAAGGCAGACTTCACTTCAGGAGTGTGGTGCCTGATGATGGACAACATGGATCTGTACTCCCAACTCGATACGGATCCCTCACCTTGTCTGATAAAGGGGGTGATGAAAAGTTGACTCCTGGTAAGTTACAGATCATCTGTCTCACAATGATATGACTCAAAGAAAAATACTGATGAGAAAATGTCTCCTAATGACAATAAGGTCTGAAATGTGTTTTTAATTTAAACAGGCTTAAGAAATGTATAAGTAATATTTTTGAAGAAACTCTGTGGTAAATATCCTAACATCTACATATTAAAATATATGACTCTAAATTGTAGTGCATCTTTTCATACTTTAAATATTATGGGTATTGGATTAAGACTTGAAAGGAGAAAATATCCCTCATACATAGCTGTGTGAAATCTGCTAGTTTCTGTTTAATACAGTCCAAGTGAACATTTGAGAATGTATTACTTTTTACTGGGAATGGGCAACGTACAGTCAGTTACTACTACTCCAACCCACAGCTTTAGATTGGGCAGATGAAACCTGGATACCAATACAACTTTGTATGGATCATAACATGAGCCAGAATTGCTATGAAATCTGCATTTTGTTGTTAAATCAAAACAATTAATGAGACTTGATGTATATGGTCCTATACATATATAAAATATTGGTCTACAGCAACATGAGTGATAGGTAGCTTTTGGACGCTTGATACAATATCGGTTCAGTGTCGGAGAATGAATTTGGTTAAATGTTGTAGTTCATAATGACAGCTCTGTAACATCCATCAACAGATTGAGTTTGTGCTTATGTTTCCAGTGTCGCACAGTTTGATGGCTGCAAAACTCAAGCGTCTGGATCCATCAGTACAATGCAGCGACAACTTGATGACTCTGAAGGTCAAACGGATAGGAGCTCCTCACGTTCTTGTGAATAGTGGTAAGTTTCAAATTAGATTGTTTTTCAATGCTGGGAAAACACGAAATTGTCTCTGTTTAAACACGGTTCTAATGACAAACAGGTGTGGGACCTCTTACCGCTCTGTCTCGAATGCCCTCCAGCTGTGGCTCCTCTGTGAAGCGGTCCCGCAGGCATGTGGCTTTTGCTGCACCCTACCAGGGCTGCCACGTCACCCAACAAGTAAGGTTCATTTCTTGTGTCATAGTCGCTAATTTGGTCTTTTAAAATCATTTGTAATCATCTGTATGGTAAACTGCACAAAACTGAAAGTATCTCTAGATTTTTATCTTAACACTGATCGCACTCCTTCAGTAAATCAACTTTTGTTAGTTACCTCTCCCATGAGGTTATTTTATGTCGTCACCGTTGTTTGTTGGATGGTTATTTTGTCAAACTACAAAAGTGATTTCTATGAAACTTGGTTAAAGGATGGGACATTGGCCCTGAAAGACCCCATGGAGTTTTGATCCAGAATTTTTATTTGTATCCCTTTCTTTAACTTGTAGGACATTTTATACAATTTTCACAAATTCCCCACTGAATAATGAATGGATCTTGATTTATCTATCAGATCTTAATGTAGTTTTATAAGAGGATTGTTTGCCCTTTGCTGAGTTATATGCCAAAGTGCCATTTGAGTTTAGTTTTAAAAAAGGTGACCTAAAATTCTTACAGTGTATGCTCAACCTATTTTTTATCTTATATATTTTTTAAATTTTATATCACAGGGGGGTGACTATGTACTACCACTGCGTTTATGGGGGAAACCCATGACCATGTCCTGCCCTGCTGTGCTACCACCACCTTCTGTTTCCTGCTTCCCAACTGGAATGGTGGTGAAGTTTGGGGGTATTGCAGCATATGAACTCAAAGTAAAAGGTAGGTGACTTGACATATTGCTGTTTTCTTGATTTCCAGAATGGCTTTGGTCATGGCTTTCTAATCTGATATTAATGCTGTTGCAGTTTCTGGTGCATGGGTGTATCTGTCATCAGTCTGTGGCAGTTGTGGAATTGCTCTTGACTCATTACCTGGAGGATTGACACTCACTGCACCCTACAACATAGGCCTGTGCATAGAGAACAAGGTATTGTGGAAGCCATTGTGGTTAAACACTGAGATGTATGCATGCTTTTGATTTACCCAGTTTCTTTCCTTGCAGGATGAGGAGTATTTACTTTCTCTTCTCTTGTTGGATGTTGAGCTCTTAGTCACATGCCCCTCATTACCTGAAATTAAATCAACAACTTCACCCCCTAGTGACAGTAGTCCGGTCTTGCAGTTCCCTCATTTCCATCAGTTTCCTCAGTACCCACATAACCCAGTGTTTCATGTGCCCACTCCTCCAGCACACACCCCTGCTCCTACCCCGAGTACAGTGGCACCACCACCCCAGTGGTTGCAGTTTCCCTCAGGTCCTGCTCAGTATCCAAACTGGCCTCCATATAACTTCTTTCCCAGAACTGTACCACCAACACAGTCTACTCCTAATAAAAACCCTGCTGCTACTCCTGAGACTGAGTTACCTCAGATGCCACATTTTCATTATGATTGGAAGCCTGATCCTCAGTTGCCACTGCCACCTCAGTATCACTTCCTGCCATACCCTAAACTCCCAGAGCCTCAAGAAGGCCAGCACCAAACTCTTCAAAATCCCAAACCTGTGATCCCTCAGGCCAAATCACAACCTCTGCATCCTCAGATCTACCAGGTCCCTGTGTTGTATCCTCCACCAAGGTATCCCCCTCAAAGACCAACTGTTGCTCCTACCACAGCTGCAGCCAACACCCTAAAGCCTGCTGATCAAAAGCCTTTTTATGCTCCACACCCTTATATGCAATATTATGTGCCTCATCAGGCTCCAATACCTGTTTTTCCTGATCCTGCAATCACAGCCTCATACAAACTCGGCTCCATTTGATCAGCAAGGACAGCAGCCTGTGCACTACGCCTGTGCCTCCACATTACTATTTCCCTCCTCACCAGAAACCACCAAAAACTAAATAGTCTGCTGATGACCCCCCAGGGGCATCACTGACTCACAAATTTTGATGAACCTCATAGATTTGACTAGAAAAACTGGAACAAACACTCCAAGGATTCTTTCCTACTTGATGGAAATCTATCGCTACAGGGCTAGCAACTTGAACATGTTGTCATGCATTTAGCAAGAGGGATTCAAAATGTTAATTTTCTCAAGCAGGAAATAAAAAGCAACTTGAGACACACAACCATTGCCTGAATGTGTGTTTTGTATATTTGTTTTTTGTATTTGTAAATAAAGACATTCAGGGCTGTGACTTAAACACTCAAAATTTCCTAATTTGGTGCCCTCTGACATAAAACCACAAGAGCCTATTGCAATTTCCTTGAGCCCAAGGGTGACTTATTGATATCAATATGAGACAACAGTGCAAGTATAATAAAAATGTATATGCAGGTAAAGTATTTTTGGAGGGTATAAACTATTTCTTAAATGCTGAATTTTGACCCAAAAATCCAGGTTCCTAGTCCAGGGGTTGAAATGCAACAACAATAGAGGTCTAAACAGGTTTTTGTTAATCTATTATTTAATCCCAACAATTTTTAGTTTTTTTGTTTAAATCCACTAGCGCATTAATGGTTTCAGCTCAATGTATTTCCAACACCTTGTCCACAATGCCTGGAGTAAAATTCACTGATGGTTCGTAATTTTTATTGTAGACTGTAACTTCCCTCAAATAACTGCAAACACGATCCCAGCAGCATCTAACCCTAATGTACGATCATTTCATCTTTTAGTGACAGGGGTAGGCGTTATAATAATCAGTGTAGCACACCTGTGTTTAGTTTAGTTGGAATAGTTTGGTTCAGTTCACATGTGACAAACCAGTCTGTCACATGAATTAATATAGATTATTATATTACTATTAGGATGAATATGGATCATGCACGTGAGTCTACCGCGCATCTCCTCTCACGTGACATTCCCCCAGCCAATACGCGTTCGTTCGTCTAAAACACTTGCTGTTTTTTTTTTTAGTTTTTTTTTTATGACAGTCTCCTCCACTTATAAAACATTATTTTATTGTAGACATATTATTCACGTACGACCCATTTCCCCCAGAAGACGACATTTTACAGCCTGCGGCCCGATCTCCGGACTGACGCCGGATCCCACGCAGTCTCCTCAGGGCAAACAGCGCCGCAGAAGAACACCCAGTTCACAAACACAGCGACCGACCGGACCGGCTCCACTTCGCGGTCATGTGCGCCGCCGGTGTGGTGCCTGGGTGCCGCTCAGCTGTTCTGACGTCGAGCACGCTATTTGACGTCACCGTGGGAGTGTTCCGCCGTCGGGAGAAATGAACGGTCATCAACACAATCCTCTCAGCGCCCATGTAAGTTCACGCTGGCTAAACACTCGCATGTCGTCCTCCGCGAGCTGCTCTTTGAATGAATCGCGTGTCCACGTCGCTCGGCCCGCGCGCGGCTCACGGTCTGTGGACGGGGGTTTACGGTTGTGTCGCGGTGCCCCGGTCAGCTGAAGCGAACCGTGGCTGAGGAGATGTGTGCTTTTTTTTTTTTTGATTAGCTTGGGAGGCTAGCCGGAATGCTAACTGACAGTCTGAGTGGACGGATGGCGAGTAAGCGCCTGTTTTGATCGTCTGGACAGCGTGGGTGGGCGACGTTAAGTGTATTTACATGTGAGTGATGCTTTTGTTTTATTGCCACTGCTGTATATATTTAGCGTTCAACTTCAGAGACAACACCCAGGTCTGACAAGTACATATTTAATTATCCCGCAGCGGTCAAACCAGGACATGCTAAATGAGTTACAGTGCGTTCGGCTGACTGAGCAGCTTGTCGTCAGGAAGCACTGGATGATGTTACCTATAGAGAGAGGTTGTCTAGTGGAGGAGCTGTAGCACAACACCACCCTGGAACACAAGCCTCCTGAGGTGTGATTTAAAGCCTGGTGGTGTGTGACAGACGGTCAGCAACACATCTCCGATCTAAACTCTCACATTGAGCCTCTCATACCTGTGAGGGAAGTTTCATTTATAAGGTACATACACAGGGGAAGATTACAAGTCCTGTACAGGGACAATAAAGAGACACGTTTAAAAGAAACCAGTTTAGAATCAGGAAGCCGAGTTCACAACAATTTGTACACCTGTCCAATACACCTATATACATACAGACCAAGACAACAGCAATAAAGAGAAATGCAAAATATAGAGTATACAATTAAGAGTTACAGTATGTAAAAAGTCTGTACAATAATAAAGCTTATCAATATTTGTTTTAACAGGCAAATACTCATTATTGAGCATTAATTTACCTGATTGTACGAGAGAACTTTTCACATGTACATCACATTACATGGTGGATTCACGCGTTCCAATCTGCAACGTTGGGAGTAGCCAGTGAACGTAATGTAAAAGAGAGTGAGCAGAGAGGTCATCGTGGATGTATGACACATCAGCTACAGTAAATCTAAGGTGATTTGTTCTGGTGATCTGTCCCACAGCCTGGCAGCACAGTGGATTAGTAAAACATGGACTGACATTCATCAGCCTAGCGTTTGCTTCTTTGAAAATCAGTGAACAAGGTCGTAATAAGGGGATGTGCGTTTAAATCCCCCTCACCGGGGGGCGGGTATTCAAACGGCACACTTTATATACGAAGAGGGGCTGATATCTGCAGCTGTGGAGGAACTGGAGGCCATTCTGTGTCTGTGCAATCAATATGAAGCACTTGTGCCTCGGCAAATAAAGAAAAACGCGGCAGTGTAACCTCGCCCCGTTCAGCAGCACCGGTGTGCACCGCGAGGTGAAACGAACGCCCTCCGGTGCACCGCCTTAGCCTTTAGTGCTAGCAGCTGGAGGGGCAGATAAACCATCAAACTGAGCACAGCGCTTCGTCCTCACTTAATTTAACACGACGATTCGCAGCAACCCGCAATTTAGCGATAAACTACATTGACACTTTCAGCAAATATGTCTTACTGTTGTGTTTGTTACAGACCGGGCCTACGAAAGTTAGCCGGCGAGCTAATGTCATCCTCATCTTATCTCTAGCTAACGTTAAGCTGCTCGGGCTCAGACTGTTTGCAGTAACACAACTTAACTCATAAATACTGACAAGGATGTGTAATGTACTTCATCACAGGGTCCGCCTGTCATGTTTGAACAGTTGCACCACGTGTGGAGACACTAGATGCACCTGTCTCAATAACATATAACATGCATGTTGACAGAAAGCTCTTTGTATTTTCTTCACTGACTTGCCTCAACAATAAGGAACCTCATTTGCAACAACAGCAGTTCTTGAACAGGATGGTGGCAGTCATATGCAGGAAGTGCAGAATCGTTGTGTTAAACTATTTCTACTGTACATTGTTGTGTTAACCAACTGTTGTTACATTATCACACTGAACCATTTTATTCCAGTTGTGGCTGTGTGAGATTATGTCCTGCATATATCCTCAGGGGAGGGGGGCTATTTGGCAGCATTAATTAACATTAGACAATTCATTAAGCTAACAGGCCTCGGGGGCCTGTGCTGTACAGAATTACAGCACATTTCATTTTTCCATTTAATTTATGAACCCTCAGGCCTGCGTGAGCTTGTTTTTTGTTATTTTTTAACCACTTCCCTTGTCATTGAACCTAAATGTCTGGTTGATCAATGTGCTTTGTTCATGTAGACTCTAACTTCTTTCATTTGAACGTAGGGGGGATGTGTAATGCCATGTTATATGAACACATTCAATCTTAAGTCGAGAGCAAACCCTACTGATCTGGTTATTTAACTTATCTCACCTGTGAGGTACCCTGTGGAGGTAACTCATAATATCACTGGTTTATTTTCAACATACTTCACTCTGTTTGTCTGTTTGCTGTTTGGGGCTGCAATCAGCCACCTCCCGCTGCTGGAAGGAGGGTTGAAGAGAGTGGACTTCTCTTTTCAAATAATGTCTTGCTCATCAGAACACGTGCTTTTTTTTTTCTTTCATGTATTTCGGCCCCCGTATGCTGTCACATGTGCAACAGCTCGTCTGCCCAGGGTCCACACAGACATTGCTTGACTTTGTCACCAGTGGGTAAAAACTCCTCAGGGTACCTTTAACATTCAGCATTGGTCGCGCTAACATAGCTGGTACAGAATCACCATATCTAGAATACGTTGTCTACCCTCCTACTCTTATTTTTACTGTCTTCTGTCTGTGATTTGTTTTATTTTTCATTTATTTATTTTATAGTTTCATTTTCTTTTTTTGTCACTCTGTAAAGCAGCCTTGGGTACCTTGAGAGGTGCTACACAAACTTAAGCTATTGTGATTATTTATGTTTGAAAAAATTGTCAAATGCCAAGAAAATATCTGCATTGCCCCCTCAAGTTTTTCTTTTTTCTGTTTTTTTTCTTTGCAGCATGTGATTTTCCTAAATGTCCTTGGAAACAGCTGACTAAAGTTTGACAGCTATCTCATTAGAATTACCCAGAGCTTGGATTACTAAGCCCTTTCCTGTGTTAATAGACCCACACTTCATCTGCTGATGACCACATACAGAGGTATGTTTGTCTGAAGATGGATTCTTGCTGTGATTAGCATACCTTTTATCATAATAAAAGCTTGCTTCATTTTACTTGATCATATTGATGCTGAACAATATTATTGACATTACTCTGTATATGTTACAATATATAGGCTACTATACGATTTAGAATTTATCAATTTAAATCAGATAAATAATAAATACATTTTTCCTTTACATTTTCATATGCAAGAGACAAAACAAAAGTCACAAACTTATGACTGCTATAGGACTATGTAGGAGTACAGGTTTAATACATATAGACTGACCTGTGCTGTAGCTACGTGTCTTGAATACACATAAAAGCCTAAATGCCCCTAGACATGCACAACACTAAGAAGATGGCGTGACCTTGAAACACGCTGCATGTACAGAGAGTGATAGGCGAATGACGGCTGACCCACTTGCGAGAGAACACTTTGCCCTCAGCTTGGAGGAGTCAGACACCACTGTCCCTTCATTATAGTTAAATGATGTGGTTTGATATCTCTGCACAACCTTTGTTCCTTGGCCTTATCTTGAGCTTACAAAGCACTGCGTTGACTGTGTGGACATAATCCATGATTCATAATCAGGAAATGTGGTTAGAGAGCAATTATTTTTTCTATGAGAGGCACCAGTAGATGAAGCTTAGTGATATAATCATATTTTCTATGTAATTACATCAGGGTTTGCACTAATGTGTCAACAAATATATTGATTCTGATGAATGAACGAGCAATAGTATTAGGTGGATGCTAAAACATCGATTTAAACATGAATAAATCTATTTAAAATTAGTTATTCTTTGTACAAGCATGTTGATCAGCAGGGAAATTGATAGGATACTATTTAGTCGTCCTCCAGGCCTCCACAGTGGGATCCGTTCCAGTGCAGGCTCCGCTCTCAAGTCAGCTCCACTGTCAAGACAAGAAATGCACACAAAAAATACTAAATAAAATTGTTTAGACTTCTAGTGGAAGCAGTTTTATTGTGTATTTTTATTCAATTATTTTTTCACATTATAACATAAAACCAATCAATTCCCTAAACGTTTGTCTGTACTGTTCTGTTATGTTGTACATAACATGATTACCCCCCATAGGGGTAGGCAATGTGGCTCAAAATCATATTGTGATAAAGAAATTAATATCAGTGGATATTGAGTATTATTACGATAAATGTCATGTCATTATTTATGTCACTAAGCGGAGGAAGTGGCTTCAAACTGTTTTTTTTATGAGCAGAGAATGACAAACACTTGAGATACAGCAAAACATTAAAAAAAGTCTGCGGTTGATCAGTTATGTGTTATACCTCCTTATGATGCTGTCGTAAAACCACTGAGAATTTCCTCTAAATGACGAGAGAAGACAAAAAACATGTCCTTTCCTTGTCTGACAGTGGAGATGACCTGAGAGCATAGTCTGCACCGAGGAAGCCTGCTGTTCTACCAACTACCCTTTAACTAAGGGCTTTCTAACAGCAGGACCAGCACTGAGTCACTATGTGTCACTAATGGAGCAGTTCATTGTGCTGCTGGTTTGTTAAGTGATGTTTAGCTGCTCTGCTGACTGGTGCAGTCTTTTACGTCTGTCAGGTCCATCACTTTGTGCTTTGGATATTTTATCAAGGGTTCAGGAAAACATGTCACACGTCCAACTTAGGTTCTGTAAAATGGACTGTAAAAATAGATGTGGGTGCTTTAACATTAAAGTGAGAGTAAATCAGAAACTTACTTCAGAAAGAATTTGTATTCTAGTCATTATGAAAAATGTTTAAGCAACTTTCCAGTTGATAACGTTCTGCATTGTTTGGGGATTTTGTTATTTCTGCTTAGTAATAAGTGTAATTTAGGTTTAACAATGTGCAAGTATGTAATTTAGGACACATAGTGTACAAACAAAATCCCTCCTTCCAAAAACCTTTGGAAACCTGTGCAAACCAGTGTAAAGCCAATGTTTGTGGTTTGATTCCATGTGAGTGAAGCGTGCAGAGACACAGCAGAACCAGTGGAGCTCTAGATGTCACTGGCATGAGAAATCACTGTGCTTGAACACTGGTTTTAAAGCTTTCAGTTTCATTGTTGTATATCTTACTAAACAAAGATTGTATCAAAAACCATGCAAGGTGGGTTGAAGATTTTGGCTTTATTGATGATTATTTAGAATAGGGTCAAAGTATTAAAAGAATAAAGTCATATTTAATAAGACAGGTCATAATATAAAACAAATTTAAGATCCAAAATCTTGAACCAATCTCACTGTCTCTTGAATTACCATGAAACCTCTGTGAAAATCACAAAGATGTTACCAACAATAGCATCACTGCCAGTAGTCTGATACTGCTATATAGCCTAAAATTACAACTTTAATACATAATATTATAGCTTTATACTAGTAAAATTAGGACCATTATTCCTTGAATTTCAGATTTTTCTTCCTTTTTAAGTGGCCCTAAAATTCATTCATGCAAAATAATTTTAGCCAAAATCAGATCAGTGTCTTCAATGTGGGGTTTTCATGTTAGGTACTGTGAACAATTTTTATACTGAAATCATCATAAATGATAAATGGTCGGACGCGTTGATCCATGTTTGAGCCATGCTTTGTCATGTCTCTTTCTATATACTGATTTCATTACTGAAACAGTGTAATGTCATTCCAGGCATGTGCCACTTACTGCTGGCTCTTATGTGTTTAAACAAAGCTCCGGTTTCTTAATGTCAGCATGTTTAGAAGCTTTTAAGTCTCATTTGATGCAGGATTCCTTTTACATATCCATTATTACAAGTTATTGCTCAGTTGATGGCGTGTTCATGTCTGTAAATGTCTGGGTGATGCCTGTATTTGACCTGTTTTCCTTCTCTTTTGTATGGAGCATTTTATTTATAGTTTTTTGTTTATGTTTCCGCTTCATTTAGTCGATCCTGTGTTGTGAGTCAGAAGAGGAAAGGCTGGGCTGATGGTAAGCTCCTTCTCTTTCTTTCTTTCTTTCTTTCTTTCTCACTGTCTCATTACACATCGGTCAACTAAAAGGGTTTTATATATATTAGCTGTCATTAGCGAGGTAAAGACTTGGAATGGTTTTTTACATTACAGAAGTGATCCTTGTTATGAAATGAAATGCAAAGAGGTGAAGGCTCTGGATCTTAAACAGATGAGAATGACACAACAGTCACTTTCCATTTAGAATTTAATTTACAGTTTTCACACTCTTTTTGTTAGCATCATGTAAGCACTCCGTTATGTTGATTCTGTTCATCTTCATGATACATACTTTCTGAAATGTAGTTATTCAACTATCTTGAGAGCTTTTGTACAACTGAGCTCAAAATAAAACAATGGAAATGAGATTTCACAAAACATCAAAGGTTTTCAAATTTCAACATTTCAGAAACTGTTCTCAAAAGCTTGTTTATTTTGTAGATTTTGTTTTTTGCAGCACTGGGTTGACACTGTCAGACATGCCTTCTGCTAAAATGGATACCTAGTTTAATTATTAAGATTTATCAAGAAACATCTCACATTGTGCTGAAAAAGTGGTCACGTCTGTGCCAACCCAGTTTAAGTTGCTTAGTGTTTGTTTATATTCTGCTGCTGCTGTGTTTTATGTTCATCACTCACTGCTGCATGTCATAATCCATTTTATTTTCCTTTTGTGGTAGACAAGCATGACATTGAGCCAAGCCACAGATGCATGCCCACTCAAAAGGCCCAACTGAGCACCATCCCCTCTGCTTCCCGGCTTTCAACCAGCCTCTCAGTGGGGGGGGGGTGGGCGGTGTCATCGGGGTGCAGCTATTCCCTGCACCCCCAAGTAGAACCTCACTGTGAAACTGGAGGTCTCTGATGGATCAGGGTAGTAGTGAACAGAGTCCAGATGAGCCGGACACAGGAGGCCGAGCGGAGCTGGAGGTGGGCAGGAGGGCGTCGGAGTCAGAGCACGGCTTGTCCAAAATCACCCATAATGCCCTGGAGAACATGGGAGCGTTGGGCCATGGCCTGAAGCACTTCTTCCAGCCACAGCGCCGACGCTCCTCCGTTTCCCCACATGACTCCGCCTTGTCCTGCGCAGGCGCCCCTCCCTCCGAGCCCACTGATGTAGTGTCAGAAGTAGGGGATGCTCCTGCCTCCTCGGCCCTCCCTGTGGATTCTGACAACCCTGCCGCTTCCGCCCCTCCTGCAGCTCTGAGCCGTGTTCTGCTGCAGATCCGAGGTGCTCCACCCATGATGAAGCGAGGCACCAGCCTGCAGAGCCGCCGCAGCAAAGCTGGGGGTGTGGGGGATGCTCCCCAAAAAGGGAGCCCCCAGATCCACAGGCGCAGCACCCACGAGGCCCTGCTGCAGGCTGGACGCCCACGCTCCTCCTCGACCACAGACACACCTAGCAGCCCAGCATTAGCTGACATGCTGCTGACTTCTGGTTACCACTCCACCGAGGAGCCTGACAAGGTGAGTTCTTCAGAGGAAGAAATTCCATTCTTGATGCCAATGACTCACTGGGTGATTTCAATGTTATAAATAGAGCTACAACGACATTCGCTACTCTTTTCGTTTCGGCCTAATCTGCTTATTTAACTGTGTTGGCTACAAAATATCAGAAAATTGTGAAAATAGATAACATAACTCAACACAAGTTGACCTCTGTGATGACATAAAGGGAGCCTTCTTCATTTAGGAGAGCTGGATTCTAAGTTACACCCACAACTCCAGCTTGATCCTGTAGAACATAGTCTAGGTCCTAAGCATCAGAGATTTCAGACTTAAATTGAATTGCCTCCTCGTCTTCCTCATCCTGTTCTTCATACAGCATCTTTATGAACATGTCAACCGTAAGTCTTAAATGATTGCGACCAGCCATACTAACACTCTGGAAGAAAATCAAAAGCATATCTTCAAATGCATATCGGTCAGTCTATTAAGTATATGTTATATTTCAAGTTTTATTTTGTTGATCTAGCTATGGTTAACTAGCCAGAAAATAAGCTAGCTAGCTAACAGCTAGTTAGTATTGTAAATGATTCTCTTTCTCACTAGAAATGGATTGTAAAATCAGACTTACATGCATCAGATGTGCAAAAGCAGCTGTGTGAATTGAATAATAGGTGCTCCGTAGTGATTACATACTGTATGGGTCACTTTGACCCATGTGTGTAAAAGTGATTTAGAAATACAAAATTTACGTTTGTTTATAAAGTAAGAAAGGGAAAAGGAAAATTATGATTTGTGGTAATCAAAAATTATTAAATGATAAAATACATTCATTTAAAAAATATAGCAATAAACACTCGTGAATGAAATAACACAGGAAATGAATACGGGTAATTTTTGACCCATGTTGTGCATTAGAAGGGTAATGATACAAAAGGATTTGGATGATCAAAAACAAGTTAATTGGGAAATACCTGAAATATTGAATGATGAAATTCATTGCAAAGATAGAAAATAAAGACTGAAAGTTTGTGTGTCAAGGGCTTAAAAGGCTGTTAATGGTTCCGATGTTCCAGGATGAACCTGTGAATGGGGAGATAAACTGTCTGCGGTGGTAAGTCAGAGATTGCCTTTGAGTGGTTGTCACTATGAGCTTTAAGCCTTTCTAATTTTAGCTTTGGCTGTCTGAGTGTACTTCAGGTCAGATAAGGCTCGCAAGGATAAGCGATCTCAAACTTGTGTCCTGTTTTGTTTTTTGTTGTTTGACTCTGAATGTTCATATTAACCTGTAAACAATATCTCTAATGTTATTATCAGTGAAATTTAAAAGGTCAGATACTAGCTGTATAATAAGAGAATATCTGGAATGATCAAACATAAGGAAGTAGATGTCATAAATACTGGCTACTCCGCGGTGTGTGGAATTGAGTTTAAGCAAGTTGCAAACATTGCACTGTCCCGCTAATCTTGTAAAAACCTTTTGACCTGTTAATTTGTAATTGGCACTTCTCAGCTGAGATCCATTTATTGCTACACAGCAGCTGATGCCAAGATAGACAGCTTCCAATTGGTACAGAGAAGTCATCTCAGAGCATTAATTGTCTTATTTGCTGTTTGCTTGACCTTTCAACAAACTTATATTCACCCCCTAAACTGCAAAAACCTGTGGGCCACTCAAAAAATATTAATTTTAGTTTCTGCTATTCCTAACATTTGTGTCCACCTCTGTTTATGTTTTACCAGATTAATAAAAAAATAAAAAAACTTTTGTAGAATAAATTCAAATGAATACAAATTTAGATTATGTTTGTTTGTCATTTATGGCACTATAATATCCAAAAATTTGATTTGGAGTTCGCTGTACTTCCAGCCATGGTTGTGCTGTTTCTATAGAGTTGCAGGACTTTATATTGCAGTGAAAAATGAACCCACAGTGAATATAACTTAAACAGAAGCAAAAAAAACACCCAGATCGGGGGCTTGAATGGTGAAAAATGAAAGCCCTCTTGACGGCCTTATTTTATCCTGTCTTTAGGTACTGTGACATTGATGCTGTTGTAAATAATCACAAAGAAAACTAATGGGGAAATGAAAACCACAACAACCTGATCACAAGCCACAGCTTGTCACAGCTACTTGTTCACCCAAGATGCTTGACACCCTAAGTCTCCAGATTAGAGAACCCAGTTGTCATTATTGCATATTCTGTCACAGCTGCAGTTGGTGTTAGAGCAAAGTTAGACAGTTTAGATTTTGAATTGTAATCTCCCCCTTTTGTACTCAATCAGACAACATAACGTTCTACTCCATTGCACATTACAGTAGGGGCTGGTCTCTCTTATGATTGGGTCGATTCATTTAGTGTTAATGACCAAAGTTTAATAATTACCTTTCTTCTCAGTGTGGGCCTCAGGGCATCAAGTGGATTGGCCTGAGGGGAAAATTGTAATCGATGGCATAACTCCATTAGAAGCCTAAGTTAACTCGGCTACAATTAGTCAAAGTATCTCCTGGAACTGAAGCTGAAGTGACCATCAATAGGGAACTTCTGCTTTACCTGCACCATCTACTGTTGTGAATGTGTATTTATATACATGTTAAGTACAATAATATGACATTTGATACTTTCTAGAAAATTACCATTGAAAATGAACTGGGAACACAGTCTTTAATCAGACCATTCCATCACAGTATACAAACTGTTTCAATTGAGGTGTTAATGAGGTGTTAAAGTCAAATACTGACATTAAGATTTCATAAAAGGTGATTGATGACATGATGACATCAAATAACAGTGTAGTTTTTTTTATTATTATGAACTTCTAATACATGTAGACATTTTTTCACATTTGTGATCTATTGTTCTCTTTATTTACTTCAACAGCTGGATCGTTATGATGGATCGGGCCTCGCTGTGTCGCCCAACGCCCTCCCCTACGGCGCAGACGGTTACGATGTAGTTGACAGTACCCCAGACCCCCAGCGAACTAAGCAGGCCATCGCGCAACTCCAACAGAAGATCCTCAAGCTCACAGAACAAATCAAGATTGAACAAACGGCGCGCGATGACAACGTGGCCGAATACCTGAAACTCGCCAACAACGCAGACAAACAACAGAGTGCACGCATCAAACAGGTGTTTGAGAAGAAGAACCAAAAGTCCGCTCAGACCATCCAGCAATTGCAGAGGAAGCTGGAGCACTATCACCGGAAGCTCCGAGAGGTGGAGCACAACGGCATCCCTCGGCAGCCCAAAGATGTTTTCCGAGACATGCACCAAGGGCTGAAAGACGTTGGAGCCAAGGTGTGTTTTTATACTGATGCCTTCATTATTCCTTGCTGCCAAAATCTACTCTTATGGCATTATAGAAAAGGATTTATGTCATTTTACAGACAAAAGGTTACACGTGTAAGATCCCCTTTACAACAAAGTAAACAAATTTGTAATCTAAATCAATATATTTAGTTAAATTCAAGATAGCAACTTGCCTAATACAAGTGTAACTAATGAGATAAATCATAGCCGCATTGGATGTAGATGGGCCAGTATGACTTACTGAGATGTGTTAGTGGCGCATGTAAGAGCACTTCTGACATCTTTCTAACATATTGGAAGTCAGTGGCATTTCTTCTGTGCTCAAAGCCCTGTAGACTTCTGTCTCGTCTGCTGAGTAACGTTTTTACATTTTTGAAGAATAGGTTGGTGACAGAAGTCTGGTTGCACTGCTACTACCACAGAAGCCACGAGAGGGAACATGTTAAATCTCAATCTACATTTTATCAGCAGCCCAAGTAGTTGTTGGCTAACGCTGGCATATTGGAAAAAGCTGGACAGAAGGAAATATAGAGGTGGATTTGATTAAAAATGAGCTGCATCATTTCCATGTACCAACCATATAAGTATTCAATATCATGAACCTTTATCACAGCTTGTCAATCATTATTTAAGATCAGGACTTGTCCTTCTACCCAGCTGCTGATTCCAGAAATCAGATTAAAGGTTTAGTGCTCACATCACATCACACCGAGTACTAAAAGTTAGAAATGGCAGCATATAAATAAGTGGCTACCACAGAAGGTTAATTTGTATAGTAGTGTGCCCATCTTGTATCTTTTACTTTTCATTATTCCAATGCAGCTTGCTGCCAGTTGATGCATTTTAAGACCTGAATACTGTCAGCTGAATATTGATTCAACATCAACATTCAGATAGTCCTGATCAGTAGAGTAGTGACATGAAGCCTATTGGGACATTTGCATCTCATCCAAAATATTGTCCTGGGACATTTTCCGCCTATTTCACCCATTTACAGCAGTTAAACCAAATGTCACATACAGTCTTGACTTGTTCTCGCTGGTTACAGGTAACCGGCGGCTTGTCCAGCTTCTCGCAGGCCACTCATTCTGCTGCCGGAGCTGTGGTGTCCAAGCCAAGAGAAATCGCTTCCCTCATCCGTAACAAGTTTGGCAGCGCCGACAACATTGCAGGCCTGAAGGACTCTTTGGATGAAACCCAGGGAGATGAAGGTGTTGGTCCTGGGGCAAGCAAGGATCCTTGGGACTGGACAATTGCAGTCCAGTCCGAAGTATGGCAGCGATGATGACTGTTCGAGCGCTACGTCTGGATCTGCAGGAGCCAATAGCACGACTGGAGCCCCTGGAGGCCCCTCTAGCTCCAAGGGCAATACCCTCGAACATGGCCAGGCCTCAGGCTTTGATGCTGTTCTCCATGAGATTCAAGAACTCCGGGAAAATCAAGGTCGACTTGAGGAGTCCTTTGAAAACTTAAAAGCCCACTATCAGCGGGACAATACGATGATCATGGAGTCCCTGCAAGAGGAACGATACAGGTAGCATATGATATCCTGTTTGCTGTAGTAAAGTAGGTCTGTGCGGTAGAAGAAAATGTTCTGTTCATGATGTGCTGTTGTTTTTCTCACTACTTTGCAGGTGTGAACGTTTAGAAGAGCAACTCAATGACTTAACAGAGCTGCACCAGAATGAAATTCTGAACTTGAAACAGGAACTAGCCAGCATGGAGGAGAAGATTGCATATCAATCTTATGAAAGAGTGAGGGACATTCAGGTAAGCCTCGCCAGAATTAAAGCAATGTGTTTATCATCATGGCTATTTCACTGACAGTTTTGCCTCTGACCTGCAGGAGGCGCTGGAGGCATGTCAGACGCGTATCTCCAAGATGGAGCTGCAGCAGCAACAGCAGCAGGTGGTGCAGCTGGAGGGTCTGGAGAATGGCACAGCGCAGAATCTTCTTGGGAAACTAATCAATGTGCTGCTAACGGTCATGGCAGTCCTTTTGGTGTTTGTGTCCACTGTGGCGAACTGTGTCGTCCCCTTAATGAAAACTCGAAGCCGCATGCTTTCTACGCTGCTCCTCGTAATCCTCCTCGCCTTCCTCTGGAGGCACTGGGATGCCATTTCAGAGTATCTGCATCGCTTTCTCCTGCACCCCAGATGACCGGCTGGGACAGGCTTATTTATATGATGAAGGGACAGAGGGTTTGGGGCTGATGGGCACACTGACCCGTACAGGGAGTTGAATCTCAATTGTCCTACCTTTTCTTCTCATTCTGCAAATTCTCAAAACACTCAGCAGGATTGCATCAGAGGTTCGTCACTTTGTCACTTTTTTCGAGGAGTTTTTTTGAGAAGAATAAAACAGGATAACGGGAGGGATGGTTGGATGTTTGGAATTGACTTTGTGGTGCAGTTGTGACACTGGCGCATAGCTGGAAGGATGAATGGGTCGTAGTTGAAGGAGGGGCTGAGAGGACTGCACACTTGATTTCTCTCTTCTCAGTGAATTTGTTTACATGTGGAAAACTTTGCATCGTTTCCCCACAGAAGAAATTGTAATTCAGAGTTTTATTACTTTTGAGCCGATTTTAATGGGTATTGTCACTGCTATTTTTAATACAGCTGATTGATGGCTTTTTAAATTTCTTTTAACTCTAATGACATGACAGTGTTCTGCTAAGTTAGTAGTCCACATTTTCTTTTTGTAAGTTCTCTCTTCTGGTCTTGCCATTCTGTTTTTATTTTTTTTACTCTGCCCTTTCTTTCCTCTACTTCTCAGT
This sequence comes from Verasper variegatus, assembly GCA_026259375.1. NCBI lineage: Eukaryota > Metazoa > Chordata > Actinopteri > Pleuronectiformes > Pleuronectidae > Verasper > Verasper variegatus. Next base: position 15,410,774 of record CM048040.1, read on the forward strand.
CTTTCAAAATGTTAGCTTGTGTGACCAACTCTTCCTCTTCGTGCTCACTTCACTCTGAAGATTCGGGTGCTCAGACTTCACTGGATCAAATAGTAGTGCTTTCTTGACTCTTGTATCTTTTGGATGTGTGAAGTCAATAACACTGGTTCTGCCACAACCAGGAAATGACTATCAACCTGTTGGAGTTGCGACCCTGCCCTTCAGGGCGCCTGGATCCTACGTTCCTGGTGGCGTTTCCACTGCAGAAGAATAATCTATGAACTGAATTACATACTTGAAGAGCGGTTTAAGTGCTCAAAGAATCAGTGCTTCCGTACTGTTTCTGTTAGTGACAATGAAATAGTAATACTTTTTAGTTGATTTTTTTATTTTTTAACAAACAAATAAATTTGCTGTTTCAAAAGGTGATATTGAAAGTACACCTTGTGTTTGTCTGCAATGACTTGAAGTGGCACAGTACAATACAAACAAACAGGGGCACAGATATCAGCCATAGGTATGCAGTGTGCTGTATTTAAGAGTTGTTGCAGTAAACTTCTAGACCACCTTCCCTACACACTCACATACCCCAAAAACGTGCAAACATGAATGTAATAGAGCTTAAATGGGACTTAAGGTCATTAGAGTAGCACTAGGAAAAAATAACAGTAGGACAATTGTATACATCATCCTCCTCGCAAACCAGCAACAAAAATACACACACTAACACCTGGAAGTCTATTATGTACAACTATAGCTAAAAGTGCTATAGAGAGTTGTTGATTCATCATTTTGGACGCTGCAGTTTGTGGTGTTGCTGAATTGTGCAGTATATACTGACAGATGTTTCTATTATTTAATCCACACCATTTAATGAGGGCAGTAGACAAAACATAAAACTGGCTAAATCATCTAGAGCTAGATTGGCATGTAGAGTGCATTCCTCCGCCAAGGCCCAACAGTCCCTTGCACACACTCATACATATCAATCCCTTAAATATGCCTGCTTCTTCATCGAGATCCATGTATTATTCCCTGAGAAATTTGAGATGTCCCCTCCTACCAAGTTTCATTGAAATCTGCTCAGTAGTTTCTGTGTCCTGCTGAGAAACCAACCAACCAACCAAGCAACAAGCAGATGGGTGAAAAGCCAGAAGAAGGCACAGAAGAATCTTCTATCAGGAAACGGTTTGTGAACAGGTTGAACAAAGCTGACAGGAGGCTCAGTGAATTTCAGTCTGAGCCCACACAGGCCTGAGAGGAGATAATTGTGGACAGACATGAAAGTGTGGGTTTACTGCAGATATTTTATTTCCATTTCCTTTATGTTAACATTTTATTGATACAATTATAAGTTAATTATAATAACAATTATAAGTGTATTTTATTTAGGAATGTGAAGTTTATTTTATTTTATTTAGTTTAAATATATAGTGACAGCTCACTATGAATCATGGACAGTATTAGCTGTTGCTAAGCAACATGGAAACCTTACAGTCAATGTAAGCTAGCTAAGAGCTAACAAACTGATTAAGGTTTGTTTTTATCACACGTCGCTGTGATTTATATTGTAAGTGAAAAAGAGCACACTCAGTAAAACATTTCATTTATTAAGGTTAAGTGAAAATATCTGCTTGAACCCCTAGTGGTTTAATTCAGTCTGGCAGCGTGAAGTCCAGTGCGTGGTAAGTATCTAGCGAGCTATCAAGATAACTGCAAAGATGCTATGTTTATTGCAAAGTATGTGGCCATTCTGGGTTTAAGTGCAGGTCTTGAGCTAAATCTCTGCCAGTGAAGGTGAACATGAGTTGATGCTCAAACAATACATAACGATTTATTTACAATCAGTGCTCAGGGCATCAAATTTAACATCTAAACATTTTCCACTGCACCGACTATCACAGTTTTTCTATGACTCACAGGCAACAGACTTCCAATTTAAAAAATGAGTCTTACTAGTAGTACACAAGGTACATGCAGGTCCAACACATTGGAGCCAAGCTGAGTGTTTTCTTGGTCATTTGGGTATTTTTGATGTGGAAACGGGCAGCATCTTTTAGTTTAAACCATTTAATGCACAATAAGGCCACATTGATATTATGGAGATAGATGGATTTATTATCATTGCATTAACACAAAGAGACAACTGAATTCACTTAGAGAAATTCACTAAAAGAAAAAAAAAATCCCTATATATATATACACACACACACACACTACAAGACATAACTTACAGATTCATTATTGCACAGGATAGCCACTGCAATTGTGCATGTCACCCTGTATGTGTGTGTACATGTTGCATATTTCTGGCCTGACAGTTATCTTAACCCAATCCTGTTCATTCCAGGTGTCAGGAGACTTCTCCAGCTTCTTTCAAGATACTCAACCGTCCTAATACATTTTTATTGAGCCAGTCTGTGTTAAAGCTACAGAAAAGTAACTGCAAACTTCCCCAAACATGACCATTAGTGAAATGAGGTGTGTGGCAGTTGGTGTTACTGGAGAGCTATTGAAACTGATCACCAGTTCTATTGAAGTGTTGAGATATTGTGTGTTGTAACTTAAAGCCCAGAACAACAAGTACGTACGTTAAGATTTTATTTCAAGACAATACAATATAAAAATCAGTTAAGAGCTTTTAATTTATTCTGCAGCCTTCCTCCCTCGTTTCCCGGTCACTCTGGGGGCAGGGGCGTCGCTGACCGTTTTAGTCGCCTTGCTCTGAGACACCTTGCCTGCCTTTGCCTCCTTGGTGCCCTTCGCCGCCTTTGTTTTGGTTGAATCTGAGGCTTCCTTGGCATCCTCCTTCTCAACAGCTTTTTTAGCCTTTGGCTTCTTTGCTGGAGCAGGCTTTGTGGCGGTAGCAGCAGCCTCTTCGTCCTTCTTTGACTTTTTGGGAGGTTTTGTGTCCTGAAAGGAAAAATAAAGTCAGTAACAGTCATTTCTAATCTTGACTTCACAGGAGCAAAGAACATTTACGCTCAGGCAACCCACAGCAAGTTAAAAATAAAAGTGCCAGGAATAATTTCAGCCATCAAAAAACACAAGTACATGCGCTACATTATAGAATTTTAGTCAATATAATCTGACATCTCTCACCCACAGATTGAGCATTAAATGATCATCTCACCTCCTTTGACTTGGCAGGTTCCTTGGCAGGTTCCTTCTTTTTTGTGGCACCTGTAAGAATTTACAGGTGATTTAAAACCACCACCTACAAGAATGACCCACCTGTGTTAGTGTCACCAGTCTATTTTCACCTGCTTTGGGGGATTTCTTCTTGGCTGAATCTTTGGCTGGTTTTGGAGCCTTCTGCACATTAGGATCCGTATTCTCAGTTTTTGACTTTGGCTCCTTGACTTTTGGTGCAAGCTTAAGACAGGACAACAAATAAAACCCTATTATTAACGCAATTTGAACCGCCCTTTAATGAAGCTGCAGACCTGACAGCTTACCCTGAATTTACCCATCGCGCCTGTGGCGACACTGGAGTTGGCGGGACGCACCAGCGTGCCAGTCTCGATTCCCTTCTTCAGCGCTCTGCGCACCAAGTGCTTCAACCTCACCAAGTCCACAGAGAGGTATTTCTGTTTAATGTAATTCTGTATGGCTTGGGAGGAGACCCCTTTGCGCGAGTCCAGCTCGTTGAGCGCCTCTTTCACCATAATGGCTGTGGATGGATGAGTTGCAATTTTACGCACCGCTGCAGCATCTAGGGAACAAACGATATGTTGATACATTCATAGGAGAGAGGGATGGTTCAAACACTGGCCACACAGCAGCAGCAGAAACTAAATATTAGTCATTGGCGTTTGCGCACAGACCTGATTTAGCCTCGACTTTCTCCTCCACAGGCGCGTCAGCAGAGTCCGCTGCTGGCTTTTTAGGAGGCATCACAACAGCAGCAGAATATTAAAAGAAAAACAGGACTCAGAGTGCGGACTCCCCACACTGTAAAGGTACGCGACACGTGCTTCCTGTCGCTGCAGTCTCCGTCTTTATGCAGCTGCTTCCGGTGAAATGAGACCAGGTGCGATGCATTAGGGGTTGTCAATTACACCCACCAGGGGACCGTGCTGACGTCACATCTCATCCAACCTGGGCTGGAATCGTTCAGTGATTATATGATTGCACCAATATTCTAATATTAACACGATCAAGACACAGTTTTCCAGTTTGGGATCAATAAAGTACATCCAACCATGAATAAATCCATGTATATATGTATATATGTATATATGTATGTATATGTATGTATGTATGTATGTATGATATTGTATATCTGTATATCTGGAAACAACAATGCAGAACAAAGTTCCATCTTTCTCAGACGGTGTGTCTCTAATATGGTTTATTTATGCACCAGGAAGGTTACTTTAAACAGGATGTAAAAGTATGGGTTGGTGAGTCACTTCTGAGGCTCATTGTGGTTTCCTCATTCTGCACAATGAGAATTCAATAAGTGAAGTCTCAGTATTCAGACACACAAGTATCTCTGAACCATCCTGGACAGCTTCGTCATGGTAGGACTGGTGCTGTTCGTCGTTCTCATCAGTGGGTAGACATTTTGGAATTATCAATGTTGGCTATTATATTGTAGTTTTTGTTTCTGTTTGTTTATGAGACTACAGTATCACTTATTATTGCATGTATTTTATTTCCAGCAGGTTCCTTTCATGAGATTCAAAGTCAAGGTCAGAGTCTGATCTTTTACATTTCCCGTTCAGCTCTTCTGTTTTCACTGTATGTAAAGTTTATTGTGAGCTGTAATTAAATTATTTACTTCATGACATTAATGTAACTACTAAGAGCTCAATATAACTAAATGTTTTTTCTTTTCCCGTTCAGCTCTTCTTCCAGCTAAACTGGTAGTGAGTAGACTGGTGATCACAGAGACAGACACAGTCACACTGGACTGTCAGTGTCCACCTGGTGCGTTTCAGTGTTATTTCTACACTGAGGGAGAAACCAAAACCTTCTCATGTCTGAAGACACTGTCAGGGAGCGAGCTGCTGCTGATGGCACGTCTGAGATCCCCCGCTGAGGTTAAAGTGAGATGTTTTTACACCGTAATGGTTGGAGATGTAAATTCTCCGTCTCCACACAGTGAAACATCCTCCATCACCATACACAGTGAGTTACTTTACTTTTACTTTAACTGTGTGTGAATGAGTGAGGGAAGAGAAACAACCATTCAACAACTTCTTTTCCCATAACTCAAGTTTTGTCACTTTGATAAGTAAAGTTTTTTTTCTCAGCTTCTTGATTTTGCATGTTTTGTATTACAGTATTCACAGTATTATTGTGTGTATATGATTGGTGCATCACAAAGTACACGCTGCATCTTTTGATACCTGCTCAAAATATTGCACAAATTTCGCTGTCCCACACATTTGTCTACAAAGGAAACTGATCCATCATCTTCACTTGATCACTTCAGTCTGTCACATTTCAGGGACTCGTTGTGTTCAAAGGTGTCAAGAAAAAAAACCCCAACTAAACAGAGCTAAGTTTCAAACTTCTCTGACCTGCATCACGACTCATTTAGGCTGATGTAAAACTGAACACTCGAGTCGTACAACTGAACTTTGTGAAACACAATGTAAACGTGTGAATGGTTTTAAAGGTTCAGTGTGTACAATTTAGGTGAAAGGGATCTATTGGCAGAAATTGAATAAAAAATTCCCCATTTGATGTTTTCACTAGTGTGTCTCAACTAAATTGTATGAATTGTTGTTTTCTTCCCTAGAATGGGCCCTTTATATTTTAATATTTACAGGGAGCGGGTCCTCTCTACAGAGGCTGTCATGTTTTTTACAGTAGTCCAAACTGGACAATCTAAACACCTTTGGAATTTTTATCACAGCTGAAGGCTCCCACAGGTTCTCTTGTTTTGAAGAGGAGGGTGAGGTGAGGGGTAACCAGCTGCAACTGGAGACTTCACCACTAGATGTCACTGAATTCTACACACTGAACAATGAAATAAATCACGCAAATGTTTTTGATTCTAAATGTTTTTCTTTACCCATTCAGCTCTTCTTCCACCTAAACTGGTAGTGAGTAGACTGGTGATCACAGAGACAGACACAGTCACACTGGACTGTCAGTGTCCACCTGGTGCGTTTCAGTGTTATTTCTACACTGAGAGAGAAACCAAAATCTCCTCATGTCTGAAGACACTGTCAGGGAGCGAGCTGCTGCTGATGGCACGTCTGAGATCCCCCGCTGAGGTTGAAGTGAGATGTTTTTACACCGTAATGTTTGGAGATGTACATTCTCCGTCTCCATACAGTGAAACATCCTCCATCACCATACACAGTGAGTTACTTTACTTTTACTTTAACTGTGTGTGAATGAGTGAGGGAAGAGAAACAACCATTCAACAACTTCTTTTCCCATAACTCAAGTTTTGTCACTTTGATAAGTCAAGTTTTTTTTCTCAGCTTCTTGATTTTGCATGTTTTGTATTACAGTATTCACAGTATTATTGTGTGTATATGATTGGTACATCACAAAGTACACGCTGCATCTTTTGATACCTGCTCAAAATATTGCACAAATTCGCTGTCCCACACATTTGTCTACAAAGGAAACTGATCCATCATCTTCACTTGATCACTTCAGTCTGTCACATTTCAGGGACTCGTTGTGTTCAAAGGTGTCAAGAAAAAAAACCCCAACTAAACAGAGCTAAGTTTCAAACTTCTCTGACCTGCATCACGACTCATTTAGGCTGATGTAAAACTGAACACTCGAGTCGTACAACTGAACTTTGTGAAACACAATGTAAACGTGTGAATGGTTTTAAAGGTTCAGTGTGTACAATTTAGGTGAAAGGGATCTATTGGCAGAAATTGAATAAAAAATTCCCCATTTGATGTTTTCACTAGTGTGTCTCAACTAAATTGTATGAATTGTTGTTTTCTTCCCTAGAACGGGCCCTTTATATTTTAATATTTACAGGGAGCGGGTCCTCTCTACAGAGGCTGTCATGTTTTTTACAGTAGTCCAAACTGGACAATCTAAACACCTTTGGAATTTTTATCACAGCTGAAGGCTCCCACAGGTTCTCTTGTTTTGAAGAGGAGGGTGAGGTGAGGGGTAATCAGCTGCAACTGGAGACTTCACCACTAGATGTCACTGAATTCTACACACTGAACAATGAAATAAGTCACGCAAATGTTTTTGATTCTAAATGTTTTTCTTTACCCGTTCAGCTCTTCTTCCAGCTAAACTGGTAGTGAGTAGACTGGTGATCACAGAGACAGACACAGTCACACTGGACTGTCAGTGTCCACCTGGTGCGTTTCAGTGTTATTTCTACACTGAGAGAGAAACCAAAATCTCCTCATGTCTGAAGACACTGTCAGGGAGAGAGCTGCTGCTGATGGCACGTCTGAGATCCCCCGCTGAGGTTGAAGTGAGATGTTTTTACACCGTAATGGTTGGAGATGTACATTCTCAGTCTCCACACAGTGAAACATCCTCCATCACCATACACAGTGAGTTACTTTACTTTTACTTTAACTGTGTGTGAATGAGTGAGGGAAGAGAAACAACCATTCAACAACTTCTTTTCCCATAACTCAAGTTTTGTCACTTTGATAAGTCAAGGTTTTTTTCTCAGCTTCTTGATTTTGCATGTTTTGTATTACAGTATTCACAGTATTATTGTGTGTATATGATTGGTACATCACAAAGTACACGCTGCATCTTTTGATACCTGCTCAAAATATTGCACAAATTCGCTGTCCCACACATTTGTCTACAAAGGAAACTGATCCATGGTCTTTTATTGTATAGAAACTGTGGAAATTGAGTCACACACAATGCAACCTACGCAGTTTCCTATGACCTCAGGTAAAGCATTCTGCATTTAAATTGAAATCTATTTAACCACACACAGTGTATTTGTTCTGTTAAGAGTTATATAAAAACCTTTACATTCAACAGGACCTCCTACTTCAACTCCTGTAACGTCTATAAAAGGTAATGAAATTAAAAATATTGTGTGACTTTGTTTTCAACCATTATAATCAATCAATCAATCAATAACATTGTATTTGTATAGCCCATATTCACAAATCACAATTTGTCTCATAGGGCCCTTAATAATGAAATGTATGTTCCTTCCTTCATCAGGTCTGACTGTCAGTACAAGGAACCCTATGAGAGATATTATTTCTACTCTACGAACGCCAGTGAAAGTAGCATCAGGTGTTTCTACCTTTCTATACTTTTTTCCTCCATGAAACAGTTCCAGGATTCATCATGTTCACCACTTTTGTCACTTTTGTTTGTCAGTAGAAATAGAGTTTTTTCTTGTAACTGCTGCATTGAAAGAAATACTTAAGTCTATCAGAAGATAACAAACCTATCATGACAAAAACACTCTTTTTATTTAATCTGACAGTTGACAGACCTCATACAACAGGTAATAAAATCATTCATGTTTTGTGCCTTTTTCCAAACATAATGATGAAGTGTAATTTTCTTTATTCTTCAGCTCTGACTGTCACCACATCGAGGAACGCCAAGGAACATGTCAGCACTTCTTTGCCAACCCCAGGGAAACCAGGTCATAAAATCACTTTTCTTAAAGATTCACACAGATGTTAAAGAAAACCTTTATTCAACAGTATTCAGGATTCATCATGTTCACCACTTTAGTAACTTTACTTATTCGTTTCACATTAGTTGCAGAGAAATACTGTTGTGATGTTCATTAGTGGTGTAACATGCACTGGTAGAAACTGATGGTTCACACAGTCTTCCTGCTTTTGTTGCCAGGAGTTTGACTGATTCTTGTTTCCTCTGAAACAGACATGAGGATGTGGACACTGAGGGCACTGGCAGTTACAGCTGCTTTTGCAGTCACTGTGGGTTTCATCTCACTGAGACTGACCTTTCTCTGCACCACAAGAAAAAGTGGTGAGGACTGTGTCCATTTACTGTTTATGTCCAGTTAATATACACGTACATACTTGAAGTATGTTAATAATGTAGGTCTTTTAAAATCTATATCAGACACATCTAACTTCAATGTCTCTGTCATCTTACACACTCACAGGTACCGAGAAACCAAAAAGACAAGAGCCTCAATATGAACAAGTAAGTGAGACATGAGGCACAGTATTGGATATGGTTGCTATAGAGGTTTATAGATGTCATAAGAGCGCTAAGAGTTGGTATCTTTCTTTTCTAGTCGGTCATTTACCACCAGTACGACACCATCTCAGAGGAGCCGTCTGTATCAGTCCCAAACAACATGGTATACAGCACCCAGCAGCCAATTTAGAGGAAGGCAGAGGAGACTGCCCAAAGATCTGTTTTTAAACCATGTGTAAATTTAGCCTCGTCTATCATACAGCATTTTGTGATCTAGTACTGAGAGGAAATGATGTGGTTAATGTACGTGGTCTGGTGTTAATCTGCAAACTGATAGGAAACTGCTGAGTCTCTGCTGGCTGTCTCTTTTTCTGTCAGAGAGGGACCAGCAGGTCGAGGTTGAGGGGTGTCACTCTGAACCTTACTGATTACTGATTACTGCATGCTACCTGAACAGGCACCTGCTGTGATCTTCATAAACAAATTGAAGTGTTTAATTTGACTTTCCTTAAATAAATTTCAGTTTATTTATTTTTTCTTCCTTAGATGAAGGGCTGAGGATTTTGCACCTTGTTAATCCCTATGAGGCAAATTGTGATGTGTGAATATGGGCTATGCAAATAAAATTTGATTGATGAATACATACATGCAACTGGTTTCTTGCACATCCGTGTTTCTCAAAACCTCACTCATGCACATATTCTGAGTGGCTTTTTGTTTCATTTTTAATATAATTGTTTTGAGAAGCAAACTGTCGCATCTCTAGAGCCAACATACACTTTCTTTTTTACAGCTGAATTGTCTTTGTCCACAGTGACAGGATCAGAGGATGTGATTATCAGGTGCAGTCAGGTTTGAGTTCTGCTTCACCGTCTGTAACAGCAAGCTGAAGTCTGATCAAATGTAACAGACACTTGTTTATCTCATTTCAAAGAAGAAACAAGTTGATGGGGGTGAACAGTTGTGGCTGGTTGTGGAGAAGCTGTGGTTGTCAGCTTGCTTTTACAGGCAGTTCTCAGAAACCAAAACAAAGCTGGTGAGAACTAAGTTGATCATAACATAATAAAACCTTAATGTTTACATCAGCGTTCACTGTTTAATAATGAAGTGTAGAATTGCCCCGAACCTTATCGTAACCTTAACCTTCGACTAAGTCTTCACCCTAAAATGTAATGATTTATGTTCTGAGGAAATGCTTCATCTGTCCACGAGATGGCCCAGCCGTGCCCATGTAAACAGGTTTATGTCCCTGCAACATTAGTAATACACACACACACACATACACACAAACACACACAGTGTTTGAGAAAATAACGCACGGTGTAAATGAAGTAAAATATTTCTTTGTATTTGTATTGTATCACTTCTGTTGTTTTATTATGTCTCTGCTTTGGTCACCAGTTACTTCAATTGTATTGGATTCTGCTCTAAATGGAGCGACGCCTTGGAGCTGGTTCAGGCAGCCAACTCGAGCTGCGCTGCTCCAATCATGTCACATACACCAGGCGACACACCTCACTCTCCACAATCATCTCTAATACAATTATATAATACAATAAGGCAGTCTATTTAAGCAGAGAAAATTCCCCCTCACTCCCTTTGCTTGCTCTGCTGCTGCGTCAGTATTGCTGCCAGTTGCTTCAGCCCCTCCACCACCCCAGCATCCACCTGTAAGCTCCGACGGGGGGGCTCATCACTCCCATCATATCTATGTAATCATATCGGGGGGGAATGACTAAGTCGGAGCCTAGACTCCAAACACTAACACGTTCTACTGTTGCAATAAACATTTGAACGTGAGTTGTCTGACTGAATGCTGTTTACCCCTGAGACTCCAGTGTTTTGTGGCCTCAAACACTTCCCCCACCCCTCCATCGGCATCGTGGTGAGTAGATGAGTGAATTTACATTTCTGGGTGAACTATCCCTTTAAGGATTATTTGTATAAACTGTGTGTCTTTCATTCAAAGGACCTGTGTATTTCAGTGTAGTCTCACACATACAAATGTACACACACACAGGTAACAGAACACAGGCATGTTGTCATACCTCAGGGTGGAACGGATGACAGGATTCAGGTTTCTTTCTGTCCTTCTGAAACCTCAGTCTGTCACGTTTCAGGGACTCGTTGTGTTCAAAGGTGTCAAGGAAAAAAAAGACCAACTGAACAGAACTACGTTTAAAACTTCTCTGACCTGCATCACGACTCATTTAGGCTGATGTGAAACTGAACACTCAAGTCGTACAATTGTTTCCTTTAGAAAGGATATACATGATCTCGATGGGATCCATGGTTACTGGAGAAGAACTGCTGCAGTCACACTTATTGTCCACAACAACCATGAAGAGTTTGCTGCTGGGAATCTGCTGTATGACAAAGGACCTGCAGCAACAAACACAGACACACACATACACTGTTTAATATGGATGGATATCAGGGAATTGATTGTTGATATTTGAGTCAATAACCTAAAATGGCCTGCAGCAGTACCTGATGCAGCCCTCACAGTCGATGTTGCCTGTTGTTTCTTTGATGGTGCGTTCAGAGACAAAAGCAGGGTATTCTGTGTCACATGGAACCATCATGGTTTTACCACGAGACCTCTGAGCTGAATGTGGGACAAAGAAAACTGAACTTTGTGAAACACAATGTAAACGTGTGAATGGTTTTAAAGGTTCAGTGTGTACAATTTAGGTGAAAGGGATCTATTGGCAGAAATTGAATAAAAAATTCCCCATTTGATGTTTTCACTAGTGTGTCTCAACTAAATTGTATGAATTGTTGTTTTCTTCCCTAGAATGGGCCCTTTATATTTTAATATTTACAGGGAGCGGGTCCTCTCTACAGAGGCTGTCATGTTTTTTACAGTAGTCCAAACTGGACAATCTAAACACCTTTGGAGTTTTTATCACAGCTGAAGGCTCCCACAGGTTCTCTTGTTTTGAAGAGGAGGGTGAGGTGAGGGGTAATCAGCTGCAACTGGAGACTTCACCACTAGATGTCACTGAATTCTACACACTGAACAATTAAATAAGTCACGCAGCAAAGAAGTGTGTAACTTACATGGTCGTTGTGGTTTCCTCATTCTGCACAATGAGAATTCAATAAGTGAAGTCTCAGTATTCAGACACACAAGTATCTCTGAACCATCCTGGACAGCTTCGTCATGGTAGGACTGGTGCTGTTCGTCGTTCTCATCAGTGGGTAGACATTTTGGAATTATCAATGTTGGCTATTATATTGTAGTTTTTGTTTCTGTTTGTTTATGAGACTACAGTATCACTTATTATTGCATCTATTTTATTTCCAGCAGGTTCCTTTCATGAGAATCAAAGTCAAGGTCAGAGTCTGATCTTTTACATTTCCAGTTCAGCTCTTCTGTTTTCACTGTATGTAAAGTTTATTGTGAGCTGTAATTAAATTATTTACTTCATGACATTAATGTAACTACTGAGAACTCAATATAACTAAATGTTTTTCTTTACCCGTTCAGCTCTTCTTCCAGCTAAACTGGTAGTGAGTAGACTGGTGATCACAGAGACAGACACAGTCACATTGGACTGTCAGTGTCCACCTGGTGCGTTTCAGTGTTATTTCTACACTGAGAGAGAAACCAAAATCTTCTCATGTCTGAAGACACTGTCAGGGAGTGAGCTGCTGCTGATGGCACGTCTGAGATCCCCCGCTGAGGTTAAAGTGAGATGTTTTTACACCGTAATGGTTGGAGATGTACATTCTCCGTCTCCATACAGTGAAACATCCTCCATCACCATACAAAGTGAGTTACTTTACTTTTACTTTAACTGTGTGTGAATGAGTGAGGGAAGAGAAACAACCATTCAACAACTTCTTTTCCCATAACTCAAGTTTTATCACTTTGATAAGTAAAGTTTTTTTTCTCAGCTTCTTGATTTTGCATGTTTTGTATTACAGTATTCACAGTATTATTGTGTGTATATGATTGGTGCATCACAAAGTACACGCTGCATCTTTTGATACCTGCTCAAAATATTGCACAAATTTCGCTGTCCCACACATTTGTCTACAAAGGAAACTGATCCATCATCTTCACTTGATCACTTCAGTCTGTCACATTTCAGGGACTCGTTGTGTTCAAAGGTGTCAAGAAAAAAAACCCCAACTAAACAGAGCTAAGTTTCAAACTTCTCTGACCTGCATCACGACTCATTTAGGCTGATGTAAAACTGAACACTCGAGTCGTACAACTGAACTTTGTGAAACACAATGTAAACGTGTGAATGGTTTTAAAGGTTCAGTGTGTACAATTTAGGTGAAAGGGATCTATTGGCAGAAATTGAATAAAAAATTCCCCATTTGATGTTTTCACTAGTGTGTCTCAACTAAATTGTATGAATTGTTGTTTTCTTCCCTAGAATGGGCCCTTTATATTTTAATATTTACAGGGAGCGGGTCCTCTCTACAGAGGCTGTCATGTTTTTTACAGTAGTCCAAACTGGACAATCTAAACACCTTTGGAATTTTTATCACAGCTGAAGGCTCCCACAGGTTCTCTTGTTTTGAAGAGGAGGGTGAGGTGAGGGGTAATCAGCTGCAACTGGAGACTTCACCACTAGATGTCACTGAATTCTACACACTGAACAATTAAATAAATCACGCAAATGTTTTTGATTCTAAATGTTTTTCTTTACCCGTTCAGCTCTTCTTCCACCTAAACTGGTAGTGAGTAGACTGGTGATCACAGAGACAGACACAGTCACACTGGACTGTCAGTGTCCACCTGGTGCGTTTCAGTGTTATTTCTACACTGAGGGAGAAACCAAAATCTTCTCATGTCTGAAGACACTGTCAGGGAGTGAGCTGCTGCTGATGGCACATCTGAGATCCCCCGCTGAGGTTGAAGTGAGATGTTTTTACACCGTAATGTTTGGAGATGTACATTCTCCGTCTCCACACAGTGAAACATCCTCCATCACCATACAAAGTGAGTTACTTTACTTTTACTTTAACTGTGTGTGAATGAGTGAGGGAAGAGAAACAACCATTCAACAACTTCTTTTCCCATAACTCAAGTTTTGTCACTTTGATAAGTAAAGTTTTTTTTCTCAGCTTCTAGATTTTGCATGTTTTGTATTACAGTATTCACAGTATTATTGTGTGTATATGATTGGTACATCACAAAGTACACGCTGCATCTTTTGATACCTGCTCAAAATATTGCACAAATTCACTGTCCCACACATTTGTCTACAAAGGAAACTGATCCATGGTCTTTTATTGTATAGAAACTGTGGAAATCGAGTCACACACAATGCAACCTACGCAGTTTCCTATGACCTCAGGTAAAGCATTCTGCATTTAAATTGAAATCTATTTAACCACACACAGTGTATTTGACTGTCAGTACAAGGAACCCTATGGTAGATATTATTTCTACTCTACGAACGCCAGTGAAAGAAGCATCAGGTGTTTCTACCTTTCTATACTTTTTTCCTCCATGAAACAGTTCCAGGATTCATCATGTTCACCACTTTTGTCACTTTAGTTTGTCAGTAGAAATAGAGTTTTTTCTTGTAACTGCTGCATTGAAAGAAATACTTAAGTCTATCAGAAGATAACAAACCTATCATGACAAAAACACTCTTTTTATTTAATCTGACAGTTGACAGACCTCATACAACAGGTAATAAAATCATTCATGTTTTGTGCCTTTTTCCAAACATAATGATGAAGTGTAATTTTCTTTATTCTTCAGCTCTGACTGTCACCACATCGAGGAACGCCAAGGAACATGTCAGCACTTCTTTGCCAACGCCAGGGAAACCAGGTGATAAAATCACTTTTCTTAAAGATTCACACAGATGTTAAAGAAAACCTTTATTCAACAGTATTCAGGATTCATCATGTTCACCACTTTAGTAACTTTACTTATTCGTTTCACATTAGTTGCAGAGAAATACTGTTGTGATGTTCATTAGTGGTGTAACATGCACTGGTAGAAACTGATGGTTCACACAGTCTTCCTGCTTTTGTTGCCAGGAGTTTGACTGATTCTTGTTTCCTCTGAAACAGACATGAGGATGTGGACACTGAGGGCACTGGCAGTTACAGCTGCTTTTGCAGTTACTGTGGGTTTCATCTCACTGAGACTGACCTTTCTCTGCACCACAAGATAAAGTGGTGAGGACTGTGTCCATTTACTGTTTATGCCCAGTTAATATACACGTACATACTTGAAGTATGTTAATAATGTAGGTCTTTTAAAATCTATATCAGACACATCTAACTTCAATGTCTCTGTCATCTTACACACTCACAGGTACTGAGAAACCGAAAAGACAAGAGCCTCAAAATGAACAAGTAAGTGAGACATGAGGCACAGTATTGGATATGGTTGCTATAGAGGTTTATAGATGTCATAAGAGCGCTAAGAGTTGGTATCTTTCTTTTCTAGTCGGTCATTTACCACCAGTACGACACCATCTCAGAGGAGCCGTCTGTATCAGTCCCAAACAACATGGTATACAGCACCCTGCAGCCGATTTAGAGGAAGAGAGAGGAGACTGCCCAAAGATCTGTTTTTCAACCATGTGTAAATTTAGCCTCGTCTATCATACAGCATTTTGTGATCTAGTACTGAGAGAAAATGATGTGGTTAATGTACGTGGTCTGGTGTTAATCTGCAAACTGATAGGAAACTGCTGAGTCTCTGCTGGCTGTCTCTTTTTCTGTCAGAGAGGGACCAGCAGGTCGAGGTTGAGGGGTGTCACTCTGAACCTTACTGATTACTGATTACTGCATGCTACCTGAACAGGCACCTGCTGTGATCTTCAAAAACAAATTGAAGTGGTGGATTTGAGATTCCTGAAATAGTTAATAATGTGCCTGTGGTTATTGAGAAGCCACTTCCTATAACATGGCTTATAGCAGACAACATTATAAGTCATATAGTGTTTGGAAATATACTCTATTGATATTTACTGTAATATATAATAATACGGATGTCATGTAAAGCTTCTTTACTACAATAGGTCACCTAACTTTTTCCAATCTAAATGACCAATTATATTTCAGTCTGTCATGACCGAGAGAAACACATTATCTAATTCGATTCAAACGTGAGAGGCTGTTTCTTTTTGTGTCTCTGTTACATCACTTGGCTGTTGGTGAGCCTCTCTGGGTTTGGAAGCAGATTTGGAATCAGAAACCTGGATCAGATATTATTGTCATTGGCATTATTAATTTTGTCATTGCTCCTCCCTTCAGACACGGTCTTTTCTCATGAACGTTGTAAGTATTGTTATTCTGTCGATGTGCTCTGCTACACGTGCCATCTATTGCACTTCTGTCCGTTCTGGGAGAGGGATCACTCAAATGTGTCTCTTTCTGAAGTTTCCATGTTTTTCTCCTGTTAATAGAGATTTCTTTCCTCCTTACTCTATAGTTGAGGGTTAAGGGCTGTTGGGATGTTGCAACTTGTTCAGCCCTATGAGGCAAATTGTGAATATGGGCTATTCATATAAAATTTGATATACAGACATGCAACTGGTTTCTGTTATTTTCTAAGAAGAAACAAGGTCATGGGAGTCAGCAGTTGAGTCTGGTGAGAACTAAGTTGATCATGCAATAATAATAAAAGTGTTCAATGTTTAATAATGAAGTGTAGAATTGCACCAAACCCTTATCGTAACCTTAACCTTTGCCCAAGTCTTCACCCTATGTTATGAGGAAATGCTTTATCTGCCCACAAGATAAACTGATTTATGTCCCTGCAACATTAGTAATACACACATACACACAAATAACGCACGGTGTAAATGAAGTAAAATATTTCTCTGTGTTTATTCGTCAGCTCTCTCAAACGCACAGTTGAGAGGATGCGGTCACCTTGACAAATCATGGCTGGATGTATGAACGTGACATTCTTCAAACACACTTTGTTGAATCTTCATCATGCATCTTTAGCTCGTCTGAACCGTCTCCTGCTTTAAAACGAGAAGAAACTGACAGAGGAAAGTTCACCAGTTCTGTTTTCTCTCCGGTATTTTACATCATCCACATTATTATCAACATCAGAAAGAACTCAGTTCAAAAATAAACTTAAAATATCTGAGGAATGTATGAAAAAATATGACGCCACTGTCATTAGTGTTTTTTTTTTTGTATAGCATTTTAATGCCAGGAATACAGAGCGCTCTACCTCCTTTTCACATGACGAAAGTGCATTTTACATTCTCTAGACTTTCACATTAACTTTCAGTTTGTACTTTGCGATAAAGAAACATGTTTGATGTCTTGTATCATATTTTGCACAAAGTACTACTTTTCTCTTCTCCTACGCCTTTGCTTTGACTGTAGACATGCTGCTTTCTCTTGTTTAATTTCAGCGCACTTTCGGGACAATATGGCAAACTGTGAACTGCAATGCTCTGAGCAAAGTCACCAAGCACTCCCGTGAATCTCACTTTCTTTTGCTGCGCCACATCGTTCATGATTTCTGCATTAATGGTTGCGAGTCTCAGTGCTACAGGGTTTTTTTGTTTCCTAGTGGAGCGCTGCCAGTTGCAGAGCTAATGAGCAAATTCATCTCTGATTGGCCATATTCTCTATGTGTTTATAAGCATATTCTAGTTGAGGTCGCCCTCAGGTCCAGTCCTGCTGCTCACGGTCACCTGCTGACGGCCGCTGCTATCAGAGGGAGCAGAGCCGCTGTTAGGGCACTGGAGAGGCGTGTTGCTGAACCACACTCCATGGCATTTTCCTGCAGAAGACACAGTTGTATGTGATTAAAGATTTTTTGGAGCAGTTTACGTGTCAGGTGTTATTCCATTTTGATTAAGCCCACAAAGGTAGAGACACAAACGCAGAAAGCTGGATCAGAAACCTTCATAAGAACTATCAGTACTCAAATACACTTTATAGAAACCACTTTGTTTCGGAGTAAAACGGGAAGAAAGCGTGTGAAATATTGTTAGTAATTCTTTGCACAGGAGAAGTGAGCATGCAGCTGCAATAAGTACGGTAAGTGAAAGGTGAAGTCAGTCTGCAACTGATAGATATACCATCAATTTGTTTTCAGTCTGGCTGACCTGGGAGTTTACCTATATAACCGTCCTATTACTCAAATTCTCTTTCTCCATCTGACTTATACTTTTATAGAAATGTTGCTGCTTTCCCAGATATCAGAATTTAACTTGGTGATTACAATCATATTATTACAAAAGGGAATCCCAAACTATGAAAATAAGATATTCAATTAATGATTATTTGTATGAACTGTGTGTCTTTCATTCAAAGGACCTGAGTATTTCAGTGTGGTCTCACACATACAAATGTACACACACACAGGTAACAGTACAGAGGCATGTTGTCATACCTCAGGGTGGAACGGATGACAGGATTCAGGTTTCTTTCTGTCCTTCTGAAACTTCAGTCTGTCACATTTCAGGGACTCGTTGTGTTCAAAGGTGTCAAGGAAAAAACTGAACAGAACCTCTAACCTGCATCACAACTCGTTTAGGCTGATGTGAAACTGAACACTCAAGTCGTACAACTCCAAAAATAACCCCAAAGAAAAAATGCAGCTCCGCTCAGTCAGTATTTCCATTTTGAAACAAACCACATATTCTAAGCTTCCACTTATCAAATATTACTGTTTCCTTTAGAAAGGATATACATGATCTCGATGGGATCCATGGTTACTGGAGAAGAACTGCTGCAGTCACACTTATTGTCCACAACAACCATGAAGAGGTTGCTGCTGGGAATCTGCTGTATGACAAAGGACCTGCAGCAACAAACACAGACACACACACACACTGTTCAATATGGATGGATATCAGGGAATTGATTGTTGATATTTGAGTCAATAACCTAAAATGGCCTGCAGCAGTACCTGATGCAGCCCTCACAGTCGATGTTGCCTGTTGTTTCTTTGATGGTGCGTTCAGAGACAAAAGCAGGGTATTCTGTGTCACATGGAACCATCATGGTTTTACCACGAGACCTCTGAGCTGAATGTGGGACAAAGAAAACTGAACTGAACCTTAGACGTGTGGTCAACAAACCGAAGTGTATTTGTAAAAGCTCTCTGCAGAAAGGATCACACAGGCAAGGTGGAGGTGCTTGTGTCTGTGCTCATATTTAAGTTCATGTGAGCCCATTGTCTATTCATGTCTTGCAGAGGTTGATCCTGAGATCTATAGTGACCTTTTTGCTCTACTCTGGTTTAACTGTGTTTGTCCTTTGTTCCAAGAACTCAGCTGACTGACCCAACACTCTCACCATACATGATACTATTTCCTCTCCAACACATTCAGCATGCAGCCTATAAGTCACACCTTTACAGATGATATGTTCCAAACACAGAACAATAAATTCACACACACACACACAGGCCTGTACCGATCACCAGCTGTAGTTACCTTTTACTGTCAGGTCCACGTTCCACCAACTGTACAAGTTAAATTCTAGCAGAAAACTAAAGAGAGAAACACAAACATCACATTTAATTAGGACATCCATTCATATGAATTAACATTTAAGCTCTTTTAAAACAACCATTAATCAGTGTGTCTTGTTATTGGTTAACATTATTATCAACTGGTTTCATTACATAGTTCATCAAGTAAATGTAATTATAACTGAATTAGTTAAAGATGAAACTGATTATATCTTAGCAGTGTTCATTGTAGTGTGATGATCGTCCATTTATGTTTTTATCATTTAACTTTTTAATTGTTTTGTGCTCATTATTGTATAAATGCTAAGTAGTCCAGGTATGATATATGTCACAATATATAATTTATCTTCCCATACTAAACAAATATAATAATTTTGTCTAAATTCTTACATGACAAGTTCAGTCAGGAGCCACTTGACCACAGTGAAAGGCTAAGAAAGAGGGAGAGAGAGAGAGAGAGAGAGAAAGATTTAATGTTAATTTAATCTATATTCATATTTGACTAGTGTCTAAACACTGTTCACCACAAACTCTATGAAATGTACCACCTTCTAGGGTCATGATCTGAAAGCAACACTATTTACCTTAAAATATCAGCTTCAAAAAGAGTTAACACCCTTAACGACTGTTCTATGTTACTTCTGTGAGAGAGTAACTAGTAGTCACAGCTTAAACTGACAGAATCAGGCCCAGTGAGTTCTAGAGTAATGAACTTTAGATCAGTCAAAAGAAGTCATTAAAGACCAGCTAAAATGTTTACTTATGAAAAATACTAAACTGATTTTGGTGTATTTTACTACAGCTGCAGCTCTTCTGGTTCAGGAAGCCAGGGATCAATGGGTAATATCTATTGTTCAGTGTGTTTCTGTTGAGTGGGTAGAAACGACACACAGAGATTTATCAGGTTTAATCACCATGTGTGGCTGCAGAGGGCGCTGTTGCTCAGTAGGTTACAGAGTTTGGCTTTAGCTCTGGCTGTGCAAATGTTGATGTATTGTTTTACAGGTGATAAAATGACTGCTTCTCATGTCTTTATCTCTAAATCTACCAGCAGGTGATCTGTCACTTACGTCAGATAAAGTGCGTGCACTGTCGCTGCTCCCAGCGTACTCTTTGCATTGGGCCTGGTAGTCAAACAGCGTGATCCTGTCACAATCAGGAAGTGGTTACAGTCAAAAGAAAATACCACCAACAACAACAACATATACAATCATACAAAAACATGCTTTTAATGCCAGGTACACTGGACCCCTGGTTGGTGTTAAACTGTGGCTCAGACCTTTTGAAGGACCCCATCTGGAGAAGTTTGTTCATAACGGCCCCCTCCACCTCTCCAAAGAAAAGCCCTGTCTGAGAGAGAAGTTATTTCAACGCACACAGCCACACACTTCAAATCCCACTGTAGATTGAAGAGTACAAAATAATCAAACCAGCAGTAACTGTTTTTGATCACTTGCAGAAACGTGCACACACGCATACAGTACCTGAGAGTGCTCCTCTGTGACCAGAATGAATCCATTGTTGTCGATGAGATAACAGTTAATGTCCTGTGAGTGGGTGAATAAAAAAGATTTAGTAAACAAAACAACAAAACAAAGGGAAAAGGGAATAAGAAGTTAGAGTTAAGTGACTGTTTTTACCTCATTGTCGCAGCTAATGCTACATTTCCCATCCAGAGCCGTACACTGAGCACAAAACATGAAGACTTTTGTTTCACACCCACTCAGAAAAACAACAAACACGTGTCCCGTTATTTGTTGTGTAGTTACCTGTCTGCAGGCCGTCCAGAACTTCCTCTGAAAGTACTCCAGCTTCATCTGAATCCCGACAGCTGAGCAAAGCACAAAGAGCACAAGAGACTGAACGATATAATAGTAACTATAACTTTATGTACACCGATCAGCCACGACATCACAAACAATGACTGGTTATAGACAGTGGTACATCACTGTACTTTTGGCTTAGTATATAGATTTAGAATCCAATTATTGATTTAGAAAGAACTCTTTAAAACAGGCCATACATATATGCAGATGAGTCACAACATTAAAACTGGCACCTAGTTTTAATGAGTAAGTGCTTCATAGTAAACAGAAAATCATAATATAATAATAATAGATACAAGAACATCTAAAAAAATATGACAAGTTCAAACAGTGAAAGAACAACAAGAACACAAAAATAAAACTGGATGAAAACAGATAAAAGCCGGTTTTAGAATAACCCCCCCCCCCCCAAAAAAAAACTTTAGGATTCACGATGATATGAAATTCAGTTCAGATGATGTTACCTGCAACAATTGGAGACTTTCTGTCATCGAGCAGCTGAATTGCTGTGCTGGCCAAAACCACGCTCTTATTCTCTAAAGCTGGAGAGACAGAGCAGATAACTATCATTCATCCGTTCACTTTCTGCTCAGTAGATGGCGCCCTGCACTCAGCAGCCTCAGTCAGTGAGAAAGAAAAGCTCAGCAGCAGTTCATTACTGTACAGTAATGGAGTCCAGTCGGAGGCTTTTCCACAGCCAGATGACTGCAATCTTTCTGAAACGAGCGCTGTGATGGGACATTTCAGGTTATGATGGTGAAGCCTGACTGGATGCAGTTATCATTAACAGGGAAAAGGTGGTAAATGTCCTGGAGAGTGAGGCTTTTTATTTTCCTTTCTGAGGCTAGCAGCCTGAACAGGGGACACATAAACTGCAAGAAAAAGCCGTGAGGGAGGTGAGCTGTGCTGCACGTCCTCTCAGTGGAAACCAGTAAAAACCACAAACCACAACACACCGAGTGATAAAGAGAAAGATGTGAAAATGCTGAAAAGCTAAGGAAACCATTTGAGCTTTCAAAAAGTGCTTTATATACTGTCGAGCATATTGAGATGAACTTGTGTGAAGGAAGGTGCAGATACTACAGATAAACGTATGTCTTGTGTGGTTGTATCATGATATTTGATGGTGCACAGTTCACACGTGATGAGTGACATTGTCCTGCGTACCTGTGCTGAAGGGGATGGAGTAGATGAACGTGCCGGGGACCTGCTCTGCTGCTCTCTTGTACCACAGAGGGAAGTGATCAGCATTAAACACACCCTCCTTGTCCTCCGCTGTCAGGAAATCTCTGAGGACGCACAGAGGATGAAGTGAGGAGCCACGGATTAGATTCATCAGGCGCAATCACGGCCTCGCCTGGTGCTGAAAGTAATGATTAGAGAGACGTGGAGCAGCGGCACTCACTGATTGGAGAGCTGATCTGCAGGGACAAACAGGTTGGTCCTCGACAGGCCGGTGCGCGTTCCCAGGAAGGTGATCTCCACTCCTTTGTCTGAGTTCCTGCAGGATTCATGCAGAGCAGAGCACTGGTGCTTGAGTGTTGACCCCAATTACACACTATTACACACTGTTACACAACCCCTTGTGAGATTTATGATTTCCTCTTAAATTTATGATTTACAAAATTATAGTGAAGCAATGGGTAGGCTGCACCAAAAGTCAATGGGCTCTTGCTTGGACCGTGCTTTATACCCTCCACAAAATGTTGTGAAAATCAAATGAGTAGTTTTTGCTTAATCCTGCAAACAAACAAACACCAAATGCAGCAGAGGTAACTACTGACTTGTTAAATCATCATTAGTGCTGTTTGTTGATGATTCATTACCATTTATAATTGCAGATCACTCACAGGCAAAACTCATGAGCATTTGCTAAGAGCTTACAAACATCTATGATTTCAGATTTGAAAGTAGTGGTGCCACGTGGTTCTTACTCTGACTTGTTGAGGGCCAGTCCAGTCCAGTAGGCCTCCAGTGGAGCAGTCACCACTGCATCAAATAAAACCTCCTGGATCAGCTCTCTGTCACCTGCCGAACATAACACAATGACCCGATTAACAAATACAGACCTTATTTCAATAATACCTGATACACACTCCATTCAGTCCGGTTGATTCATGCCCGACTCGGATGCCTCTTACATTTGAGGTGTGGTCTGCGACCCGTCAAGAAGAGCTTGATGGCTTGAATCTGGGTGAGGTGACGATGCTCATGCTGCTCCTCTGTGTTGCAGTAGGTCCTGCGGTCCAAACAGAACCACAGTGTTAGGTCATGAGTGCCTCAACTTCCCTGATGAACATTGAGGCATAACCTACATAACGCATGAATGCCCTCTTCCATATAATCCCAGTGTTACCATTCATCTGCCAGGGCGACATCTGGCTGTTCCAGATCACGGAGCCCTGAAAAACACAAGTCAGTAACGCTTCAGCAATGCCAGCATGGGAGGACTGATAAAACAAGCAGGTCAGAGTCACATGCATCTAAACTGTATTCAGGCTTTTGTTTAACAGCTGGGGGTTCCTAAAAATGGCTGATTATGTTAGTTCACATAATTTTGCTAGGACCCCTTAAATTCTATAATTAGCTATGAACAGGGGACTGGAACAACACCAAGGTCGGAAACCCTTTAACAAGACCCCATACTAGCTTTCTGCCAAACGTTTCATCATTTTAGAGGTTAAGTTGAAGACTACAATGTGTAAGAGTCACAAATACAAGTAAGGGGAGAATATTGTCCCCCCCCCCAGATTCCTTGTGCCTGGGCCCCCCCGAAATCCTTTAAACCCCTTGAAGTTGAAGTTATGTACCTGCTTCGACTGACACATTTCCTCTGAAGAAGAACTTGCCATGGCCTCTGGACAGAGCCACTCCGACACTGGAAACAGCAACAGAGGAGTCAGTCAGTGTTTGACTGGAGCAGAGACATAAACTGACAGAAGGTCGTATAGGAACGTAATAAAACTTCTCTTCCACCTGAATGGAGTTCCTTTAATGTCAGTGTAGTAATAGTCATTGTGCATTTTCAGGACGCGCCTCTAAAACAACAGAAGAACAGCTCCGATGAGATTTACTCCTTTAGTCCAGAGACAACAGAGAGAGAGAGAGAGAGAGAGAGAGAGAGAGAGAGAGAGAGAGAGAGAGAGAGAGAGAGAGAGAGAGAGAGAGAGAGAGAGCGTGCGTCTTCATCAGCAGCCTCACCCCTCTGTCCACTGTCTTCTTCACCTCCATAGAGAACATCCCTGTCCTCCTGTTCACCATAGCGTTACGTAGCTGAAACATAAAGCACACGGAGCAGAGAAGTGGAGGTGGGGTCATTGATCCAGCAGATTGTCATTGGCTGCAACTTGACTGTGATTCTGAAACCTGAGCGTTAATACTGTGATAATTGTTATCATCTAATAGAAACTGTTGTTTTCATAGGAAAAAGTCATGAATATAGAAATTGCACAGTTACAGTCATCAAATGTTATATTTTGATTTAAGCACATTCAGTATTACCCATTGTAAACAACAAAATAACGGCAACTTTCTTATATTGTATTATTGTTTTTGACACACGTACAATGTCGTCTTTGTCCTCCCACTCCACCTCAGATAGATCCACGCTGCTGTAGTTTGGCTTCCGCCTCTTCTGACCCTCCTGATACTACACAAAATAACACAATATACACAATTTAATGATCCCTGTGGGCAACAGGGTTTTATTTGACTAAAGGTTCAACTATTGCTCCGACATGTCAAATGACAAACTAATGTAAAACCTGCACGTGACACAAGATTTTACAAATTAGGAGTTAAATAAATAAATCTCTTTATAAATGTGTCAACATCATTAGTCTTTTCTGTGTTTCCTTGTTAAAACAAAGACTCTCATTTATAAAAGCTGTTGTGGCGATTTTGCAGAGCAATTATTTAGCAAATCATGTGTAAAATTAACACTGTCAGGTAAATTAAAAATGTATTAATTTGATTGATAGTAAAAGCCACACTCAAACAACTGTACGTCAATGCATTACAATGTACATGTCAGATGCTGCTACTGTACGTAGCCGGGACCACAAGAAAACAACAAGTCAATGACTACACCCACAGCACAAGTATTAGCCACAAAGAAACACTCACAAAAATAAAACAACACAAACATACACACACACAGAGTTGCACACAGAGGAATAGCACTAACACTGGCACACACAGATCCACTATAGCACAGCCATAGCTCCTGAGGAACCAGCGGTCCCAGCGTGAGCGGCTGTGGTCTCTGCCAGCGAGTGTTAAGTTACCTCTGGGAAATTTCAGGCCAGCCAGCCCTATGAGTGGCCTTTATCCCTGCATGCATACACCAAAGGAAAAGGTGGGGATTACAGACTATACGAGCCCATGGCGCCTCCCAACCACAAAACACATTAGTCTCTGCGTGCCCTCGTCAAGGGGGGTTCACGTCATCATTTTGGTTATGCATACAATTTTGCATGGACAAAACCGAAAAAGGAAAAACAGGGTAAAGTCAGGGAACGCTATAGGAGACTGTAAAACAAGTGAGTTACCAGAGGCCTGAGGTCCGGATGGGTCAGGATGTAGCCATTGTTCGTGATGGCAAACGCATACCCGTGGATCCCTAACTGGAGACACAAAGTGAGAGACAGAACGTGGAAAATATTCATTTCTTTTGCAAAATGCATATTAATGCATTCATTTAGTTAAAGTAAAAGCACACGAGCAGCTGATGGTACCATATGTTTGGGGATGAGCTTCATCAGCTCCTGCAGAGGGATGTCTGTTCCTGCGACCCCCAACAGAATACCCTGGTTCTTCTGCATGAGAGGATTCAACACAAACACACACAGATACACAGCTTTAGGTGAAAACTCTACAAATCCTAACTTAGCTTCTCACTCACTCACCCACTCACCGTTTCATTCTTTGTGCTGAAGACTGGCATGGCTACTGTGGTCATTAGACTTGGGCCTGCTTTGTCTTTCAACTGAAAAACAGAGTCAGGACTTATACAGCAGAGTGAGAGACCACTGAGAGAAGGATAAAACTGCTCTTTGCTCAGGTTTTCAAGCATCAGTCTAAAGTACACACAATATGAGATTCCAAAGGTGAAGTATTTTGTCAATCACTAAAACTATTACAAGAAATCCTTATCAGTGGTGGAAGAAGTACTTGTGTCTTTTATTTAAATTAAAGTAGTAATACAACTCTGAAAAAGTACATTATTACTCAAGTAAAGCACAAGTACCACAAAACTAAAATCACTTTCCATGATACTGATGATTCAGCAAAATTAGCGACAAAAAGTAAACGAGAGTGGCATGGATGCCTTATCTCCGCCAAGGCCCAACAGTCCCCTTAGATTCAATCAAGCTGCACCTAATTGTAAGCCGTATCAAATCCCTCCACCAAGTTTCACATTAATCCGTTCAGTGGTTTTTGTGTAATGCCGGTAACAAACAAATACCGATGGAAACATAACCTCCCTGGTGGAGCTAATAACAACAAAACACAAACCCAACAAGCCTTGGACATGTTCATAAATGCAGCGAGCTGTACAACAAATAACTACTCATGATTCACAAAAAATTCAATTAAAATTTCCACACATATTAAACACGTACACACTCAGAGAGCATATTCCTCCACCAAGGCTGGCGCCCTATCTCGCCATGTTAAAGAAAGTTAAACAAAAACTCCTGGATCTGCCTGTTTACTCGGATCAGTTCCAAAATTGAATGGGTTCCTCCTTGGGTCATGCTCCACCCCATCCACAGTGGATTTCAGTTCAGTGGTTTTTAAGTGATCCTGCTAAGTTACAAACAAATGCAAACGAAAACAAAACCTCCCTGGTGCTTCATGACTTATACTTATAACTAAACCAGCAACAAAAGAAAAAAGTCTCACTCAATCTACAAATGTCCGATTTATTCGAGCTTACACAAAATAAA
This sequence comes from Verasper variegatus, assembly GCA_026259375.1. Lineage (NCBI taxonomy): Eukaryota > Metazoa > Chordata > Actinopteri > Pleuronectiformes > Pleuronectidae > Verasper > Verasper variegatus. The sequence goes on from CM048040.1 coordinate 15,438,082, forward strand.
TGTGTCCTGTAGAATTGCACGTCTACAATGTCCTCGTCACAGCCTCCCTGTTGTCAAACCTGCACCGTGCGAGGCTCGAGTGGGGCTCAGGACAGGGTCAGCTGAGGAGGACGAGGGCTGACATAATGAAGCACATGAGCGCTGTTAAAGTAGGTCTGCTATTCCCTCACCTCTTGAGTCGGCACAGCTGAGTGTGCCTGTATTCATGCTACTGTGTGTGTGTGTGTGTGTCTGTGTGTGTGTGTGTGCTGTTGTTCATTTGTGTACGTCCATGCATATGAAACAAACGAGCCGTGAACTGTGGTGTGTACTACCTAACTTGACAAAATGAAGAATGGTGGCTCCTTAAATTCATCACAACACACAATGGAAGAGAAAACTGGAGTGTTTAAGTCCACACATACACACAAACTCCCACACACACATATGCACACGCACGCACGTGCACACAGGAAATCCACAAATGCCCAACCACCTCCACCTCCATCTCTCTCCCTCTCGCTCTTTCTTTCTTGGTCTCTCCTCCAATGTCAGTTTTATTATAGGCTTTAGGAGATAAAATGCAATGATCCACAGAATGATGAATGGTGTGTCCGAGGCTGAGATACAACAGCACACACTCCAGAGGACAATCTCCCAACCCTTCTGTGTGTGTGCGTGTATTTGTGTGCGTGTGTGTGCGTGTGTGTGTGTGTATGTGTGTATATGCTCATCGTCTCCATACAGGAAAGTAGTGCAATAAATGCCTCTCCCCTGCTTCTGCTCCTCAGAGGAAGGAGTCTCTTCTCATCTTAAGGAATGTTTGAAGCGTAATGTTGAAATGTAGTGACAATAAGCAGCTGGTTCTCCTCACATGTCACTTCTAATTCACACCAACTAACCCTCTGGTCCCAGTGTTGTTGTCTGACTTTGTAAGTTTAAAACTATACTTTCTAAAACATCCGATCAATTATTTTAAAATAGATTCAACTTTATTATTACAATAATAACAAAGCAGCTTTCAGTCACACACTGAAGTCTGCATGGATAATCTCCTGAAATATTATGTAAAGGCTGTATGTGAGATCGCAAATGTCCCAAGTCAGTTGCACCAGATATTTTCCAGAATACAGAATTTTCCAGAAATTACACGTCAGGATCTCCCCAGGCACCAGCCCATGCTCAATTGTTCCACATACAGTATTGTCCTGCTGTGGTGAACCTGTCTGACCTTTGTTAGGGTTAGTTGTTAGGGTCAGCAGGATCACCCAAAAACTATTAAACGTTTATCCACAAAATCAGATGGAGGGATGGGACATGCGTCAAAAAAACCCCCATCAAGTTCTTGTGCGGATTCAGATCAAGGGGACGATCCTGGAATTTTTCATGACTAAGAGTGACATGACATTTGCAACATTTTTAAAAAAGAGGTAATAATTCATGGATCTTGATAAAAGAAATTCCGGCATATTCAGGGGGCTGATATTTGTGAGAAACCTGGTGCAACTTAAAGGGACTGCTGGGCCTTGGCAGAGGTATGTGCTGTAATTTCCATTACTTTGACTCCAACTGAGAGCACACTGAGATCTGATCACATGCAGATACTTACTTTATGAGCCTGTGAGAGCTGGAATGAAAGAGAAGACACATCAAAATTGAATCGTCCTTTGAATTAAAGTCAGCACTTTCTGCATTGACTTTGTGGACACAGATGTACAGCAGGGGGAAGATCCATGCAGATTAATGGAGCTCGTGATGAGGAATCATTTCAGCGGCACAAAGAGTAATGATGAGGGAGCAGACGCACACATGTGCACGCTCACTGTGCAGTGCAGGGCTGGACTAAATAACAGGAACACCTCACAATTTACTATAATGCAGAATATTAACAACAAAAAATACAGTCTGGGAAATTACCTGATAGTGGAACCTCTCTGTTACAACTTCACTGTGTTTGTTAATGTACTGGATGACATTTCACTGAGGTTCCTGTTAGAAAGCATGCTAATGCACTGTACACTAAATAAGGATTTATATCTTGGACACTCACACAAAAAGTCATGACACTGGTTATATAACAAACTTACAGCACTGTCCACATAAGCTTCAGTCCACACTGTGTCGTGCTCGTGATCGATAACCTTTGGTCGACTCATGACGTGAAGGTACCTCATCACGTTCTCCTGAACGTCTGCTAAGGTGGAGATCTGACTGAAATATCCTGCAATAAAACACACACACACACACACACGCTACTGATAAATACAGAAATCCCTCAGACTGTTTGTCTTTCTGTCTGTCTGTTTTGTCTGTCTTTCTGATTGTTTGTCTTTCTGTCTGTAACTCGATAACCGCACATCTGATCAAAGTTGAATTTAGCGGGTCTGTTGTTGAGGAGTTGTGGGTTGTAAATTTTTTTATGATCAGCAGTTGTTGAGACCCTAACCTTTGACCCTCCAACTGTGCTTACTGTTACCATGATGACTACATTTAAGACACAACCCTTAAATGACGGGATAACGTTGACATCACAACATTGCTTAACTCATAATCCCCATAATGCTATTTTTTGTAACAATGCAGCTCGGCAACAGACATGTTTAAAATGGGCAAAACATAGTTATGAGTCCTACAGATAAATCTAGAAAACTTTGTGTGTGTGTGTGTGTGTGTGTGTGTGATGGCATCGCTGTCATTTGATTTTCTCAACAACCTATTTCTTCAAAATGTTTGTCAGTGCGAGGCATTTATACAAAAAAGTATGGGGGGAAAAAACGTATATTTACTTTTTTAATTTATTTGCAAGAGAAAAATTCCCTGAAGTCACTGTGACAGAGTAAATCAGATTTTTAGCCTTTTTTTACTCAACTAAACTGTGTTTTTTCACCAGATTCAATCAGTTTGTTTTGGAGGGGTGGAGAAGCACTGCGGATAATTTGTGGGAACCACTGTGGAGCAGGTCTCCAGTGGTTGAGCTCAGAGCGACACAAGAGTCATTTGACTCGGTGTCAGCTCCTGCTGCTGCTGACAATGCTTCATATTGGACATGTAAGGTTGTTTCGCAGTAGGGGTCTGAGTGGGGAGGGAGGTTTGGGGCTTGTCTCCCCACGATCCCCCATGTGATCTGTTTTCCTGCCTGTGACTTTCCTTTCCAGAGGGCACTCATCCAGAGCGCTGACATGTCGGAGCCATCAGCAGCGAGCAGCCGAGGGGGAGACAATCTGACAGGAAGAGGGATTAGAGCAGATTGACCCCTGACCCCTCAAGTGCCACTTCATTGCCTCTTGGCAGAAAGAGCCTGAGCCACCACACACATACACATAGACACACACACACACACACACACACACGCATGCACACACATGCACACATGCACACACACAAACACACACGCATGCACACACATGCACACACACAAACACGCTACACAACCAAACCACATGGATCCCAACACATCCCTAACCTGTCACATTAGTGCACAGAAACACCACATCGGGCCTCATTCCACTCGCTGATGCTGGAAATGAGTTTATCAAATAGCCTCAAACCTTTGTTGGCACAAGCCATCCATTTCAGGTTATCAGCGAACGCAGACTCTCGTCCGATCAGGTAGGGGAAGATCCGCACCTGTGCAGGGGACACGCAGATGTCGACAGATTCAAAGATGGAAGGATTAACAAAACATGCAAAGCGATGTGTCTCCTCAGTCTCCCATCTTATCCTCCCGTCCTGGTTCTATCTGCGTCAGGAGCAAAGAGCGGCTGCATGTTTTTACATCCTCATGAGGGGACAGAGTTTAGCTGCTTTTCCACCTCTTCTGTTTCATTTACAGTGACTTGTGGATTTTTACCCCCACCCCCAGTTTTCAGTTTATGCAGATAAATTCAATTATTTTTCTTCGGTTGGGGGTTGGGCACGAGGGCACGTTCCACCGTCCTTTTAGAGAACGCTGCGTGACACTTGGCCAAACCAGTACGGCTCATTGGCTCCAGATGCTTTGCTAAGCATAATGCGTATAGAAAACACTGAATGGCTGCCATATAGCGTCCCTCAGGGTGTATGAGGGGGGGATGGGACACCCTGCCAAATACTGCCCCGTACGCTGCCAAACACTGCCAACACACATATGCTCGGTAGGGCTGAATAAAAGCCCCTGAGCTGTTGTTTTTACTGCTGTGTGAATAGCACAGCAGTCCATTTGATTTCAATTGGTTTTAGGTCTGACAAAGGACGCCTAACAAAAGAGTTGAGACCAGGAAGAAGTGTTGAGCTGAGCGCTGCAGTGGGGGGCACGAGGACAGGAGCCTCTGAGGCTGAGCTGCTCGTTCCTGCTCTGCCCTTGAAAGCACTTAATTTCCCATGTTTTATTCCTCATGGGGCAAATATTGCTCTGTAATGTGTCAACACATAGAAAAACATCACACCGACATGGGGTTTTACATTACAGAGTTAGTAATGAAGGACGAAACCAATTCCTCCAAACGTCGAAGGCAGAGCTCCAGCCGGCATATCGAGTATTAAAATGTACATCTATCGCTGAAGCAAGAAAAGTGCAGCGCAAGCGGAAAATTGTGAGAAGGACACGGGTAACGTTGAACATTCGGTACCCTGTGGGACAGGAAGAGAGAGAGAGACAGAGAAGGAAAGGAAAGAGAGACAGAAAACTCACCTTTCTTTCTGGCCAGTTGTGCCTCTCAAAAACGTTGTCGTACATTTGAGTCGCCCCGTCGGTCACCAGCATTATGGCCTGGCTGCACAAGCTGCCACGACCAGTCTGATTGAACTGCAGAGAGAAACAGCACGTGGGGATTAATACAGAAAACAATCCTATGTGTGTTTTAGTTTAAACTTTTAACAGCGATGTCTGATATTGCGGCTGTGAGGCCATCGGTTAGTAAAATACCGATAATGTCTCTGTAAATAAACTTGAGGAATGTGCTGCACTTTATTGTGAGGGAAGAAGATGCATGGTGGTAATTAAGTGGTTTATTGACCTGTAACAGGGAATGTGGTGAGAGAGAGAGAGAGAGAGAGAGAGAGGAGTTTGTCGAGACACACTCACAGACTGAAACCTGCGGAGTGCTGCAGCGTACAGGCCAAGTAACACACACACACACACACAGCGAGTCGTTCACTGACCAGAAGGTTGGCGGTACAAAGTTTATATTTTTATTTGATTATGTTTAATCTCAAACTCAAGGAGACAATTTCTGTCAATCAACTGCATCCGCTGTGACAAGTTGTGATTGTGTGGAGCAGGAGAGGAAATAAACAGGAACAGGATGAAACACTTAATCCAGATTATTAGAGACTAAATATTGTGTGGCACAATTAGATATGAACTAACATGGTCATTTATGAAATTTGAATGTATAATGAATTGTTTTGCTTGTAAGATCATTATTTAAAGGTAGAACTAAAAGCATTGATAGATCTGTTCTGGGTGACCCAGTGAATCATGACAGTGAACCAGCACGAGCAAACCCAGTAAAACTAAAGTGAAGCGGCTAAATGTGATTCAGACAGAAAAGGTCAAAGCAGCCGTCTGTGGGTTTTTCTCATCAAGCTCAGGAGACAGTTCACTGACAGTAGAGGTCCATGTATTTCACCTGGACTTTGCATATAGGAGGTTTCACATGTGCTCACCCTCTTCTCTCTCTGCCTTTAGCCGCCAACTTCTTTTTCCTTCATCGTTTTTCCCCCCTTTGCACCATTCAACACACCCTCACCCCTTAGCCCTAAACAATCTGTATTCCTTTAACCATGTTGTTTGTTTTATTCATTTAGTTTAATAAATTGTGCTGTTTCAAATTATTTCCTACATGGACCTATTATGTTTCCCCACACGAGCCAGAGAAAGAGAAGTGGGCAGTGTCTGAAGTCATTACTGAAAGAGTCTTCAGTCTTTGTTTAAGTGTGTTTTATACCATTTGTTTCAGTATCGTCCGGAGTGTGGAAATATAAATGTCACAGATAAAAGACTTATAATGAGCAACAGGGACATTTAAGGACTCGATGTTGATAAAATCTTGACAATCCTCAGCTCGTTTTGCTTTGGAGCCAACGTTCTTGCTCTGACATCATTTAAGAATCTATATCACAGAGTATTTCATATATTCTGTGATAAAATGTGGTGAAATATTTTATCATAGTCTTGCTGTTTTCTGATTCTTTCATATCAGCCCCCAGTGAAAAGATGTTGTATCACAGCTCTGCTCTCATTCAGTTGACTGAATGTAAAAAAATGCTGCAGTGCTCTGCAAGAGCATTTTTCTTTTTTTGATCCGCTCCACGATATAAGGCTGCGTTTTGACTTGACTCACTGGGCAGCGGCACAACAGCGAATTTCGGAAAGCGTGCTGCTGGCTACCTGATTACCATATTCAATGCAGGGCTTTAATTAATCTGACAAATGCAGAGGTAAGAGCTGCACACCCTCTGCTGCAGCGGCGCAGCCAAAGCTCGCCTGAAAGCAGGGAGATAAAAAGAGTGCGCCAGCGGCTCCTGGCCTTATCTGCTTTGTGTTCCAATCAGCCACGTTATTAATCATTGACATTAATTAGAGCCATTAATCACGCTTCAGAATAGATGTGTCTGTGTTTGGAGGGCGGGATGGGGATAGCACTGGAGCGTTTCAACAGGCTACACACCTCCCAGACGCTCAGATATATTTGACTGGAGTGGTGCTGCTTTCTATGATTAGTTGAGAACAGGCAGAACATGATTCAACACTGTCACTGGAAACAAATGTGGCTTGTAAAATGAATGTTTTCCTAATGTTCTGGTCAAGTGAAGTCTTAGAAATACATTCAGTTGTGATATCCGAGCACACGCACACATTCATTACTTTCTTCTAAAGTAATCAATAAAAAAACTATTCATTTTGTGAAAGCTCATGAATACTCAACACCGTTGTCACATAATCAGTAAACAGAAAACAAGAATTTAGATGATCTGCTTCATGATAAATAATTTCAGTGGAGAATAGACTGGGCAGATTTCTGTTCGAGCAGCGTCCTCATTAAACTGACAGTCACAGTTTACTGTAGTGGAACTTACATCACTCAGGATTGTGAACGCTTCGGTCAGAGCTTCGCCCAGCAGCCCAATCCCTTTGGCAAACAGCTTGTCCAGATGTTCACGGAAATGCTGACAGATAACAATGAAAGTAGGAGACCAAAAAAAAGAACAACGGTTTAAAACATTAATCACACAAATTCAGCCTGATAAAAAAAATCCACATGCATTAATCACAAGTCAGTTTGAATAGAGACTCACGTCTTTATTGGTTCGGTCGGCCCGTACCAGCGTGCCATTCAAACAAGGCTCCACGTAGTGAATCTCCTGATTATACTGAGGAAATAGTATTTACAGTATTATAACAGTATTTAGATAAAAGAGAATTAAATGCTCTTTGTTTTTCATGCAAGCCTCAGCCCGAGAGACCAAATAGAAGAGTCTAAAAACATTTACTGACCAGAAATAGACTCGAATTAAAGAAAAATGTGACTGAGATAAAGATATGACTAAAGTTTAGGTAAAACTTACTGCAATTATGTTGAAGAAGTCGTCATCTCCCAGAGTGTCTAATATGGAGGAGACGGTCTGTCTGGCAATGGTCAGCCTCAGTCCTTTCATACTTCCACTAACATCCACTAAGATAACCACATCCTTTGGAGACGTTGCTGCCTGGATATACCTGTAAGAGTAAATTATACACTATCAAATCCCAACTGTTACAATAGTGATAATAATTAGAATTTGTGCAACAATCTTTTCTCTGGTGAGTGGAGGCTCACCACTTTCGATTTCTGCAGTCGAAGCCGATGACGCCGTGTTCATCTGGATGCCACTTCACTCCTGCAGAGTAGATTCAGGAAAGAGGGACGGAGGCAGAATATAAGAGTTTCGCAGAATAAACTCGGACCCATAGGATATTTGATCATTAAGATTACAGCAGCCACATCAAAGTGTATTTCTTTTTTTCAATTTTCTTCTTCATCATGATCAATGTATTTCAAGTTTTAAACATACACACAATGCAGAAATACAGCAGACACATAACACAGACTATAACATACAAATCACATCAAACACTCTTACTATTAAAAAAACCTACATGAAAAAAAAAGCTCCACAGTTTTTTCCTAAATATTAACTATACATAGCACCTGTTATCCAGCATTAATAGGCCTATAGTCAACTGTTCTACATATAAGATAAAACATTGCCACATAAACACCAAACTTCCACATGGATCCATCCACTGAGAATCTTATCTTTTCAATGTTAATTAAAAAACACGACAGGCTGCAGGCCAGATTGTCCCATGTAAACTGGTAAAAGCATTTTAAACCCGAGGGCATCAAAGTGATATTGAGAAACTGGAGGCAAACATCACAAGCACATTCCATTTTAGATCTTGTAGAATAAACTATATATTGTATAAAAATTGTGCAACACAAATTGTATATGTTAACAGGATGAGTTTGTTGAGATTCTACTGTATAGACTCATTATTGCCAGAATTTCTCCTGTAACATATAAATTCCCTGTGTATTGAAAGCCTGGTACAGTTTATTCCTCTGAGTCATTGACCTCCACTGTTGTCCAAAGACCATTAAAAAGACATCAGCGGCCGCAGGAGCAACGTGTTCCTTCATTATGATGAACACACACACTGTAGTTTACCTTGAGTACAACCACACATCCACCATCCAGCAGCAGTAAATACAAACCAGCGCAACACATGTGGCTAAGAAAACTCCCTGACAAAGAAAACAACATTATCTACCCCTGTTATAGAAAAGGTTGTGTCAAGGGATTTTTTCGTCCTTTTTTAAAAAGTGAAAGTAGACTATATATTCGACATTTTTTATCATTCATGGCACATGTTGAAGTTATTTTTGGTCTTTTATCTAATTCGTCGACAAAAAAGAAAAATATGAAATAACATTTTACTTTTTTGTGTTAAATGCAGGAATAATTATTATTAAAACTGAAAACACATCTATTATCTTCGATAGAATCTGTCCTAAAAAGCCCAGAAGACTTGGGTGTGATTTTAACGTTTCAATGATGAGAACATTAGCAAGAGAGTGTCTCTCTCTCATCTCTCCATTATGTATTTCTTCTTATACATTAAACATATATACACAATCTATATCATTAGTTTCATTTTATCTCGGTGGCTTCACTCCAGAGAGCCGGGTTTCACATCTGTGATGGTCTGATATCTCTGAATGGATCCAGCAGCAGCAGCAGCAGCCACACACTGTTCCTCACCGTGGCTGAAGGTCCACGCTGGCAAATGCTGATTAATTACAGTCTGTATATATGCATCCTCTCTGATGGTCTGTAAAATTACAACATTAGCCAAATCACCCTTTTACTTCTCCTGAATCATTTGTTCTGATTTTTTTTCTCTCCTGCGCTGACAGCTGATAGCTCCCATGGGACGGCCCTTTCTTTTCACACACACACACACACACACACACACACACACACACACACACACACACACACACACACACACACACACACACACACACACACACACACAGATATGAAATGGCAGCACTCACCAGGGTACTGCCTGAAGAAACCCTTGGCGCTCCCAAAGTACTGCCAGATGAGCGTTGGGTCTCTCTCAAAATTATCAACAAACACTCTATTCAAGGCCTCGGACCAGTAAACTCCGTTCACTATGTCAGGATCTGAGGAGGAGGAGGTGGGAAAAGAGACAGGCCAATGAAAAGGTGATAATGGTGATAATGGTGTTCATCCTGGACCATCCTGCACAGTGCACAGTTGACCTTTGTACCTTATTGACCCCCCACCCACAAAGAAAACAGAGATTTAGTGCCTGACTCCATCATCCCCTCCCCTCCTGCTGCTGGATGAGCCTCCCTTTGTGCTGCGAACACGGACTTATGGAGAGTCCATTACAGGCAAACAAAAGCAGCCCAGGCGACACACAGGGAGAGGTGACACACTCTGTTATACAACAAGAAAAGACCCAGCAGCTTCCCAATGAGCAACATCTTTCCCTGGCCCCGCCTCCCTCAGCTCTCTTTCTGAAGTCGTTGAATTGTGTGCTTTCTCTTTCAGCCTGGACAGCTATCGATCCACCCCGAACTCCACTTCTCCCAGACGGTAACACTGATACAGCCTCAGCCACCATCCCTCTCCCTTTCACCTCTCACTTTCCTCCCCCCCCCCCCCCTGTTCATCAGCCCACTGTGGTTAAATAACCCCACACAGAATCCTGTCCTCTGGCTGCATGGTCCCTCACCTTTGTTGTACATGTTGGTGGGCACCTGCACCACGCTGAGGCTCAGGTTGACCGACAGGTTATTGAAATGGTCGTTGGGCTCCAGGAGGAACTCTGCGCCGAGCTCCACGTTGTTACCTTCCTCGTCCACCTCGTTGATCAGCACAGCGTTGAAGTATTCATACTGAGGAGAGGAGCGAATGTGAAGGATGTTAGAGGCACTGCAGTTGCAGCAAGTGTAGTCATGCATGAAACTCAAAACTATTAATTAGAGGTACAGTTTTCATATTCACAAGCACAGTCTTGTACCTTATTTATCTTTATGAATCTGCCTTACAAATACTCACATGTCCATGTACGCTGGAGGTTTTTTGTTGCTTTATTGTTTCTTCCTGTAATTACTGTTCATTACGAGATCCCTTGCTTTTTATGATTTTATTGCAGAGTAAGTGACGTTAGACACTTACTCTGAAAATAAATAAATCTTAACAAATTGTCATATACTTGTTAGTTAGTGATTACTTATGCCTTATACAACTTATACAATTCCCATTTTTTTGCTGAACTTAGGCTCAGTGATAATAACAATAAGAGGGAACCATTATAATGTGTGTAGTCTACATATGCCCTCACAATAACAAGCCATGAGCTAAGAAATGATAAAATAAGACAGCTGACTTGTAAAGAAGGATTAGAAGAAAATATAACAAATGGCACAATAAAATCTGAACATTTCCATAAATTTCCTCAGCTACAAATATTTTTTTTTCACAATATATAATTACAATAATATACCATCAAAAAGCAATATACCATAATACAGTTTTTACATTGCATAAGCTTGTCCGAAGCGAGTTAGAAGCATTTGGGTTTCAGCATCTTGCTCAAGGACATTTCAACATGTGAGCATGAGCGGTAGATGAGGAATTAAAGGCTGACTCGCTCGACAACCTGAGTGACACCAACTCTTAATTAACAGCCATTAAGTACATGACAGTTTGGAAATTTTACGTCAAAGTTTAGTCAGCACCATTTTTTTGGAATGCCTCCATTTGTGAGAATGTACATGAAGTATTGCAGTTGTCTCTGGTGTCTAAGAATGTGCACAGAGAGCTTCACGGGTGCCAGAGAAAAGTCTGGCCTTTCTTAAGTGAAACCCAACAGTGTGTCTGTCCTGTCCTTCACTCCCTATACTGCTGCACGAGAAATACTTCATCCCGTCTGAGCAGCCTCTCTGTGGCCTCTGGTCCTCATTGTCTGCGTGGAGAGAGAGAACGAGAGGGGAGCGACGGAGGGAGAGAGGGGAGAGATGGGTGATGGACTCTGCAGCATCACACTCGGGGGAGGCCGCGCAGGCATCACCATCAAGCAGCCCCTGACAGCTCATACCACGCCTGAGCAGCTCTCTGACGAGCTGCGGTGGGGCGGAGGAGAGGAGAGAGCCGCAGAGGGCGGGAGAGAAACGTGCACCCTCAGCAGAAGTGATAGTACTGTGGAGAGGCACGTTAACCACCGGGGTTATTACTGTGGAGCAGGCCATGGGACACTGCAGCTCTCCGAGACGCCCCACTGACTCTTACACCACTGCAGTTATCTGGAGGCCCTGCAGCAGAGACCAGCCCTTCACTGCAGACTGCTGGGCCTTTACTGTAGAACCAGGCTCCAGTGTGTGGAGGTGGTGGGTCTCAACCAGTGCTACTCTGAACCCTTTAGGTTTAACAGACCCTGTACTTACATTACAACTAATATGATCTGAAGCAATTCTTTCCTGATGTTATGGATCACATTCTTCAAGAGGAAGATATTTTTTAAAGATGCCGTTTGATTAAATACATATTTAACAAGGGAATTAAATAAAATACACTTGACTTAAAAACATCAGCATTATTATTTCTTAACACTTTTAATCAGTAGCATAAGAGTGTTAGCAGTGCAATGCATTTTATTATGTTAAGAAACTCCCATGGTAGCAGTGGGCCATTCCAAACTAAAAATGTATTTCTAAAATTGTTAACACACTTTCTTTCCAATTAAATTCTGTTTAATTTCAAATGTACTAAATACAAAGTAAACAATGATTCCTAAATTACACAACAAAAGGCTAATAATAACTTTTTACTGATGCTGCAAAGTGTTTCCACAAAGTCAGAAATATCATCTTCAGAATCTACATTAAAAACTACAGAACCCGACTCCACAAAAAATTCAAACGTGTTTATTCCATTCGTCTGCACCTCTTACTTATTTGAAATGCTAAAACAATAACCTCATGAGCCACTACATATCTTCCTTACTTTGAAAGTATAGAGGCATTTTCTAGGCCCACATAAATGTTCAAAACCTCTACTTATAATAAATAAATATTACAAGAGATACATTTCTGAAAAGCCAAGTTTCTGCTGCTCCATCAGACCTGATCTGCACACCCTTGAACCGCAGACACCCGGGTCAATGCAAAACACCCGACTGTGCTGACACCAAGCAGCCGAGATAAGGGCGGCGGGCTTATCTCCTTGTGGTCAATGAAATGGTGCATGAAGAATGTGCGGTGTCAGAGGAGGCGAGCTCGGCTAAATGATGCCACAAGGAGTAATATTATAGCATCACATCATTACAGCAGGTGGATATAGAATTTTTTAATTATTTGTTTATACCCTTGAAAATGAAATTTCAGTGATAGGGCCTGTGCTGTATAGCTACCAATAACTGACAATAAAAAAGAAGAATGCTAGAATTGTAATCATTTTTTCCTATGCTTTATAAAAAATACATTTATAGTTGGAACATTATTTCTCTTTAGCAAAAAAGAGAATAAAATACAACTCAACTGTGCTAATTTGATAGAAATTATTTTAAAGTAATTTTCGGGAAAACCATGTCTTCAAAATATATGAAGCATGTAATTAATGCCAGTGTATTTTACAAAGTGAGTCCACGATAACGTTATTTGATCTGCAAATTGTATTTAAAGTGCCTTTATATTCAGAAGATAAAACCTTGTTTTATTAATAGCACTTTAAATATGATTTAACAAAATGATGCATAGCGAATAAATAAAATAATAAAATAAAATAAACCTTTAAATTGAACTGTAACTGTGTGTTTGTAGATCTGTGTTGGTTAAAAAAACATTTCCTTAGAAACTCTCATTTTCTTTAACCTGTGTTGTTACAGACGTGTGAGCGGGCGGAGAACAAGGTGACTGAAATGTGTTGGGATGATGTAAATGCTTATATTAACTGTAAGTGCTGCCGTTGTTTCAGTGGTGTTTTGTTGCTCCAGTGCGTTTCCAATCTGGAGCCATGAGAGTGAAACAATGCGCCGCGTAAAAGTGTTCCATTGATCTTAGTCCACAGAGAGAGAGAGAGAAGAGAGAGAGAGAGAGAGAGAGAGAGAGAGAGAGAGAGAGAGAGAGAGAGAGAGAGAGAGAAGGGAGGGGGGGGGGGGGTAGAGGGAGCAGTAACAGACGACAGGAATGCTGCATTACCTCTGCAGAGACTCAGGCAGCTCTGTGCGCAATGAGAGTCGCTAAATTATTTCCTGAGCAGATTCTGCGAATTCTGCGAGGTGTGATTAAAATTAAGAAGTGTCCCATGATTCTCTGAGCATTAGCCCATGTTACTGCAAAGACTTGAGCCACTGGAGCATTATATATCTGCAGAGGAATTCTAAACATTTCATCCTGCAGCTCAGCCTCTGATTTTGCGCGCAGACGCGGCGACGCGTCTTTGTCCAACAGGCCCGTAATGTTCTTTACAGTTGCTCCGTTACTGTACGTGGAACTCTAAGATTTGCTTTTTGAGATTTGTTCCAGTGAGTTATGACAGCAGGGCGCCGCAGCCTTCAGTGTGTGAGGCTCAGCTTATCAAAGGAACGTTATGAATCACAGCGCTGACAGGGCATCATTGTGAAGGACGCAATTAAAGACTTTTAAGGCCTATTACCCTTCTCTCACCTTGCAGCCGCTCCTCCCCTGCCCGACAAAAAAATGATCCAACCCGGTCTGACGCAATGACACATTTTTAACAATTATGTCTCCGCTTTTCTTTTCTCCTCTTATTTCCCCCCTCACCTGCAGGTCTGGATTGTCCTCGTGTTGATGGTGCGCTTCCTCTGCCGCCTCCACCAGCCGCTGAGGAGGGAAACGATCGGTTAATAAGAGCACTGCTTTTACGCACATGATTAAAAGGTATATAAACAGTTTATATAAATGTAGAAACCACCATTTCCCAATGTCCTGTATAAACCTTCAATACATGCTACTACGGGCGTTTCAAAGTCTGCCACAAACTTTCCAGAAGGCCTCTATAGAGCATCTACTCCGAGGAAATTCTTTTACCCTCTGCTGCTCTTTGAATTTCTCAAACTTCGGTCTGGTGCTTTGTTATTTCCACATCTGAACAAACGTCAGCCCACTGGAGGACCACAGCCAGGGTGTACAATCAAATGTGGGTGAAATCTCAACATTTGCTGTCCCCCCTTGTCATTCCAGGACAGAAACATGTATGTAGAAAATGTGGGCCATCGCTGTGCGGGGTGCAGGTGTGAAATGACTGATGGAGGCAGGACTGGGGGGGGGGGGGGGGGGGGTTCCCCAGTGCACCAGCAGCAGTAACGGTCTATGGTTCCTCCTGTAATAACTCGTTTCAGGGAAATGTGCTTGACTCTGTGTTTCTCACACACTCCGGTCACTCTCGCCTCCCGCAGCCGAGCGGATATAATTAACATCAGTCACATCATGTGTCAAAATAACTGCAATACAAACACAACGCTGAGCCGCGGTGGCCACGTCCAATTGACCTTGTGGTGCAGAGATCTCCTGTCGTCAGCAGCTGAGAAAATAAATAAAGCCATGGAGGACATGGGACGTTTTCTATTTGCTTCAGACTGTTGCGGAATTTTCACCTTTAACGCTTTATTAAGGTCAAGGTCTCATTTAGCTTTTTATATCAAGAGCAATAATGACGTCATAGGTTGTTACGCATGTGCCGGTGAGACATGAGAGTGTGTTTTTATTTATTTTTTAATTTGTAGGCCAAGTCAATTGCTTTCACATGGTACAAAGAAACCAGGTTTATTAAATGAAGCGCCCTCCTGCTGGTGTAATTTATGGAACTGGTATGAATTGTCACCCACATGGGATCAGGCTGGGAGAGATAAACGTTATCATTACCCAGCAGTCCCTGCAAGGTGCAGCATTAAAATGGTAACAAGCTCCTGAGGCTGCTGCTGCTGCTGCTGAGGCTCTGACTCTGACTCCAGCTCAGACCTAAACTAGATGCAAGAGCATGATCCAGACGAACCTCTGACACCAGCAACCGGGACTAAAATCCTTTTTGAATACAGAGATCTTTACATTACATGAGCTCAGAAGTTCAGGTAATGCCGTAATTCCCAATGGATTCATTGGACCATTTAAGCAAAATTACAATGCCCTCACTTTAATATTTTTATTTCAAAAATAATAAAACTATCGATCATTAAAATCATAAAGTTTAAGGAAAGCTAAATATTACAGAGGTGCCGAATTGCACAATAGTAAAATGTAAAACGACTGATGCAGAATGACGCTGCACTGAGAGCAACTAGATGTTACAACAACTGTACAACAAGAGCTATTAGCACAGTAAGTGAATGAAACAGGCACAGATGCTGCACCTCAGTAACGAAAGGCTTTAGAAGTGTAGATTTGTAATCCCACCCCTGATTAAAATAACCACAGAGAGTCGGTTGTTTTTCCTTCAGTGCACCATTAGATGTAAATGCTTTGTATTTTATAAAACAGTTTCTCGTCTTGATGACCACACAAAGGGCTTTACTGTACAGTTTTGCCATTCAGCCATTCACACACACACACACACTATATGACACTTTTTCTGTCATACATCACTAAAACACTGATGGCACTGCTGTCAGGGCATTTTGGGGTTCTGTATTTTTGGGATCAAACCTCCTACCTTCTGGATTAGTGGATGACCCACTTTACCTCCTCAACCACAGGAACCCCAAAATAAGAACAAAGACCCTCCCTCAAGATAAAAATAAAAATAAAAACACCATATAAAACTCTCCTCCATCTCTGATGCTCTCCCCCAGACCCTGATCATTTGAATACAGTCCCTTACCCCTGAAACAAAATGAGAGAAAAGAGAACACATGCATTCTTTTTCAAACCAGATGTTAACTCACCCTGGTGGCCTCTGCTTTTTTGCGGAACATCTCCTCCATCTTCACAGCCAGATTTTTGACCAGTTTCACTCCATCGATTTCTTCCACTCGGACTGACTTTTCCAATTCTTTATATTTCTGAAACAAAACAACAACACAGAAAACAACAGTATGGCATTGACACAGAGGAAAACTGAAAAATCTCATGACACTAAAAACATTATGGAAGTTTACAGGCAATTAGCTCAACTACATAATTAAAAAGAAACATAAAATAAGACATTATTTCATCACTTCAGGGGGTCTTAAAACTTTCACTTAAATCTAGTGAGTCAAGGAAAAGAGAACACATATAGATAACATCTTTGTTATTTGTGTGTTCTGCAACATTCGAGTGGACCACTGCTCCACAGAGATTGGGAACTGTTATAGTTCTTATAAGCCTTCACATGTTGGCTGACAAGCTGCATGCAGCCAGTCTCAGATGAACGGCTGATAAAAGCCTCTGCAGCACACAATGATTGATCATCTTTATCTGGTCTCAGTCATTGGCTGCACACGCCGCGTCTCCCTCCCTGATTGGCTGGAGAGGGCCCTGTTGGGTGGCCGTTGGGGGGGGGGGGGGGGGGGGGGGGGGGCTCTGGAGGCTATGCATGGTAAGAGGGTAATTGAAATGGAGTCAAAGCACAGGAGAAAGATAATAATGTGTCAAGCTCGGCTGATTCTGGGTAATGAAGTACACCTCACATCATGCTGATTCTGCTGGATGCACAGGACCTCTAGTGATACAGAACAAAGCCCGCCACAGCTCCGAGGAATATAACATTACATAATCCCACACCTGCACGCACGCACACACACACACATGCCTGATGAAAACAAAAGCATGTTCCTCTCTCACTGTCCAGTCAGCCACATCACACACACACACACACACACACACACACATGTCCCACAACCTTATCTAAAAATAAACCCAAACCACAATGGGCTCAAACACATTACATGTTTTGTGCATGGAACGCACAAAAAATACACACACATCAGTACATGAGGCGACAAATTACCTACTGAAAGGAAGAGTGTGGGCTCGCAGTGGAGCAGAACAGTTCATTTCACGCCTGTCCTCCTCGCCTCAGCACCCTCAGTCCCCCAGTCACCCTCCTCCTCCTCCTCCTCCTTCTCCTCCTCCTCCTGACTCACACTCCTCAAGTCTCAAGTGGAGGTTAAGCCCCATCCATCACAAGCACTGATCATGATTATTGATCAGAGTAGTGACCAGTGCAGGAGTGAGGTCTGCCTGCCAGCGGCAGCCTGACGAGCCTCAGTGTTTCCCCAGTTTGGCAAAAAGTCTTAGTGGAAGCGAGTAATTCATCATAAAAGAATCTAATGATCAGCCTTAATGAGAAGCCCCTAACGACCCGTCACTTCCCTCACAGCTCACTGCTTTGTGCTGACTGGCTCCGCACAGCTTTCTGCAGAAATGCATCCATGAACAGGAGCATGAGAAAAGTGCTTACACACACAAAAAGGGAAGAAATCTGCAAAAAGTGATTTTAGACAATGATACAATTCAGATTTGGTAACAAAGAGGAGAAAGTGACACATTGTGCTTCAGCTTCATTCACACATTTGCACTCAAATCTTGAAATGAATGAAATGTCACCTCAGAGCAGGGAGGTCCCAGGTTTGGACCCAGGAGCCGTTTTCTGAAGGCTGTTTGAATGCTCTCCCCATGTTTGCGTGGATTTCCTCTGGGTGATCCGCTTTCCTCCCACCCTCCAAGACATGCAGTGGAGCTTTTAGAATTAATCCTGCTGCTGCCCTTCCCGGAGGCGATGGCCTCAGAGCTGGAGTTGGTCCCAGGACGTGGCGCTGTGATGGCCCATAGCTCCTAAAGCAGAGAGGAGACGAATGAAGGGAGAGAAGGAGAGCTACAGACAGAGTGTCTCATCTGAAATGCATCTATACATCATTGATGAGAGCAGATAAACAGAAACCACTGTCCACTGTCATATGGTGCAATAGATGTAAATATGTTGACAATAAAACTTGAGTGTTGATGCTGTAGTTTGTCCTGTTCTTGAAATGCATTTCTGTAAACACCTTTACCACAGTGCAGTCGAGTTTGACACCACGATGACATCTTCAGACCATAGATCTGAGTCAACAAACAAACAGCTGAAACTGGACATTTTAGGTCATGTATGTATCACAGGATGTATGAAAGGACATGACATCTTACAGGAGTATACATTTTTGCAGCACTCAGTGTATTTAAAGTCAGTGGTGGTCTTTTCACTGCATTCTCTAAAAAACGAAACAATAGTAATCAAAGGTAACGACACATTTTAGTCGATAACCTTATTTAGAAGCCGCTTGGCAGCCTGCTGTGTTTATGATGCATGTGCACACGTGCAACACCAGGGACCCTGTGGGTTCGTTGTTTTAAAAACTCATTCCGACACCAAATCTCTACTTCAAGTCTAGTGCAGATCCCATTGTTTAAAAATTACACTTAATATGTCACACTGCATTCTAGGGAAACATTGTGTGAACCAAAACTACCACAGAGCTGATGGATATTTCTTTCTTTAAATATGGTGCATTTTCAGTGTTATAATAACTTTTCATGATAGCATCTAGTGTTATGGCTTGTGCAGTTTGTGGATATGCTTTTGTGCCTTGTCTCTGTATTTTCTATTCTTTTCTCTCTTTCTGTAAAGCGCATTTTTCAATAATGTATCCTAACGACATCATTAGACTTTGATCCATTTAAAAAATGCCAAAGGGTATGAATGAACTGTCTCAAACCACATCACACATATGCTGTTTATTTTCCACATTTCTTACTGTACCGAGGCACATGAGCGCCACGCAGAGCGTGTGCCGTATGCACTGTATCCCTGGACACATCACTGCAGTGCAGTTTGCAGCATTCACACAGCGGAGCTTCACCTCCAGCTGTTTACTTCACACTCTCTGCTCTGGTCCTTGTGTAACAGTTCACCATTTATCCACCTCCGACCACCTTCATAAGCTGCATGCTTGTGAACACAGAGCACACCTCTGCCATCAAGTGGTCACACATGTAAATCTACCGCCCTAGAATATCACTCATCCTTTTTCAGTTTTCACTTGTTCGTCATATCACCGCCCCTTTACCCACTATCCAACCCCACAACACACATTAAATTTGTCTCCTGGTCGCTTTCTTATTCAGAGGTTGAAACTCTTGACTCCAGAGAGTTGACTGGAGAGATGGGATGAGAGATGAGGAACAGAGCCGTGGTTAATGGGCCGTATCAAGTACAAACACATGTGCTCTCTCTCTCTCTCTCCCTCTCTCTCTCTCTCTCACACACACACACACACACTGAGATGCAGGTCTCCTTCTCAGCCAGTCTCCTCTAGAACAACGCATCAGCATTCAGCTGCGACACCAAAGTGTCTCCGCAGTCATTAGAGAGGGAATACAGCCTTACAACGTACAATGTGTGTAACTACATGACCGTCAGACAAAGAGAAAGATCAGTGGTGCCCACACAAGGCTTAGTAAATAAGAAGAGTACCTTCTGCAGTAACTGGGATCCAGAATATTTTGCAGAAATTGATTTAATTTCTCCACCAAATGCTGAGGCCCAGAGCTTTACCCTAAAAAAGACACAAAATAGACAAAGAAATAACACTTCAGCCAATAGACTCACAGATATCATGGACAAATGCAGATTATAAATGTAAAAACAAATACATGGAAAAGTAACAGACTGACTTACTTTTAGAAATATAAATTATTGCCCAGACTTATTGTATTTATTGAATATTCCATGCTCTCAATTCAATCTGCTGTTTCAGCATTTTATGTTTATTCATTCTCCTTTTTTCTGACATGATCTATCAAAATAAAGTTGTCATGGCCCAGTGGTTCTGACCTGTAGGTCAAGACACAGGATGCTTGTAATTTAAATGATCTATAGACTGTGAATATTGGAGCATCTTCTCTCTAAGAAGACTCTAACTCTAAATGAAACAGTAGTGTACCTAAAATATGAAATAGAGATGACTGCAACAACCCTTCAGGAAACAAATGTTTCAAGAGAGTGACCTGATTTATTTATTCAAAAATTAATTGAAAATTATTTTCAATAATCTCTGAAAAATTTAAGATTTGTATTTTTCTTGCCGTTGAGATTTCCTAAAAATGTTTCATTTGATTTTAGTTGATATTCTGTTCTCTGTTGGTTTGCAAAATCAGCATTTTAAACTAAATTAAACATTTGAAAAGCTTCCAGTACTGAATAAAGTAAACGCAGTACTTTAATAGAGCTTTTTTGACAATGTACATAGTATATACGTTCCCACATATAGATTTAAAAGACTTAATATTAAATTAAATGGTTTAAATGGTTTGTATTTATAAAGCGCTTTTCTAGACTTGATGACCACTCAAAGCGCTTTACAGTATAGTGGTTAATATAGTAGTGACTTCAGTGTTTTACAGGACATGATTCAGTATTGAAATTCAATTTATGTCTAAGATTTTTATTTGGGATTTTTCATTGCTAATTGTTGAAGGCAGATCTAGGAAACTAAATCCTGCAGAAGTAAACCAGTGCAGTTCAACACGCCTGCAGTTTGCTGCAGATACAATCTGATTTACAAAGAAAAACGTGATTTAAACGATTCACACATTCAAGTATTTGTGTGATCAGTTCACTATATAAAACATTGGCAGTATTCAATTGCTGTAAAGGGCTTAAGAGCTGTGATTTCAAATAAGTACATTTACAATTACTTTAAAAGTTTGTAAAACTAATTAACAATCGGCCTGCTCTTCATCAATTCTTTATCATTATCCAGTAGGAAAAAAGATTTAGTTAAATGGCTCCGCTGAGAAATTAATCACACAACAAGTCCAACAGATATAAAAATGTTTGTCTTGATTTAGGCAGAACTAACAGCCTAACACAAAAAACCCAATAAAATAAGTCTGAAATATAAATACTGTTTTGCTGTAGCAGTTTTTTCAACTCTGTTTTGAATTCCTCCTGTATTTTATTAATCCTCCTGGTTAGTTGCTAAAATCCCCTCTGTAATTATTTCTTTCTTCCCTCCACCACAACTGTCTGAGAGCTGAGTAAAAGCATTAATAAGGCCTGTGTGGGGGAGCACATCAGTGGTCTGTGGTTAAATTTAACTCCATAGAAGAAACTTCAAAATGAGCAAGAAACAAACTCAATTTTCAGAGATCTCTATGACTAAATTCCAAATCTCACAACTTTCACCTATTTAAAATTCCTCACAATCTATGAAAATGCAAGCTTGGTATTTTACCTGCCACTAAGGTACCAACATGTTAGTTATTTGCATGTGATGATAAAGTTGCAGAGCTGCTTCTCACACTCACACTGACAGGGGGATTCCTTGCTGGGACCCCGCCACCTCCACCACATTCAGGCCGACGAAGATCCAGAGCAGAGGGAAGCTGCTGCTGCACATGTGGGAGGAAATGCTCCTCCAGTTCCCCAGCATCTTCATCTCCGCTTAATGGAAAATATATATATTTATGTACAGTAGATTCAACAATAAAGTCCCCGCTGCACCCCGCTTAAGGTGGACCCCGGTGCACCTTCTCTCCTCCGGCAGCACGTACACTACTGTATCTGAGAGAGAGAGAGAGCGAGAGAGAGAGAGAGAGAGAGAGAGAGAGAGAGAGAGAGAGAGAGAGAGAGAGAGAGAGAGAGAGAGAGAGAGAGCATCACCCTCCATCCTCTGCTCTCCCTCACTACCTCTGAAAAGAGGATAAACCCTGAGTCGTCTCTCTGCTGCAGGACGCACGGGTCTTTCTTCCATGAAGCGCGCGGAAGCGGTGTGAAGTGGACACAGTGTGATTTCTGGAGAGGTTCACCCAGAGAGACACGGGCTGGTGCATCAGCTGCAGAGAAAGAGAAAATCCTGTAATCCTGTATCTGTAAAACACTGAACTTTTGTTCTCGTCTGCAGCGCACGTCTCGCGTGCGCGTAAAAAGCAGCCTCAAACTGGAATGAACGCTGCATCGCGATGTACACGCTTACACACTATCTCCAGTCCCCACGCTGCACGCACATAGATCTACACGCGTGCGTTTCGCTAACAATCAGTCGTGCAGGAATGTTTTGCAGAGCACGAGGGTGAAGTCTGGAGACGTAGCCTGGTGTTCAAAGGGAGAACTCCCACATAAGATGGCGATAATGAGACTGCAGATGTTGGATTTAAGGTTTCAGCAGCACAATGGAAGAAATCCAGGAACAGTTTATTCTGTCAGTGATTGGCTGAAATCTGGTTAATCACATTAATTCAATTTAATTATTTTTCTTTAATAGCAAGGCGCCAAATCTCAATATACATAATCTAAAGGAAATTTACATTGTGAGAGTTTACAGGACAATGAGCACGCACGTGGTGATTGTGGAGAGAAGGAACAAAAACATTTTTCCACCTGACAGAACCCAATTCAGTTTGTGTGGTGATGTGCCTCCACCGGTTGGGGAGGGAGGAGAGAGAGAGAGAGAGAGAGAGAGAGAGAGAGAGAGAGAGAGAGAGAGAGAGAGAGAGAGAGAGAGAGAGAGAAACTCCTCTTTTCGTTGTGTCAGACTGGTTGTTATAATACAAATAATAAGAGTGATACTTATAGATGCACTGGTGACAGCAGCACCAGCAGTAATGACGTATATCGATGACGTCACTCACCAGTTACGTTTTCACGGCTTGGACCTCAGAGATGATTCCAGATGTGTCTCTCTCTACTGAAGACACACTTCTCAAACTTTTGGGGTTGGGCAGTAAACTACAAGCTGCACACGCACGATTCCTCCTCCTCTCTGGGCCATGATTAGGAGGCGATAATGATGTCAGGGCAGCGGGCCGGATGATGCAGGGGCTGCTGCCCATCCACACCCCTCCCTCACCACCATCGCCACCACAAGCACAGGAGGAGCAGTGTTTCCACTTGACGCTTTTATTAGTTTAGTAATTGCATCGTACATCAAAGTTGTGAGGAGCCCGTACTGACTGGGACGTGCCGATAAGCCGTCTGCATGTTGGATGACGGACAATATCACCCAGTCTCTGTGCCCCTCAGCAGCCTCAATGCTTTAATGAACTATCAGCAGAAAATAGAAGTAGTTGTTTGTCGTTAGACACCAAAGAAAGTCCTCAAGTTCTTATTTGTAATGACTGGGATTCAAGTCCTTCAACAAATGAGTCGATATTTTCTCTATGGCCTCTGCAGCAGTCTGTGTGTGGGAGTTTCTTTCATTGTCCAGCTGATTGGATTTGACTTCCACCTACACAGTGTTATAGGTCAAATGAACACAGCTACATCACATATGGAGAAACAGTTGTTCAATAACTGAGTGTTTGACATGATGTAGCTCTGTCCTGAGGTTTGCAATTTGGATTATTCCCGACCTGACATGTTTTAAGACATAAAATACCCTGCTTCGAATAATAGTTCTTGTCTGAAATTGATTTCCACAAAACAATTGATTTTACCTCATTAAAAAAAAGATCGCTGACCCAGCTTGAAAAAATGACAAAATGTTACAAAACAGAGGATGTGATAAAATAGGTCAAAAAGAGGCCATGAAAGAGACAATTCATTCATTCAGACATATGTACATACATACAAAGATAAAAACAGATGAGTACAATAAAAACACAAAAAACTGATAAAAGTGCTAACATATTAACTGCTCATGAAATTAATGTTTCATCTTGGAATTAGTAGTTTTTTTACAAAACGTGAATGTATAAGGTTCACTCATTAGCTTTCAGGGGTTACTGTCTGTGCAGCAGCCTGATCTGACCCCCTCCAGGTGGTGGTCAGACAGCTCTGCTTCTCTCTTCAACAGATTTGGTGACACAACCACTAAGTAAGTAATCAATCTCAGGCCTCAGCTGTGATTAATGTGTATTTTATATTTCTATGTATTTGCAGTTCTATTTGTCATTTGCTTCTTCTGTTTTCAACCTATGAAATGTGTCTTTGAGCATTGTTGAAAAAATATTACTCTTCACAACTATACTTAAGAAGAGGGTTTGTAATACAACGTTATTGTTGTGGACAGGGAGCCAGACCGCTGTTGAACTCTAAACCCAAACAGTGTAATCTCCATCTTGACTTGATTGGACATGATCCTCTTAGAAGGTGAAACGTCGGACACCTGTTGTCATAAATCCTGGGGCTTAACTTCACCTTGTGCCCTCAGCAGACGGGGATAATACACTTCAGACAACCTCCAGCGTCCGACTTCTACTCACCCAGGGCTGTGTATCCACATACATAAGGTCACATGACGGTAGTATAATGCTGTAACAGTAATGGTGAAAAGATAACTGCAAAACTAAGTGTAACTAGTTACTTCTGTATTTTCGAATACCAGAGGGGTTAAATAAGATCTCAGTGACCCACAGAAAGCACAATCATCTTTATGACAAATAATAGAAAAAGGAAAACCCTCTATAGTCAAAATAGTATACATTATTTATGATGTATACTTTTTCAATTATAACACTGCATGGAAAAGATAAAATGACCCAAGTAATCCTACAGCTCAGCCTGTAAGCAATTAAAACCTAGTTCACAATATGAAAAAGAAAAGCAGGTGTCCAGACCAGCTGGATATATCATATACTTACTTGTATCTGTTCTTAATGGGTTGTGAAATATATAATTTGACTGTAATAATGTACAAAAACAGATTTAAATAACCTGTGAGTTATTCTGAGAGGAGGATGATCATGCTCACCACCACAGGATTTGCATATTTCCAACCAGCCTGCACAGGGACAGTCAGCATTCCAAATACAGCCTGTAGGTTATATTATATTCATTCAACTTCAGTGTAGAACTGTGCATCTGTGCTTGATGTTGTCATCTTACCATCTTGATCACATGGTCAGTCCGATTTGTTTTACCAACAGCTTGTTCACAAGTCAACCTCCCTGCCACCAAAGAAAGAAAGTAGAGATATACTGTACATATATATATTTTTATGTACATTTTTTGGCACTGTAAATAATTTTGGTTGATATATGTTGTCTTCCATGTCTTCTATAAATAAACTGGCTTGAATACTGAAACTGAAAAGTGAGAACAGATAGTGAGAGAAAGTACCAGAAACACATGATCTGCTCCCATCAACCTTTAATTTGTTTTTGTTTTTACTGGTCTTGCTCTCTGGACTGATCCCAGTAAAGAGCGCATGTGTAGTCATCCTGTGTAAGTACCTTTACAATTAACTGAAAGCATCCAGGATCATCATTTGAAGGAATTACTCTTTGTTAAGTCCAGATCTGGAACAGTTATTCTTGGACCCAGGCTTCAAATCTCAGTCGTCACACTCGAGTTGTTAGATATCGAGGATCTAGGAGTCCTGGGTGGAGAAGGCACTATCTGATCACTTTTTAAAAACCTCTGCATCCATGCAGCCGTCTTACTTTTCACCAAATGCTTCCTCGTACCTTGGCCCACCGGGGGATCCCCCTCTGTCACGCACTGGCTTCATCATTCTCTCCATCCTTATGGCTCTTTTCACTGGTCCGGCCATCGTGCTCAACGCTACAGTGATTATTGTGTCTCTGATGCACAAGCAGCTGAGGCAGCCACTCAACTACGCTCTGGTGAACATGGCAGTGGCTGACCTGGGTACAGCCATGACTGGAGGGGTGCTGTCTGTGGTCAACAATGCCCAGGGGTACTTCTCCCTGGGCAGAACAGGCTGTGTGATGGAGGGCTTCGCAGTGGCCTTGTTTGGTGAGTGGAAAGACAAGACCAACTTATATGAAGTAGTTCTTTAAAAAATACAGAGCTATGGTAAAAATGTAGACTCTGATGTGATTGATTATCTCTTAATGTGCACAATTAATGATTTTGTATTCAAACTATTTAGATTAACAAGAAGAGAAATGTCAATTTATAATTTTGACATTGTGCAATATTCATTTCACATTTCTTCAACTGTCTGCAGGCATCACATCTCTGTGCACAGTTGCTCTGATCGCATTGGAGAGGATGTTCGTTGTGTGTAAGCCTCTGGGTCAGATATCATTCCAAAAGAAGCATGCGATGGGAGGTATAGCCTTGTCCTGGCTGTGGTCGCTCACCTGGAACCTACCCCCACTGTTTGGCTGGGGCAGGTACGAGTTGGAGGGTGTGGGGACATCCTGTGCACCGGACTGGCACAACCAAGACCCTCACAACGTCTCTTACATCCTGGCTTATTTCGCAGTGTGTTTCGCGGTTCCTTGTGCCATCATTGTGATATCCTACGCAAAGCTGCTGTGGATGTTACACCAGGTGATTTTATGTTTTACTTTACTTTTCACCTTGATAGTTTTAGGAGGGAAATATTGAATTGTGTACGTCACTACATTTATCTGATTAGTACAATTAGTGGTTACTTTTCAGATTAAGACTTCACATTAAAAAACACAAGATATAACTGTAACATATAATGCAATGCTTTCTGGCTCCAAACCTTCTTTGATGATCCATTACAAAAAAGCAAGTACGGGTCCTTTTCTCATATTTCTGTTCTTACTTCTTCTATATCTTGGTTAAAGGTTATTGCAAATGCCAAAATAAAACAAACTTGCACAGCAGAACGTTGTTTCTTCTTCTCTCTTACTCCATTATTCAGATCACAACCTTGCAGATTTATCTTGAGACCCCAAAGAGGGGACCAACCACTCAGGCTGAGAACCGCTGGGCTAAAATACCACACTTGGTATTAGCTAATAAAATGCTATATTACTTCCATTCATCCATTTGTTATCTAGGCGCTTGACCTTTAAGGGTCACGGCAGGGCTGGGGTGACATGGGGCGAGAGGTTGGGTACAACCTGGACAGTTCACCAGACGACATACAGACACAAACAACCATTCACACCTATGGTCAATTAAAATTCTCCAATGAACTAAACCGCAATCATGTCTTTGGACTGTGGGAGGAGAGTACGACCACGGACACAAACATTCAAA
Organism: Verasper variegatus; assembly: GCA_026259375.1. Taxonomy (NCBI): domain Eukaryota; kingdom Metazoa; phylum Chordata; class Actinopteri; order Pleuronectiformes; family Pleuronectidae; genus Verasper; species Verasper variegatus. The sequence goes on from CM048040.1 coordinate 15,465,526, forward strand.
CACCTCACAGAAAGACCCTGGTCTACTACATGCTGGCTTACAGAGCTCCTTTTGCCATTATTCGAATGTCATATAAAATAATTCATCGCTGACAATTAATACCTGAAATACATTTGTCCAATAATACTTGAGTGCTCTTGTTTTTAATTGTAACAAGTTATATTCAAAATTGTTGTATGCTTGTGTTGTCATTGTGTGTTACAGGTCTCTAAGCTGGCCTGTGTGGAGGGCGGTGCAGTCGCTAAAGCAGAGATGAAGGTGGCGTTCATGGTGATTCTGATGGTCCTGACGTTTCTGATCAGCTGGGTGCCTTATGCCGGCCTGGCCATGCTGGTGGTCTTCAACCCGGACATGGAGATCCACCCGCTGGTGGGCACAGTGCCCGTCTACCTGGCCAAGAGCAGCACTGTGTACAATCCTATTATCTACATCTTCCTCAACAAACAGGTACTGTTACACCGTACAGATACATTTAAAATGGAGTTTAGTCAGATTGCAGGATAAACTGAAGGGAAAAGCGTATGAATAAAACATTTCTCTCTTCTGGGGCATCAGCACCATCTAGTGTTATTACGACAAAGTACATTGTCATAGAAGAGGCACCAATTGCAGGGATTATAGTTTTATAAAGAAAACATTTAAATTAACTGGCTTTTAATTCTTTGAGACTCACAAAAACAACTAATACATTTTTTGTTTATAAAGTTAAAATTTAAAAATGTATTTAAATGTATTGTTTATTGTTCAATACATTTAAAATAATAATTAATGAATCTGAAGTATATGTTATACTGGATATAATTTACATTATTTTGATTTATGTATGTACGCACATTATTACACCTTGAGCCTGCAGCTAAATGATGTGTGAATGTTTGTTGATGCTGGGGAAAAAGACAGAATTCCTTGTCTTCGCCAAACTTGTTAGGATCTGTGTCATTTTGTTTTTCTATAGTTTCGTAAGTACGCCCTGCCCTTCCTGCTGTGTGGGAAAGAGCCATGGGATGAGGACGACGAGTCGGAGGCAGCAACGACCGTGGAGATTGCAACAAACAAAGTATCTCCCAGCTGAAGAGCCAACACATCTACAAACTGAAAACATTTGTGTCTGAAACGTGCATAATTCACTTTAAACACACATTTTTTGTCACTTGTTACACGGACATCAGTGATCAGCTGTAACTACAGTGTTGGAGAGTTTTAGTTTTTTTAAACAGAGATGTGGTTTTAACATATATATGATGAGCTCATCTCTAATGTTATTGGTAAAAATGCGTGAAAAATGTGAACAGTGTAATTTTGCAGAAAACAAATAAATGAGAACAGGAATTAAGCATAAGTTTATTCAATGATGATCAATAGAAAATAAAATATCAGTATCGATTCAAATAAAGTCAAGGCCAAAATAAATAAAAAAAGTATTTATACAAAACCTAGAAGGTTATAGTAAAGCATTTGCTACTAAGAGAAATCATGTTGTACTGAATAAAAACATTAAGGAGCAAATATCAAGACTTTCAAGTAGAGAACATTACCATGGGTCTTTCCATACTTTTGTACATATTTTACATTATCTTCTATTTAAATACAGCTTTCAGAACATTAATAGTTGTTATAGTAATTAGAATCAGAACAATATGAAGAAAACTAAAATAAATGTTCAAATCAATGTGTTTCTCTGTAAACTGTTCTTTACCATTATATTTTTTTCCCTATCCCATGATCAGAGGAACAGTGCACCTTGAAAATATTTTTTTTCTACTCTTTCATTCCCAGCAGGTGTGGTGTAAATGACAAATATAGATTCCACTAAACCATACACACGGTCACAAAAAGTACAAAATCTTCTCACCTTAATACACAAATCTGTTTAGAAAAAAGAGAAACAAAAGCACTATACAGTTACTTGTGCAAAGACAAACAGCTATGTGCTAATATTTAAATACCATTGGTATAGAATGAACCAAATCATTTATTCTCTTTTTTTCAGGAATCCCTGACATGAGGTAAAAGTAAGTTCTTTTTCATCTTTAGTTTAACACAACTTTTAAAAGTGTTTACAAAACGATGCATATCTTCAGTTCATCAGTACTGTATTTGCTACGAATAGTACAATGTGCCTGTTTTGTGCATTGGTCCTTTTTATGTGACGGTCGTCAACAAAAAGGACTAGAGCACTTTTTTTTTTTTTTTTTTACTCACAAACAATTCAAAGAGCCCTTTCAATGTGCACACAAAGTGGAAAACCTACATTTTCATGACAGTGTTCGGTTGAGTTAGAGCACAGTCTGCACTCGCCTGCCAATCAAACACTCATGAACAACAGATCACGTTCACCCTAAATATCCTTGGTGATAATTCAAACTCTCCATGGTAATGCCTGAAAAAGCCCATTTAGGTATTTTAGTCCATTAGCCACATTGTGATCAATAAGTGATAACCAATAAGAGATGTTTTGTTGTTTGGGTTCCAACCTGTGGGCGTCAGTCGCTCCTTTTCATGCATCCAGGGTGAGTTTCTCCTTCCTGGTCTCAGATTAGAGTAAAAAACACAAAGTCCAAGTTCAACCCTAAGTAATCTCTTTCACACTCCACTGTGGACAGACAGACAGGTTGAGACAATGATATGTTGTCACCGTTGCCTAACGAGGTATTCTGTACGCAGGAACCAGGCAGGCTGAGAGAGAAAGGGGCGGGAGGGGGGGGGGGTGTATTGCTTAGCCTCTCTCCAGCGTCCTGACACCAGGAAACCCTCTGTCCTTCCATGTACAATGCATTTTGGGCTGTTTCTGACCTTTGGATGTGTGCATGCATTGCCTCCTGCCACCACGGGCTCCGATGCCCTCGCACACTACATGAAGACTAAGATTTAACTGTGAAGATTAAGTACAAAGGTTTTTTTTCTTCTTTTTTATGGAATCACACCATGATCAACAAAGATTCATGGAAAATCCCAGCACACGCTATGAGAAATATTAATTTTATCCCTGTTATCACCATCTGTCATTTTTCTTCCTTTCAGCAGCAAAAAGGCATTTCAGCTGGGGCTGACGAAACCGAAAAGTTAGATTCTGAAAACCAACTCAAAAAAGCAGCATTAAATTCTTGTGCATGCCCTGCACAAAAGATGTAAAACAAATGTGTTCGTCACATCTGTATAAAATTTCGGCACTGGATCCTTGAGGCTTGCTTTTGAAAAACTCTCCTTTAAAGGGGACTTAACCTTATGCAACTGGTGTTGGTTTGATGAAGTAGCACATGATGCTGAGAAATCAAATCCATTTGCATATCTTGTGCAGCAGTGTTGTCGCACAAGTGGAACCTCTTCAACTGCCGTTTCATAGGCAAAACAAAGGGCGCATATTAGCAAAGAAACAAAAGGCAAAGAAATGTCAGAATATTGTACCTAATAAAATGCAAATTTGCTTTTATAGCATAACGGGAGTCACAAGGGTCCATATTGCTGATCTTTTTTAAATGATACGTAATTACAAAATATAGAATATCTCTTTACAAAGTTTATTTTGTTGTATAATACAATTTACAGCATATCAACTATGAAATATTAATCAGGATATTCTAAAATTTAAAATAACCTGCCGGCTAGTGCATTTATCACAAATGCGTTTGTCGCTTCAAAAGTACATATCTCAAGTTGAGTGATGCTTAAAGTAGGACAGTTTGTTCCTGCATAAATCTGGTACCACTCTACTGGTGCTCTTTGCTTTTTTGACTCGGCTGCAGCAACCGTTTCACAATCTGTTCCAACAACAGAGGGATCAACTCGTTCCAACGACTAAGGAGGAGATATGCCTTTCTATGCTTGCATTGAAAACTTGCATGATATGCCGAACCTTAATAAAGTGACTGAGGTAATGACATCGTACATCTGATTGTCATCACCCTTAGAGACCCGCCCTATACAGCGTCTCACACCTTTGCCAATTGGTCCATCTTTCAATGGCACCACTGTCGTTGTCTCTGACTGGCCGCAGGCTGAACCTGTACGTCACCTCCAGGTCAAGGCCTTTTTGACAAGAGGGTTCAGCCGGTCCCTCTGTTTACAGCGGGGATGGTGTGTGGCACTGCGCTGTGACGTCCTCATGCTGGCAGGCGGAGAATAATTAAATGAACGGGACTATGTGTCTTTCCTCAATATGCCTTTTCTCTTCAAGGTAAAAGGCACTTCTTTTGGTTGGAGCCAACAGGTGCATTACTCTTTTTTTTTGTAGTTTCACGGGTTGTAGTCTCACAAAGGTTCTAATTTGCAGATTTCTCCAGCCACTGCTATAAAGTCGTGATGCAGATCATCTCGTCTGCCAGGTCCTCCTCGTAAGGAACTCTGAGTTCTGTCTCTGGCTCCTCGTCGCTGTAGCTGGCTGCAGTGTCCTGCAGTTCATAGTCCCTTGGTGTCAGAAGGGGAAACACGTTGACCCCGTTGACGCCCCGGGCAATCCCACCGTTCAGTAGATGGCTGGCTGCGCTCTCCATCTCGTCTATTGTCATCTCACACGCGTCTGCTATCTCGTGCTTTGTGGCGGCGACAAACTTGGGATCCTTGGCGTATCTCCCAAGCCCTTCAGATATCAAAACCTGCTCACAGTATATGAGGAAGAAAAATAGGTTGGATTTTTGCTTATCTTTGTTGCAACATTTTTTTTGAACAAGAGGAAAGATCTAAAAAGATGTAATGATCTGATCGGGGACATCTCTCCCTTCTCAATACCCTCAAACTCACCGCTTCCACCAGGCTGGTGGCACTGCCTCTCTTCTGGTGGTACTGGCTGTGGTATTCAGGTGGCACCTGCAGATGGACAGGTGAGTACATCCTCTGGGAGAAGTCGGGGTCGTCTGTGTACCAGGAGCTCTTACGCACGGACACTTGGCTGCTAGCGACACTCTCCCTGTGGGGGTGGTCCACACGGATGAGAGGGGTGTAGTATGGCGACTGGTCTTTACTAGCCGGGGTGGCAGGGGGAGTTGCCCAGGAGCGGGTGGAGCGGGTCGGGGAGAGGCGGTGGGCTCTGCTGGAGTCCAGGCCTGCTACAGCCATTACCTGAGGAAGCCACGAACACAGGTGTTACACAGAGCTCATTGATATTGTAGCTTTTTAGCACTAGCATGTAAGGAGTTTAGTTTTCTTCTGTGTCATAAGAGTTACCTTGATTCAACAAATGTCAGCCATATTCACTCATTAAAAAGGGACATGATCATTTCAATTCAATGTACAGTTTGATGGAATAGGTCACTTCAAACCAGACAAAACACAATGAGGTGTCAATGGGCATGCAGTCTTTGTGCCTGCATTACCTGGTGCTGCATAAGGTGCAGTGGAAGAGCAGTGCGCTGATGTGGAAGCTCGTCCTGGCTACTTTGTCTGCGCAGACACTCAAAGTTGAAGGATGGCCTCCTGTGGCCTGAACAAGTGGACGCTGTGAGTGACATCATGCAGGAGATGTCAGCAACATGCAAATCTTTCACACTGCAAACACTGTGAAACCGGGTGAGTGGATAAATCATATAAGAATTGGTGTGTGTGCATTAAGTGAAGGAAAGGAGATTTGTGATGGTTACTCCCAAGGCTGCATACTGTATATAACACCAAGGCTTCATAGCTAGCCTATAGCTGAGGCTATGATGGGATAACTGGATAATTGAATGGCCAGATTGGTTATCGAACTCAATATCACAGGAACAATGAACAATACACATAAGACAGTTTGTCATTCTGCATTAACATGCTTCTTTTTCTTTTAAACTATGTATAATGTATATTTTCCAATCTAATGTTATCATATGTTGGATACGCACAGTGAAAAGGAAATATGTAACTGTTACTGTAACATATGAGGTACATATGCAGACCATAGAGTGTACCTAAAGATGGACAACATTATCCCTCCCCAAAGGGAAGCCAAAGCGGCTGCTGTATAGGTTGTAAATGTTAAATATTGGTTTCAGTTTTTTGGGGTCGCTCTTATCACACTGATTTATGTTCAAGTGTTCATGTTTCCAGTAAGTTTGGAGAAGCGTTGTCCATCTTTAGATACAGTCTCTGATACAAATGAGGATGAGGAGCCTACCTTGAGGTGTGGCAGGAAGCAGCCGTCTCTTTGGTGACCTCCGCGAGTCGCGGTAGAGAGGCTGCTCGTCGTCGTCATAGTAAGTGTCAGGGTGGTGGTAACCTTTGGGAGTCTCATACTCTGTGTCACTGTTCTGATACCTGTCAGCATATTGAATAGAGAGCTTGTTGAGAGACTTGATTAAATTGTGTGAAGGAGCCAGGGTTTAATAATACATGTGTTAAATTGTGACAGTCAGTCAGTGAGAGTCGTACCTTTCCCCTGACAGCATACTGTCATCCTCATAAAACTCCTCCCCACTGTAATACTCCCCAGATAAGCGATCTTCATCCAACTCCTCCTCCCTGCAGATGGTGGGGTGGCGGCCATCCCCTCCGTGGGACCTGAGGGAAGGTCAGGGTGCAGTGGTCAGAGCATGCACATAGTGGCTATTCAGGGAGGGGAAAAGGGCCATGCACTGCCATGCAGACGCAAGCCTCCAGGGGGCAGCAATTGAACTGACCACCCTTACTAATCCTAACCACAGTCAAACAGAGACAACCGGCAGAAGTTTTGGGCTGAAGAGCATAGCACATCGCTCATCTTTGGATCTCATCCCACTTTGACGTCCTTTATCAGATTTATCAAAACACCGATTTCTGTCTGGTTACGAATCTTGAAGTGAATTGGGTGTAGTCAGGCGGTGCAACTTTGTGTGTAATTGAGAACTAGTGGTGACTAGTGGAGAGAATTTTCAAAACGTTCTCATACACTTCCTTCTTTTAGAGCTTCTGGGTCCGTCTTCAAAGCAAGCACATCACTTTTACACATGCACGAAGCAGGGCTGCTCTCAGCAATATGCTGGCCACTCACGTTTGTGTTTGTTCTCCTGCTTCTTTTAAGTATAAATAAAACTATGCAATAAAACTAATAACCAGACAAATGACTAGCCAGCATATAGCTCATAACACTGACTTAGCAGGGATGCAGCCATTCATTGGTCAAAATAAAACAATGATGAAAAACAAAATAAAAGTCCTTCTTTTACGGTTGAGACAGACTGTTGGAGCCAATCCTAGAAAAACAACATACCTAACATAGGTCTCATAGTAGCGCCTTCTGTCCAAGAAAGCAGAGGGATGGTCAAGAGAAAGCATTTTGGTTAGGAAGGAAAAAGGGAGAAGGAGAGAAACACAGAGAAAATGGAGGAGAAAGCGTGGGTACATATATATATTATACAGTATATGAAACATATACAGCATTCTCATATATATGTATGAGGAGGAGAGAGTATGATGGTGGACGTCGACCCCAGTGTTGGTTGAAAATTCCATTTTTTACTCTTAAAGATCAGAGACAAGCTAAGAATTCAGTTTTGTAAAGTGGCAGCGATGAAATTGGAGCTGCGGACTAAAGAGAGTGCGGAAAAGTAAGTGTACTGTTGGTCACTTGTGTAGTAAACTGTCAGTATGAGAGTCAGCTTGTGACTCCGTCATGGACGGAAAGGTTTACAATAAAGGCTTGTGAAACAGGAGGGTTTGATAAGAAGCTGGTTCCTGCCTGTGGAAATAAAATGCTTATGCAACACTTCAGTGAAAACTAATCACAATTAGTTTTGTTAAAGCCCATTAGTTCCAAGTTATGTGCTGCCATAGCTGAATGAAAAAGGTGTTACAAGGAGGCTGGTTGTTTAATACACACTGTGTGGACACGTCTACATATTCAGGACTTCTGGATGAAAGTAGTTTCAAAGTTAAATTCAGTTTAGTTTTAATTAGTCTTCTGAGCTACAGAAAACAATAAAGGTTATTCAAATGTGGAACTATTTCTTTAAACTATTTCCCCTTAAGTTCTACAATTGAGTCTGAATGTTCAGGTTTGACCTGTCCAAACTGATGAGTTGAGTTTTCCATCAATGTTACTGTCATGAACGTGGTGTGATTTTTAACATCTGGTCAAATATGGCAGCAACTAACCAAACAAAATGGGCTCAATCTCACTGATCAGTTTCATGTTGGATTTTAAATGTCACCAGATATCTCACAAATCTAGTTCTGTATTGTTTGAATCAGAAGGTTGAGGATGATGATGATGCTGCTGAGGATGATGATCGAGGTGTGGATACCTTTGACCCTGGGGTGTCCGGGGCTTGTCGTACTCATAGTAGGAGTTGCGTAGACCTGGGTAGCCATTGGGAGGTGCAGTGCTCATAGTAGCGGTGGTGTCCTCCATTGGGCAAACTGGACACGTTGGCGTTGTTGAGGTTGATGTTGGTGGATTTGGGAGACTTGCCATAGGAGTTGTGGTGTCGGTTGTGATGGTGGTGGTGGTGATGATGGTGGTTGGGCTGGGACATGGCGTTGGCTCGAGACAGGCGTCCCACCGGCTGCTCCATGTGGGCATAGTGAGGCGGAGGCTGCACCTGCAGGGGTCGCTGTGTTGCGTTGGTCTGATGGCCGTTGGAGCGCCGGTGACCACCGTTCATGAGATGGTTACCGAAGAGGCCGCCGTTACGCTGTGGAGGAACGTTCAAAGTAAAACATCCAAAGGCCTGGACTTCTCACAGAGCAGCAGAACACACATGCTATTGATGTTAAGTCTGCGAGCTGATTTTCTTTTCAGAAATTCTATGAGCAAAAATAAATTGAGAAGCTGGTTTCATGGTTTATGATGCATGCAAGCAAAATGGATGCACTCTGTACTTTGTTGGAACTGAAATGGAGGAAAAACCTAAGCAAAAATAAATAAATAAATCTACTTAATGTGGCGATAAAAATAAGAAACAGTTCATCTATGACAGATTTAACTTAATACTCTGAGTACAGGAGAACTTTTATATATAACCATGGAATTGCGTTAGTTGGTAACTTCAAGCACAACATGTTAGTTTAGCCACAAACATTCGTCCTGTCAGGTAAAATTCAAACAGGTTACCCTATAAATTTCCTCGTCTTCCTCGGGAATAAAGTCTACTAGCTCGTCATCCTGCAGATCGCATGATATCGCTCGGCGAATTTCGGGCCCGATATCATGCAGCGTGCGAAGGCCAGCCTGTAACCATGACAACAAGAGGACTAAGAACTACAGCTGGGACCTTCATCTCACAACTCACAGTACGAAAAAAAATATAGAAAAAACTGACATCATATGCATATGCATATGCAGTCACAACCATCACACACACCTGTGCTGGAGTAAATGCAACACCTGACATTTACACTAGGGACAGACTGTGAGAGATGAGAACACACAGACAGACAGATGCTGCTCTCTTGAATGCAACCTGCTGTGGATATTACTGCATCGGCTGAAATGTCTTGTGTGGCATCCAGCTGTGCTTTCTCTAACATAGGCCTCAGTGAGTGCAGTAAACAAACTTCTCTCCTCCGCAGGTGAACAAAACTAAATAGGCACAGAGAGTCTCTTGTAAATAAACTACACGCTGGTCACGTTTACTGTCTGACAATGTGATATATGGTGAAACACTGAGGCCATATATCAGACGTTATAAGGTAACAGAAGTGGTAACAAGCTTTGCATTGTGAGTTTCATGAGTGGATGAGTGAACTGTGAGGCACAGAAAATACATGGGGTGATGGCTGGAGATGATGACACACGCTTAACATCAACATATATTGATTAGTTAAAAGACACAGAGACACAAATCAGGTCACACACTGGGAACATACAGAATTGTACTAGACACCAACATCATGAATGTCCTGCTGGATTATAAACCACAACATTAGCAGACTTAATGATATTTGAATGAAATGCACAAAGACTTGATGTAACAAAATACAACAGTGCTTGTAAAATCATGTTATCACACAGCTTTCAGCAGTCTCCCCTATCTCTTCACACACACTCTCAGAGACACACACACATACTCTGGGACTCACCTGCAGAGCGATGGCCGTGTTGTTCTGCGAGGGGTGAGCACCCACCAGGCCTTCCTCTTTACGTTTCTTGAATTTCCTAAAGTAGTCCTGTATCAGGAAGGTGGCATAGAACTTCCCCACGGTTACCTCATCATCTGAGTGAACAGACCACACAAATGCTTCCTGTGTCAGCAGGTCACTACGCACACAGAACTCTGGGAGAGAGAAGGAGAGACTCTTCTCCTCCCTCGTCCACTCTCTCTTAAAACTGCGGCTTTCATCACCTCAGGAAGAAAAGTGAGGCACGCTGCAACCCCATCAAACAAATGACTTTATTTCAAATCATATACATCCATCTTGATGGTGTATATACTGTACCTCAATCTGTACCAGCGCAGATTCTTCACTGTATTTCAGAAAGAACAGAAGATCAAATATAGGCTTCAATTTATGTGTATTTCTACTTCTGAAAAGCTTTCGCTGATCTAAGTGAAATCTTCTACATTATATGTTCCTTTTTAAAATGAGCAAATGAATTATGAATGCAAAACTTCCAAATGTTACTGCTGCCAAGGAGGTTATGTTTATATTTGTATTTGTTAGCAGGATTAAGCAAAAACGACTTGATGGATTACCAAGAAACATGGTGGAAGAAATTTGATTTACTTTCTTTAACATTGTGAGCTTGGGCGTTTTTCAACACTTGATTCCGCAAAAATACTTAACGGATCTTGATGAAAAAAATCCTGCATAGTTAGGCGACTGATATTGTGCTTATAGCAGGGGACGGATTAAGCAGAATTAAGGTTCAAATAGGCCCAGAAACTCCAAATTAATAAACTAGTTTGCTAGTAGTAACATTCAGGCTGCAAGATAATGTGACCCAAACTTCAGATAATATTCAACTTGAAGGATTACTATTAAATTATCTTTGAAATCAAATCTAAACTTTTTTAGTCCAAAAATGAGACATACTTAACTACTTTTGCACATGCAAGCAAGCAGATCTATGCATCATACATGTCGGTGTGTTTGTGTAAATTTTCCTGTCTATGCTTACGTTTGCATCTTTCTTATGATGTGTGCAAGTCAGTAAAAACTACATTTGAAACTGCGCATGGCTGTGTTCTTGCATTTGGTCCCATTATGTTGTTTTTTTTAAGAATTTGTGAGAATCATTCTGAAGCAGGGGTCTGAATCACTTTGAACAAGCACGCTGGGGACAGAGATTGGAGACAGAGGCGACACTAGTTCCATGCCACCACCCTAAAACAGAACTGCTTCAGAATATTCTGAAGTGTTTCAGAGTTTTGGATACAGAGATAAGAAAGTGAGAGGACATTAAGCTGTCGAAGCTCAAGCGGTGACAACAGGACAGCGATTACAGAGAGAGGAGAGAGACAGATATTAGTGAGAGAGACAGAACATGCACTTGCACTGTGGTCTACAAGGCCATGCAAGCCCAAAGCCCAGCGGACAGTCAGTGGTCTCCATCAGCATCCAGGGCAGAAGGGAGTTGTGTGGATCAAACACACATGGATAAGAAACACACTGCTGAGGGGGCAACCAGGAGATATGAGCAGAACAGAAACAACATGATACAGCTTTAACTCTCTGTGTGTGTGTGTGTGTGTGTGTGTGTGTGTGTGTGTGTGTGTGTGTGTGTGTGTGTATGTGTGTATGTGTGTTATATCTCTGTGAGGGTCATTCAGCAAAGACCTTTTAGAGCATTGCACAGTGGTGCGGTGGTGAGTACTGTCACCTCACGGCAAGAAGCACAATCCCGGTTCAGTCAGGGTCTTTCTGTTTTTAGTTTGCAGGGTATCCCCATGTATGCTTGGGTTTCCCTCCCCAGTGCAGATTGGGGTTAGGTTATTTGGAGTCTCTAAATTACGCTTTGGTGTGAATGGTTGTTTGTCTCTGTGTGTTGGTCCTGCGATATGCTGCCAACCTGTCCAGGGTGTACCCCACCTCTTCCCCAGTTTCAGCTGGGTCGCAGGGTCCTTAAAAGTGATGGACCTTACAGAGTGAGGACATTTTAGGAAAGTGAGGACATATTGGTCGTTCTATACTCTTTCAAAGGGCTGTTTTAGTGTTAGGTTATGGATTTAGTATAGGCATTTAGTTGTGATGGTTAAGGTTAGGGTTAGGCCTTCGGAAATGCATTATGCTAATGAGTGTCCTCACTAAGATAGAAGTACACTAATGAGTGTGCAGGTGTTTTGTGTTTGTGTTTGTATGTGATTCTGTGCAGGTTGCTTTAGCTTGGTATGTGTATTACTGGACTAGCAGGTGACTGATCTCAATGAAAGACAGGCCGATTCCACTAACCACCAGCAGGAGGCACCACTTGATCCAGAAGCTTCATGCTGGTTCTTTTCCAGATCTTCTTGATGACGGCCCGCAGCTCTTCGTTGGCCTGCTCCAGATTACCTGCACCACAGGGAAACACATGACCCTGAGAAACCAGCACTCCAGTTTGCAGCCATTTTAAATTCACACGCCCCCATAATTACAGTAAACAGAGAATAACAGGCTAAGTAAATGCATCAGCAGAGTAGGGTGTGTATTTTTATTCATAAGTACTGTGTAATGTGATTCATATTCGGCTCATACCCTCTGTTTTGATCTTCAGGGCCGTTCGCACCAGTGCAAACAGGGTGGCGTTAAACATGACTGTGCCGTCACTGTTCAGAGGCATGTTCATGGCTACCAGCCTCTGAGGGAGGAGAGGAAACCGAGGCATTTAACACCATGGAACAGATAAATGATCAATGATCTTTGATGATGAGACAGTAGAAGACAACACCTTGCAGGCCACTCTGTGAGGACACAGTTTGCCGAAGCCAAGAGGCGGCTGAATACGACGCAGGAGAGTCACCACATCCAGATGCTTGATCCTGCCTCTGCACGAGAGAAAATAGCACATGTAAGATGAAAACAGTTACAGCAACATGGATGTGAAATATTCTCCAACGCAGCAGGTAACAAAGCACATACTTGGCCTCTGGGTCGTACTCTGACCAGATTCTCTTGAACTCATCCAGGTGGTGAGGACCGAGAATGGACCAATCACGTGTCAAATAGTCAAAGTTGTCCATGATGACAGCCACAAACAAATTGATGATCTGGAGACGGACGAGAAAATGTCTGATATACGCTCATCTGTTAAGCATTGTGGGACTTTTTCATGTGTCTCCACAGGCATGAATAACTGTGGGTAGATATAAATTGTGCAAGTGAAAGAGATTTCAACCAAATGTTTCAAAATTTGCTAGGAAACCAGCTAATATGTCATGTGTATGCTAATAAAACTAATACCATTTTGTGCTGAAACAATCAGATTTCATTCCTTAAGCTGTGTACCTCAACAAAACTGGACTTTCTTGTCTGAAACCTCTCTTGACACAAACTCAACATTTTAGCAGGGTAAATAAGAAAAACTGAGAAATAACACGGTTTAATGATTGTGTACCAAGAAGGCGCAGAGCATGTAGAAAGAGATGAAGTAAATGATTGCAAATCCGCTGCCACACGTCATCTCCTCCCCGGGACCGTAGTCGGACTCTGGGTCGCACAGTTTCCCGGCTATACAGGCCAACATGATCTCCTGCCACGCCTCTCCGGTGGCACACCTTGAAAAACAATCGGGCACAACAGAGAGATTCCATTAAACTAAACCCAGTGCGTCAGGGTGCGACCCCTGAGCTTAGGTCTCTACACACCTGAAGAGCAGGAGCACGGCCTGAGGGAAGGTCTGGAAGTTGTTGTTTCTGTTTATGTGTGTGCCGTCCACCATCGCAACCTTTCCAAACACCTGAAGTAAAAACAAAAAGTGTCCGCATGAAAACAACTGTTGGAAAACAGATTACGGAAATATTTAGTCATATTTAGTCACCAACCTGCATGCCGATGACAGCGTAGATGAAGAACAGCATGGCTATCAGAAGAGCAACGTATGGCAGAGCCTACAGAGGAGAGGGAAGAAGAAACTGATTAATAAAAATGGCAGAACTACTTCCCTCAGTCACCAATCAGATATATTTTATTACGTCTCACCTGAAAGGATTTGATGAAAGTCCACAGCAGGGTGCGGATGCCCTCCCCTCTGCTGAGCAGCTTAACCAGCCGCATGACTCGAAACAGACGAAAGAAGGTGATGGAGATGCGAGCGCTGTCCTCTGTGTTCTGAGGAGAGACGGTGCAGAGTTAGAGGCGAGCGGAGCGACAGTGTGGGTAAGTGAACACAGACGACCTGGCTGTGCTTTTACAGGATGATGAGGGCCGGAGCCAGACCTCAGCACCAGATACATATGGGCTGAGAGAGCAACACTGCGTTATTATGTGATCAAATAAACACAGAAGTGAACCCAGTGTTGAATTTGAGAAGTTCTCTGGTGGCACATACCATATATATTTGTTCTTTTAGCCAAAATCATAGACGATGCATAAAGATGGAGAATATTATTCCCCAAAAGTGAAGCCAAATCATCTTGTTTGCCCCCTGGTGGCAGGTTGTAGTATGGGTCATAAACCCTGCCTCCACCACGTTAATGGATGGAACATGGACCAAACAAAAAAGTCATAGTTCAGTTCAAATAAATGTATGGGTCATAAACTTCTCCTCCTTCATGTTGGTAGATCAAACATAAACTAAAGTCAAAGTACAAATTAACATTCTTTAGTTCTCAAAGAGGGTTTCTGTCATTTCACGTAGTTCTTATAAGACTAATGTTTGTTTGTGTACATTTTTCTGGTAAGTTTGGTTTTAATTGGCGCTCACTACTGCTCACTTCACTACTGCGCAGACTCTGGGTACAGATGACATAAATGGCGGCACCCGTATCTAGGATTCTTTAGCTTCATTTTTGTACAACGAGAGGAAGTGGAGAAGCATCGTCCATCTTTATGTACAGACGATGATCAAAGTCGAATAGAAACAGAAAGTGATACAGAATAAGTTGATTCTCTAAAGCAGTGCAGCTGCAGCTGATATGTTTCTGTCCGTCTGCATCCAAAGCACAGTCAGGAGCCCTGTCACTGTACAGACCTACAGGGGAGGAAGCAAGAAGGCGAGCATGCTGGAAAGAAACCTGGCCATACTTGACAGGACATATCTGCACAAGCATGGCACCCTCAGTCCAGAGTCACTGCATGCGGAGTCACAGTGGGACCAACCCCATTGGGTCGGCCGGGAGGTTCACAGGTCAGAGCTGGGTGACCTGAACCCAGGGGTCATCCATGGGTCACTACCCCACATGTAAGAATGGTGGCAGAGACCATGTAGCTGTGTCAACAGTGCAAACGTGAGGAGCGGCCCCAAACCACTCCCGCCTGACGGGACACACAGCGTCACGTTTGAGCGACACACTCTCCTAAGAAAATAACTCCAAACATTTAGGAAAATTTCAGGATAATGCAAAAGAATAAAAAAACAAAAGTGAGGGAAAAAAATGAGTGGAAAGCTTATCATGGGAAAATAAAATAAAATAAAATAATCAAAAGATCATAGGATGCAAAGTAGAAAATAGGAGAATACCAAACAAGGAAAAGAATGCAAATCTAAACATGGCATGGCCCTGACATGGGGGTAGGGGGGGGCGGAGCTTCTTACCCCCATCTCATCCACCTGAGGAGTCTCTGTTGGCTTTAAAATCAAAGACCTGTATTAATGACTTGTACACAGGCTGCAGGTCTCACACACATTGGGCCAAACACAAAAACGTCACATTTGAAATTCAGTCTTTATCACACGACGCTAGAAGACGTCAGTCGAGACGTAGACAGAACAGAGTCACTACTCTTTTCACTGACGAGACAAAACTGCCTTGTTGTTAATCTACGACAAAGACAGACATGTATTAACACCCTATTGTCTACTTACACTTATTATGATGACAGACATACAACATTATCTTAACACTTCAAAAGACTGCCACACAACACGTTTACAGCTTAACATTCCTATGTGCATGTGAGGCTGACGGACAACATGAGGTTACTTTAATACACAGAATTACATGTATGACTGGCACACAACTTTATCACTGCCCCAGTGTAATGGTCATTGCTGATGGAATTAAATGGACTTCATGGCTGAGATGTCTTTAGACAATGTTAATGAGAAGTTAACTGATCGACATAACAGATGTTGTGAATGCATGTCATGATTTAGGCACCGTCTACTATTCTCACAGAGCCTCGACTTGTGATGTGTGTCATCGTAAAGGCTTCAGATTCAGGCGAATAGAAAAAAAATCATGTTTTTGTGCATAATGCATCATTAATGGCGTCTCTCCTCTGGGCTGTAATGATTTAAACCAACAGTGTTGTTGTTTTACCAACAATCATTTTAAGTTAGTTAAATTAACAGAAGTGGTATAAGCGTAATAAAGTAATTTCATCCACACACTCGCTCACCCAAGACCACACACAGGTTTAATCTGCAAATCATTCCATTGAAAGGAAACTATATATCAGAGGTCTTCAGCGAGCATTTTGTACACAGAGAAAGTCCAATAGTGCCAAATGAAGCGGAGACATTAGACTGAACCTGTGTGATGATTCATGTGATTTTACAGCAAAAGGAGAAGAGCTTAACTCAACACTGAAAGGAGTCATATCAGAAGACTGAACACAGAGAGGTACTCCAGACAGATATGGCTTCGTTCAAATACCTTGTCGCAAACCGTCAGTATGAGGTGCAGAATGAGCAGAAATGATAACATGTAGAAATGAGCTTGAGGAGGTTCTTTAGGTAATCCTGGCCACAGCATCGATGGAGCATGCGTTTCAGCATTGCCACGTTGCTGGCGGGAGTGGGAGGGGCAGGGGGTGGGGGGCACTGCAATGCACACGCAAGACATTTTTTGGGTGATGACGAGCCACCAGTGAAAGTCATAGCAATGCAGCGACTCATGCATGTCAACGGTGCCCGGCAAAAAAAACTGCCATAGCAGGGCGCTCTCACAGTCCGGTGCAGAAAGAGGTGAATGAGCGACAGGAGGGGGAGAGAGAGAGAGAAAGACAGACAGAAAGAGGAGGAGGAAGAGGAAGAGGAAGAGGAAGAGGAAGAGGAAGAGGAAGAGGAGGAGGAAACCACAGAGGCCAGTACTGGGAACAAGAGCATAAAACCAGAGAGAGACTGAGTCATACTGGACTGGGAGGAGAGAAGAGGACAGGCAGAGAGAGGTGTGTGTGTAGAGGGAGAGAGAGAGAGGAGAGTCAGTGTAAGATTGTTCATGCACCTGACTGGAGTCTACACACCTGCGCTACACATGAGCTCCATTCTGAGCTTTAAGAGCTCACTACAGGAAGACAGAACAAAACACAGAGACAATCACTCACAGAGACACAAACACAAGATCATCAAAGAACCTCAAACTCAGCTGCATTAAACCACTGTATGTGTTAGAATAGCATCAGGGCTAATGTAGGGTCTCTCTTTAGGGTCTGCTGATGATTGTGTTGGTCAACGAATCTTACCTGGTGATAGAGTTTTATTTGCAGAGCGTAGCTGAAGCCTATAAGGTTAAAATCCTTATTTATATCCAGGACACTAAATGATTTGATCTGTTTTCCTGGATTTGGATACATAGTATCAGCTGCATGTAAAGCGACCTACACAACTTTAAGGGAAGTCAATGCCAATGCCTTTTAAAAGAGATCCAAAACTTTTATTTAGATTTCCCTGAGAGATTGAGCTTCCCACATTCTATATTAAAATTGCCCTTAATGTTGTGTAGAATGGAGGTTTCCAAGCTCAGAGCTCCAGGGCCATTCTGTCTGGAGGTAACGATTGAGGGGTATGGCAACAGAGAAAGGTCAAACTTCACAAGGCTCTATGGAGACAACTAACCGGAGGGGAATGGAGTGGGTGGCCAAGCGCCATCTGTGAGAGGCAGGCGGGCGGGACATGGAAAGGATGTTAGGGGAACATAAGGTAAATGGTTGATGCTACCCAGCATGCATTTGGAGAGGTCACAGTGACCAGGTGAGAAAGTAAACACAACTCATGACTGGGATGGACAACAGCGAGCAAGTAGCAAAAATCACTCAATCAAACCCATTGTAGATCAGCTGATATGATTAAATGGAGCAGTATAATATCTGATCTACAAACAGCAACAACCACATGCAATGTAAACCACAAACACAGGTAAAATGATACGTCGATGACAGATGCCTCACAAGAACCACTGTCAGCCCTTGTGAATTCAACTGATCCCAACATTTAACGACATACTTATCTATACATACACTCACATGTATATCACACCAAGTACATACTATACACACACACATGCAGAATAATAAATAACCTAACCACACCACCATATCTGTTTTAAACAAAGTTAATGCTTAAATACACTCATGCAGACACACACTTTGTAGCACAAACTCAGAAAACATCGAAAACATGAAAAATAACTCCAGCAAAACAGCACTGCAGCTCAGACACAAGAGCACCCAGGAGGGGAAGGGTAAGCAGTGGTCAGCGGTCTTTGGTTCTCCTACAACTAGACCCATTGTCACTAACTAATCCCTGGAAACTTGAAATTTAGTCTCTGAGCATCCCTGGTGTTTGTTTGCATCTTGGACAAATCCTTCCCATTTTTGTTTCAGTGAATCGCAAAGCACATTGCAACAAATTCTATTTTTCATTTTAGATGTTTTTGTGAAGAGCCAAGCAACAAAGAGAGGAGTGCTTTAGTAGTTAGTTAAAGAAGAGAAGTAGTCATCCACTATTTTATTGAGCCATGACATTCATTTATTTTAATCAATATTAAAACAAGGTTTAAACTATAATCTAGATCTAATAAACTGGAACATTTGAAATGTCCACTTTCTTTAGAGTCAATAAAACATAAGATGACTTGTTAAGTTTTTTATCCATCGCACTGTTAAGGGGTCCCGAAGATAAAGTTGTTATAAACCACAGGTTATACACAAACATATTTGTTCATTGCCATACTTGCCTCTACAAGTTTCTATGGAAAAAAAACGAACAAGAGTATGAATTAGAAAACCACATCAGAAATCATCCTGATCTGAACCAAATACAGTTCTCTGAAAATGTGAGGAACTTCTGTTATTGAGACACATTTTCAGCTGCCACGTCGCAGGGTTAATAATCAACAACATCACCAGAAACTTTGTCATGATTCCTGTAACTAACAGCACTGTAACACACTAACAGTGAAGCATTTAACAGAAGCAAAACTTCGACATGACAGACTTTTAGATTTGTTTGGTGTTGATGTGCACTGATAACAACAGGATATATAAATGAAGATCAAACAGAAGCTTTACAGAAAAAGCCAATGACACTTCAAAAGCTACCAATGCCTTTACAGAAATAATAATTCAAGCTGAGGACATGCTCTTAGTTTAGCAAATATTTCAAAGAGTAGGTTACAACTGATCATGCTAGAGAAGTGGTACACATTCTAACTACACAAAGGAGACATATTATGCTCATATTCTGGTTAATAACTTTAATTTCCGTTATTACTTGACAAGGTTTACATGCTCTGAGAACACATCTCTTTCCTCATACTGTGCATTGCTGCACCTCCTCGTTTCAGCCTCTGTCTGAAACAACAGATTTTTGCTCCTGTCTCAACGGAAATTGAATATATGTCTCCTTTAAGAGATCTAAGATACCTTAAATTTAAATAAAATGGAAGAGGGGAAAGAGTTGCTGTTAATCTGTTCACAAAAATATTTGGGAACGACTGAACTGGTGGACAAAAGTACAAGTATACAAATAATACTGTTGATTGTCATGTGGCTTTTCTATAAGGCTTCAGTTTGACTTGTAAGAAAGAAAACTGCAATACTTACATTCACTTCAGTGATAGCAATATCGACGACGCTACCAACAACAATTAAGGCATCAAAAGTGTTCCAAGCATCAGCGAAATAGTGCTGTTAATGCACGACACAACACGCAAGGGTAAAGATGGGAATAAATGAGAGAGAGCATGAAGAGAAAACAGAGAACCAGGGAAGGGAAAGAAATAAAAGGAGGGTAGAGAATGAGTTCATGTTTTAATGAAATGACAGGGTTAGGGGAGGACAAGAAGAGAGAAAAAAGGAGATAAAGCATTAAGAGAAATCAGATAAAACAGGAGACGTGCCATCGAGAGCTGCGGAACAACAGAGGAACGGCAGAGAGCAGCGAGGCGAGTCGTAGCCGAGCTTACTTACATCAATCTCACTGAGTACAATGTCTACTATGCTGCCAATCACAACCAGGGCGTCGAACACATTCCAGGCATCTCCAAAGTAGCCCTGATTGAGGTGGAGTGAGTGGTTGGCGAGTGGAGGGTAAGATCAGCAAAAACAAACAGAGCCTTACTCTCACACTGAAATTTTAATCCACTTAAAGTATGTCGTTGATTTTAAACACATAAGAACCAACCTGCTGCCTACTTCAGCTGGAGGGCTCCTGATAATAGTGCAGTAATTTACACAGATCGATCTGCAGAGTGTGCACACCACGCTGATGCTAATGCTAATACTAATATTACATGCACAATCACTGCTGCCAACAGTGTGAACTATTTCAGCGGTAAAAAAAACAACACTGCACCCCACACTCGGTCTCTTACTAGAAGCCTGTCCTTCTTCGCAACACACAGCTGATGATCAGGTGGCACAGTCGAGGGGAGAATGAAAACACGTTCATATGCTGCTCTTTGATTGAACATCAAAGGAATCATTTGAAATGTTTAGGAATACAAATGTTTGTGAGTTAGTTGATAGGATCAATATCCCTGTCATATCTGTTCTGTTAGATGTGAAGACACAGCCAGCAGCTGATTAGCTTAGCTTAGCTTAGCACAAAGACAGAGTGGTGAATCTAGCCAAACTAAAAACAACCTTTAAACTTTAAAACTGACTTATTAACACGTTAAAACCAGGAACATTTGATTTTAATGTTGGACAACCCAAACCCATCTCCAGTCTTTATGCTAAGCTAAGCAGACTTCACATTTCCCAGACAGATGAGAGTGACATTGATCCTCTCACCTAGCCCTTGGCAAGGAAGTGAATGAGAATATTTCTGTCTCTGTTTGAGTGAGTGTGTGTTAGTGATCTGGTGGAAGTAGTGTGAATATGAATGTATTTGCGGGGGTGACTCACCCTGGGTTTGAAAGCGATGAGTTTAAGAACCATTTCCACAGTGAAGACAGCAGTGAAGACCATATTGAGAATATCCATGACATAGTTAAATGTCGCTGACTGACCATAATGCTGCAGAGAGGAGATACAGAGGAATGGGTGAAGAAAAACTGATGAAAAGGCCAATATGTGCAACTTAGAGAACTGCAAAGATGCTGAAGAGAAATATTTAAAAATAGATAGGTTTGAACAAGAAAATAGGATATAACATATATTTAAAAATGTGATATAGCACTCAAAAGCCCTAACTTAATTACTTACTTAATAACTTATATTTTAATGCATTCACAGCATTCTTTAAAATAATTCTAAAAGTTTACATTTTTAACCACTTTCCTTTTATTGCATTTATGACTGCGTCTTTAAGAGTCTACTACGAGGGGGCACCAATATGATTCTCCATATTATACAAAATGCCAATGTAATAATAGACCATATCACATATTATGTTCACCCAATATTGTTGAAAGTCAACTGCTTTCAAATTAAACAAGCATTAACAAACACTTACTTTTGTCAAAATGTTTACAAATATTTATCTATGCATATTGTTTTGCTTGTGTATCAAATCATGTTGAAGTATGATCCCATTTCTATCCTTGGTTTCAGAGATGTAACTTGACGTCTTACCTGCACAGCCAGGCAGAGCGTGTTGAGCATGATGAGCACGAACATGATGTATTCAAACCCAGTGGAGTTCACCACATACCAGAACTTGTACTGGTACGGGTTCTTAGGTATGTACCGCCTCAGTGGACGAGCCTTGAGAGCGTACTCCACACACTGACGCTGCACAGAGATAAACAAAAATTCATTTTAAACCGGAATAATAATCTAAACTAGATTATTGTTTTGACATAAATAAACTGCATAATTTGTACTTATTGTTATGAAACTACTATAAAACAAATGTCAGAAAAGAACATTAATCTATATCAGTATATTTTATGTTCTCTTTATATTTTGACCTCACATACACAAACTGCTGCCCCACACTCTGTGACGCACCTGGTTCTTGTCCAGTTCACAGTTTTTGTACTCTTTCTCTCCCTGCTCCTGAAATGTGACGATCACAAAACCTACGAAGATGTTCATCATGAAAAAGGCGATGATGATGATGTAGATGATGAAGAAGATGGAAATCTCCACGCGGTAGTTGTAAATGGGGCCGAGGTTCTCCCTGTTGGAGTCGATGGCCTTGTACAGTAACCTGAGAGGAGAAGAAAAGAAGGGCAGAGTGTGTGAAGACGGTTTTTCGAAATACAGATGTCATCGGTGTGTTGTTAGTTTCTCAGGTGGTGTTGATTTTAAAGAGATTTGACTTTAACTTGGGGAGAAAAAAGTTTCAATCTTACGAAGGCCAGCCTTCAAAAGTGGACACAGTGAACAGAGCCATCATCGCCATCAGGACGTTGTCAAAATTAAAGTCGCTGTTGTGCCACAGTCGTTTGTGGATGGTTGGCTGGTTCACGTCTCCGTCCTTATACAGGATGTAGGTGCCCCTATGAGAAAGTGATGTATTATGGTTAAGATCTAATTGAGGATTGTGCATGTTTTAAATTTGCTGTATAAGATAAGTTAAACTAACTTGCACTCCTCTGGACTGGACTTGGCTTCATCTGTGCAGCGATAGAACTTTCCCTGTGGAGGAAAACAAAAAGGTATCTCTCTGAATCTGAATATTAAAATAATGTAAATCCAATATCGTTCTCATTTTGGATATCTGCTGACCTTGAACAGCTGCACTCCTATACAGGCGAACATGAACTGGAGCAGAGTGGTGACGATCATGATGTTACCGATGGTTCTGATGGCCACAAACACACACTGCACCACGTGCTGTACGACAGAGGGGTAAAGGTGTTTAAAGGATGTTTCATCCCCAATGAACAGACAACCCTAAGATCGTGGTTATAAGAGTGAACAAGCTGCAGGATGACTTGTGAATAGGGCGCACCTTCAGGCCCTTGGCTCTGTTGATGGCCCTCAGGGGCCGAAGAACACGGAGGACCCTCAGAATCTTCACCACTGAGATGGCTGAGGATCTGAAAAATGATAACAAATGGGTGTAATGCACACGTGATTAAAAGAGAGAAAAGGAGGAGAAGTCAGTAAAGTTAAGTACAAATAAATAAATACAACACTCTAATTGTCAATCTCCTACCTCTTCATTTCTTCTTTGCATCCATTCATCACATCCAGTCAAACATCAAACTGAAGCTAAAACTCTGTGTTCTTGATTTCTTATACGAGGAAATTGCCTGTTATCTGACATGTTTTGTCTTTTCTCTTTAAGAGAAAAAAGACTCGACAGATCCAACGTTTTGTTCCTGTGTCTCTGTATTTCCTGGAGCTCTTTGGTCAAGAACATAAACTGTATATAAAGAAGGACGACATGAATGCTCCTCAAAAGTGACAGAGCGAACTAAAACTCAAAGCTGTCGCAGCACACGTCGATTCTCAAAGATGGTTTCTGTCTTTTTAGGTTGTTCTTATAACATTGATGTTGTTTTGTTGTTTCCAGCAAGTTAGGTTTTAATTAGTTATTTTAGGCAACAAAAACAGGGTGAAACATTATGATTGACAGCTGAGACTGACTCGAGATTGGTCGAGCACATGTATCGGTGGGACCCTGCTGCTGCGGCTTCATCCCCTGATCGCTACTGCAAAGACTCTGACTTGAAAAGTACAAGATGGCAGCGCTGCTATAAGTGATGTTTTGGCTTTGTTTTAATGATAGTGGGAGGAAGTGGAGATTCATGGTCCATCGTTACATACACTCTATGGTTGAGTTTATTTAAAAGTCGTGCCGTCTCTTTTACTGTTTGGCCAGAAGGCAAATGTTCCTGTTTGTACTCACTGAATGCCAAAGGAGACAAGGGACACTCCCACCACCAACAGGTCGAGCAGGTTGAAATAATTCCTACAGAATGCACCTTTATGCAGAAAAGCTCCGTACGTGGTCATCTGAGGAGAAATTGGAAGAAGTTAGAGGAGCAAATGAGAAAGAAAAACACTCACACATTTAATCCAATGCACACAATTCACACACAAACACGTTACGGTTATGGTCAGCGAGGACCCAGACACACATACAGTACAAACACGTTTAAAGGAAAAACATTTTCTTCGCACTCACTACCTTGCAAAAAAACACACGCGCACACACAAACACACAAACACACCCACACACACACACACACACACACACACACACACACACGCTTACGTCTCCACACTCTTTAGATCACACTGTTTCGGGGTGGCGAGCTCAGAGCATTGAAACAGGAGGCTAAATCTACCATCGCCACCCCCACAGCCCCTAAATACATGAATGTAGTAGTAAGTCATTCATTTCACAATCGACTATGGGATGAGGCAATAAAACATGCGTTTTGTTGCCCGCGAAGTCAGGGATATTTACTACCTGCTAGAGCTCTAGTTATAGTGATTGGAAAGTTGAAATGGCCTTACTGTCACATTCATGTGGACCGTCATCTTAAAGCACATACCATTATGTTCTTTAATATTTATAATGTAGGGGAAGCAGCTCCCAATTAAAACTTCAGAGTTCAGCAGGCAGAGAAGAAGAAACCAGCCAAAAAAACTCTTCTCCAAATAATAAAAGTAAAGGATTAATTTTCCGAGTGCATGGAAATGTGGAGCCCTGCAGAGAGGTGGAGAGAGGGGAGCGCTAACTGAGAGCAGCTGAGAATTTCAAGTCAGACAGCAGCAGGAGCTTTTTTTTGCCCAAACGGCTGCAGACGCAATTCCACATTTCTATGCACTCAGTCAGGGGAAAGCAGACTGAACCATGCTCGGCAGGAACATGGTTGGTTTTGCCCCCTCTTTTATGGGTTATCTGAAGAGCAGTCGGTACGAGAGGCATGGCGTTTAGCTTTGACTGGAGTTGACTTTACGTCTTTGAACCCCCCCCCCCCCCCCCCCCCCCCTTTGAATTACCCCTAACCAGGGACACTGGAAGTCAGTCAGAGCTGAGGGTGCTGAGAGAAAGTACATAATGACGTCATATTAAATGCAGCAGCATAACATTCATGGTTTCAATGGCCAACGGCATTTTATACCACTTTTCAGAACATTATAAACAGACAGCAAACCCATAGCTTTAGGGCCAATAAAGGAATTGGAGTTTTTTTTAGACCTATCTAACCCACTATTACTACAAATAAAATCTTTGATTCTTTCAGTTTGTGCCAAATTATCTACACAGACAATACGCTGATGTTCTAAAATCAAATATATTATAATAATATAAAAAAATTGAAATGTGGATTTTAGTTCCATGAATATTCTTCTCTAGAAATAATTAGTTTTTCTGCCTCGCAGTTCCAGTCTCCTTCCTGTAGGGAGTGCTGCAGCCCCCTCAGTACCCCTACTCCCAGCGTCCCTGCCCCTAACTCAACTTCAGCCAATGCCTGAACAATGTCTGAAACAGCCTGTCAAATTTTTGTTGCATCGCACCGAGGGTTGCATCATATCTGTGTCATGAAAATCATTTCAGCGATGACTGCCCCAATGACGTGACGCCCATGTGAGTAGAATGTAATGTTGATGTCATGTTTCCTTCCCCCAACAGGAGTTCTGTGATTAGTGTTACTTGGACAAATCTTTGTGTTAATGTTCGTGTGTGCAATGTTACATCTCCAATATTAGTTTTTAGCTTTTTTCAATTTTTTTTTATGTATTCTTTTTAAAAGAGGTGCCGTGAAGAAAAAAGTAAATAAGAGAAAGGAAACAAACAAGCCAGGTTGTACTGAGTGGCAGGTGACACACAAGGAGAGAATGCAGCAAGGCGCTCGTTGTCATTTTAAGGGGTTACCTTCAATATGATCTCAAATGTAAACATACTAGTGAAGACATAATCTGCATAGCCTAGGACCTGGAAGGCAACGAGACGTTTGGAGTGTTATTGGGGGTGTGGTTAGTCACAGCACGGACAGGGGACACATGGCATTTACCTTCAACACGATCTCAACAGTAAAGATAGCCGTGAAAGCATAGTCAAAGTAACCAAGTATCTGCAAAAAGCAACGCAGATGTTTAACAAAGACAGTTCATTGTGCAGCTTCATACATGATATAAAAAAACTAAATGAATAAGAAAGGAACATTTTAAGCATCTTCTGGAACGATAGCACAGAAACATTTAATTACTTGCAAAAAGATAATTCACTACTTCTCTGTCATTTTCCATGCAGAAAGCTGAAGGTCATGAATGAACCATGTTGAGCAAAATGAAATAAGCATCATTGCAATGCACAGAAAACAACACATCGACAACACAGCCTTAGGGTTATTTAGTTATAACTAAATCTTACACACTGGACCTTTAAGTGCACAGACCTACGTCTCAGTTCATTAGAATGCAGTACAAAAATCTATTATCTGCATTCATTTTTTTTAGCTGTTGGATCCTTTGTCCATTGCAGCTTTTGAATCCAGACTGAAAGCTGAAAAAAAGTGGCAAGATTTTGTATTTTTTACAAAATCTAAGATCAAACATCATAGTATTTTATTTAATTTTATTATTTTACACATCTAGTTAATTTAGTATTATTTTACTCCTTCAACTTTTGTCTTAGGTCTTCTTCTTCTTTCCTTCCTTTTTGTGTCTTTTATGTATTTTGATCTCTTTACCGGTGCCTCAGTGAGTAAACACAGATACTGTTTGTAAAACCTCTTCTTCATGGTGCATTTAAGGACACTCTGACTTCTCAGATGTGTGAGTCAGCTGTTACAAATCATTGCAGTTCAAAAGCTATTCTGTTGGGGAAAAAAGCAATTATAAGAGAAAAACATTACTGTCAATCAAACATGTGACTCTGGTCGTTTCTTTGATTTAAAATGTTGCTGTTGGCGATCTAACCCTTAAATCATGACTATATAGGAACCGAGCACAGTGACCAGTCGTTGACTTTTAATACACACAGACCATATTTTACAGAATTGTCCCGGCGGCCTGACAAGAGCGAAACTTTGTCCTGACAATTAAACTGAATGTATTGTTCTAGAAAATTATCTACAAGTGATCTTGGTCAAGGACAGGACAGATGAAATACTGTATTTGTTGGACAATGAAAATAAACCACCAGTATATTCTCTCTCTCCCTCCCTCTCTCTCTCCCTCCCTCTCTCTCTCCCTCCCTCTCTCTCTCTCTCTCTCTCTCTCTCTCTCCCTCCCTCTCTCTCTCTCTCCCTCCCTCTCTCTCTCTCTCTCTCTCTCTCTCTGTTCACTTTGTTTCTCCCTCTTTCTCTCTCACCCTCTCTGTGGTTTATAGAACTGCAGCAAAGGACAAAAAGTGCAGCTCTAGCCTCTCAAAGGAAAAGATTAGTCCAGACTCACAAACACGTCTTTTCCACACTCGTAACCTGATTAAATTTTCCTGGTGACATCCTATATGCAATACTATAGCTAAAATACTAGTGTATAGGTTTTATTATTGTAAAGTTAACGATTGTATATAACTTTTTCAAATCTTTTCCAACATCTTTGTTGTCGACGGCCTTTGTCCATTTGTCTTGCATATCAAATAATTGCTTTAACTGCTATTTAAACACAGACATGATGGTAAGAATTATGTATAAACTTACATCACGGGTCAGTAGACATGTAGAAAGTATTCAATTTAAAATGAATCAGCTAAAAAATGCATTAGCACCTGCAAAGTCATTTCAAGAACCAAACATTTATGACAGAATTTCTACTATTATCACAAAAAGGATTTCTCAATAATATCACTTGACCCACTATTCTTTCGCTACAATCTGTCAGAGGTCACCATACATTTCCAAGGAAGGTTTGAAAACTTACAATATTGCGAGCGGAGAAGTTCCGGATGGGATCCTCAGCAGCGAGGGAGACGGAGCTCAGCATGATGAACACCAGGATGAGGTTGGTGAAGATGTGATGATTTATGAGTTTGTGGCAAAACACGCGCACCCTGCAGGACAAAGAAAACACAGACCTCAGACACTATCTGCCTGTGTGGCGTGTGCGATGTTGTTGTGATGCTGTCTTACGGGTTCGTGGTGCTGAAGATGAAGAAGGCACTTCCCTCTGGGATAGGAGTGATCTTCTCTTTCTTTACCAGATCAGAGAGGACGGGCCGAGGCCCCGACGGTACCTCTGGATCCTCCTCCTCCGCTGCCGTGTCATCATTGTCCTCTTCCTCTTCCTTAAAGTCAAGCAGGAAGTGTGAAAGTGAGTCAGTGAACATAACATCTCAATCTGTCTTTGACTCAGTGTTAGAAAGAAGTTAAGGATACCTTGTCCTCTTTTTCCTCCTCCTTTTTGTCCCTGAAATAAACCCACACATATTTGTTGTAAATGTTTGACATCTAAGATAAGAATAAAAAAAATTGGTGTACAATATTAACCGAATATATATTAAATTGAAATTCCATGGCAGAAATGATTATTGCGCAGTTACAGTGAATTAGTTGAAACCCTGAGTGACATATAAGGTGCATGTGGTCGACTGGGAGCAGACGCTGCAGGAAGGAACAACCTCTCTCCTTCAGACACACTGATTGAAACTCATATTTAAATCATATTTGTCACACAAAGACTTAGCAGGAGATCAGCAGTCACCCTTTATTGTCTGCTCCGTCTGTGTTAAGAGACTCTGCATCTGCCAAGTTGTCCACAGCGATAGCCAAGAAGACATTCAGCAGGATATCTGAGCGAAGGCTTCAGTGAAGGACAACTCTCTTCACACACTGAGTGTAACTACACAATCACTTAGCA
This sequence comes from Verasper variegatus, assembly GCA_026259375.1. Taxonomy (NCBI): domain Eukaryota; kingdom Metazoa; phylum Chordata; class Actinopteri; order Pleuronectiformes; family Pleuronectidae; genus Verasper; species Verasper variegatus. The sequence continues at coordinate 15,494,425 of CM048040.1, forward strand.
ATGACTGAAAACAGATCAGTATTGCAATTCATACAAGTATCAACACTCCAGCAACAGATTTCATGTACGTTCCAAACACATATATAAATGAACTTAGACTTAGCGTCTGGAGCAGCGTCAGGTGTGTTAGTAGGAGTGAGAGAGGATACAGTTTCCACAGATGAAGAGGATGATGAAGTAAAAGCACACAATCATCCCAGAGGACGAAGGGCCTCCGTACGCCATGATGCCATCGTACATAACAGCGTTCCAATCTTCTCCGGTCAGGATCTAAAATCAGTCATGAAACTTATTTCAATGTCAAATGTCACAGTTTTAGAGCAAATGTGCTGACAACAGCTTTTTTCACATTATGCAGTAGAAAATCTACTAATCTGGTTATTAATTATGTTTAATGTTTAATGTTTAATGTTTAATGATTGATTGATTGAAAGTTAATTTTTGCAATTTCTTGTTACAAAAGCACACACCGATGGTGTTATCTCAGCTTGTCTAATATATTGTTCTTTTATTGTTATGTCTTCAGTTGTTTGTAAAATCTTAAACCCTAATTCTTTCTAAATGTGTTAATGTAAATACATCACATTTGTTCTATTTTATATATTTTATAGGTTGTAGATTTATATCATATTTTGAACTGTACCTGAAACACAGTCAGAAGAGCTTGGGGAAAGTTGTCAAACGTGCTCCTCTTGGTCTGAGTTTCGTCAAAGTTGAACTTTCCGCCAAACACCTGCATGCCCAGCAGGGAGAAGATGATGATGAAGAGGAAGAGCAGCAGCAGCAGGGAGGCGATGGACTTCATGGAGTTGAGCAAAGATGCTACCAGGTTACTCAGTGACTGCCAGTGACTACAGAGAGAGGTCGAGCAAAACACAAGAGGATAGACAGACGATTAGCTGAACACCACACGTAAACACACACGCATACGTACACACACAAACAAAGCGTGGTCTCACCGAGTGACCTTGAAGATCCTCAGCAGACGCACACAGCGGAACACAGAGATACCGAGGGGAGACATGATTTCCAACTCCACCAGAATGGTTTCAGTGATTCCTCCACACACCACGAAGCAGTCGAAGCGGTTGAACAGCGACACGAAGTAGGCCTGTAGCCCCAGACTGTACATCTTCACCAACATCTCACACGTGAACATGGCTAACAGCACTTTGTTGGCCACATCTGAAAACCACAGAAAAGATAGATCATTTGACAGCATACCCCTAACCCCAAAAAGGTCCCATCAATACACAGGCTTAACCACTTAGTCTCAGCTGTCAATCATGATGTTTGACCCTGTTTTTAAATCATCAAATAACTAATTTCAAACCAAACTTTATGGAAAAATGAACATGTATACTACCTAACTACCTATAATGACAGAAACCATATTTGAGAATAATTTATTTGATGTGAACCTTAACTTTTTAATTTGGTCCATATCCCATCCACTAAAATGGATGCGGCAGGATTTATGAGCTATACTTGACCTAGCCACCAGGTGGCGATAGAGATGCTCTGGCTTTACTTTTGGGGATCTGTCACATTGTCCATTTTTATATACAGATTAGGATTATGATGTATAAAATTTTTGAAAAACTGTGAAATATAGATTTCAAATAACTGTGATCCATATCTGTGTTATAGCTTTTTGAGATAATACGGTAATAATGTCAGGTAACAACAAGAAGCACTGCAGTGTGGTTCCTACCCTGCACTTGTGTCAGCCACGTCGGCTGGTTGTAATGCTCTGATGATATGGTGAGGGTGTTGAGGAACACCAAGATGATGACCAACCAATAGAAAGGCACCGATTTAACAGCCAACCGGCACTTCCTGCGGCAGAACCTGTTCCAGCGGCGCCAGCGCCGACTGCGGGAGGAGGGACCAACATTAATACAAAGAACAACGCCATTATAAGTGCTTTAGAAAAACAAAGCTCTGGTCTCAAACTTAAATGTCCAAACAATAAAATAAAAACATCAGCGGTTGTTTTTAGGAAATCACTAAGGTTGTTCCCATTAATAACAGCGATGCAGTGGACTAAGGGGGAAGGGCCATGAGGGAATTGCATCACTATATTTTCTGCAAGTCATACTGTTCAGTAAACGAGCTGAAAAAACACTGTGTAAGGCGATTCTCTAAAAATACCATATGGTACATGCTGACTTTCTAAAAGCTGTTAATATATCTTCTCTGGTAGAGTCGAATAAAACCCTAAAACTTACAAACAAAAAAATAGGATACGATCTAGCACAGGCACTAACGCACTGTAGTTATATCCCTATACCACTGTACAGGGATAGTTATTCAACATTCAACATGCAGAGACACAGAGGCACAAATATACTGACCTGCACTTAGACTTCGAAATTTTTTGACTGAAAGAAAGAAGAATTCAGTTAATATTACCATCACAGGTTGTTTGTTGAGTTATTGAAAGTTGTTAGTGCGAAGGCTAAAAAGGTTGATTAGTCATTCTACATGTCCTGCTGTAACAGTCAACAGCAGTATAAGAAGAAAATATAAACATGCATATGTAAGATGTTTGCTTTAACCTAATATAGAATTATTTTGTCATGGGATTGGTAATATGGAACACAAACGTTATTTGCCTTCAGGATTTTGGAAGCTTGAGCCTTTCTGGCTCTCCTGAGGAACATACATAATGTTATGTTTCAATTAACTGAATCAAAACACAAAAGTCTGTATATACACAGCCCCTATATTGTAAAGTGTGATAATTGTATTCTGTATTTTGCCATTTATTTATTTATATAAATTTTTATACTGATGTGGACCAACATGTCTGAAATACAACTTAAATAAACCTATAGGGAAATAAAAAAGAAAAGATAAAAGTACAACTTTAAACTAGATACAATCTAAGGAGAGAAAAAAACATCAATCTATAAATAAATAAGGACTGAATTAAATACAAGAAATCATGAAACAGGGACGTCATTACTAAAAACATAACATAAATATTAAAGAGTAACTTGTACTATGGAGAAAAGAAGCCTGAAGTGGTGCTCAAAGCCTGTGATGTGAGTGATTTTTATTGAAGTAGTAACCCCACTGTTATTACACTTTAATGTAATAACAGTGGTCATGTAGGTGCTGTATGTTCTCACCACAGAGCTCCGCAGCATGGCGTCTTTTCATCCTCCCCGTTCTGATTCTCGGTGTTCACAGATTCCGTTTCGCTGGCCGGGACGCTCGCTGCAGCAGCAAATAAAGCAGACACTTACAAAAAAAATAATCATATGCACTTTGCAGTGGCACAAGATATTTCACAGTGCAGAGCATCCCAGGGGGAAGAAGCGTATGGAAAGAAATAAAACTGAGGCTGCATCAGTTTGGAGTTCTTCCAAAAAGAAGAGAAACGATAGAACATTCTGTACAAGTCGCTTTACACTATAAAGTCTACAAAGGCATCCCAACTGTTTGACAGTGATTTAAATAAATGAAAGGTGAAACTTTTTTAAACTCCAAAGCCTCAAACTACCTCACAGAGAGGAGGCCACTAAGCGGCACTGTGGCTGTGCATCATTGTCATCATCAGTATCATTTACTGAGTGCTGAGAGGGAGATGACACGGGACAGGCGAGTGGACAGCTGCTCTACCGGAGCTGACTGATGCACACAATGAGGAGCGGAGTGGAGAAAGGAGCAGGGTGAGGAGGACGGAGCTCTTAAAGCTGTCTCTGAAACGCTACACTCCAAATACTGCCAGCTCCTTGCAAAGACTGTCTGTGCAGCCGGATGATGATTAACTGTGTGAAACGTCTCAGTGCTTTAGCTCGCACGGTGTGTGTGCTACTGCCGCCGCTGCTTAGCTTATGTAGACGTGTTGGCTTTGATTCCTGAGTGTTAGGACAGCTCTCAGCTCTGGAAATAGTGCTGACTGCTGGAGTAGTGATCTGGGTTTAGCCCTGTTTCCTGTATTCATACTGAGCTCCAGCTTTTTGAAATGGGACGTGGGAAGGAAACAGGGCGTGGCAGCTGTATTACTGCTCCACGTCACACTCACTTAACGGAGACAAGGTTTCATTTAGAACCGGTAGATTTTAAAAGAGGGAAAAAAACAGCAGGGGAAAAGGAATAAAGACAACTGAGAGGCTCTGATGCTCAAACGTGGGGGTTAAACACAGCAGTAAGGCACAGTGATGAGATACTACACACTCACACACTCACTCACACACACACACACACACACACACACACACACACACACACACACACACACACACACACACACACACACACACACACACACACACACACACACACACACACACACACACACACAGGAGTCAATTCTAAAGGTTCAACTGGACTTTTTGCTGCTGCTCTTTAAAATTGATTTCACTCGTCTCCTGAACCTGTTAACATTAATGTTTTTAAGGATTTATTGTATTTATTTTTCTTAATTTGTATTTATCGAGACTTATTGCTAAGCTGATTTGCTCTTCACATCCACCACGTAACAGTGCATTGTTGACCCTATGTTAACTTAAATGACAAAAACATTTGAACTTGAACTTGAAAGATGGAAAACAAAAGAGTAGTGGGGTAGTTATCAGATAATACAGCTGGCAACATCTCTAAAAAACTACTTCAGAGGTTTCCATGAAACATGGGGGAAGGAGGAGGAATAAGGAGCCATTCAATTTTGGTGCGGATCCTGATCAACAGGTGGATTATTTTAATATTGCGAAATGGGTGTTTTTTCCACATTTTTCATTCTCTGAGGATAATATCAATAAAATTCAGGCATATTCAGGGGGTTGATATTAATGAGTGTGTGCAATTTCATGTGGATCAAAATAAAAACCTGGATCTAGTGGGTTTAAATATGGTTTTAGAGGGGTGAAGTCTTTTTTCAGTTGCTGTATCATAACAAATAGGGTTGGAAACATGTTACAATCACCATTGTGTAGCTAAGAAACATAATGTGGCCTCAGCTATAAGGCTTGTAATATTTGAAGGGGACTGTTGTGACTTGGCGAGGTATGCGCCACACTAAGTGGCAGTTTTCTTTTTGAGATTTGATTGTGCTTCAAACACTCATACATACATTCTTTCACACACATATGTAAGAAAACGTATAAACAGACACATAATAGCAAGAGAACAATGGAGGGAAACCACAGGATTTACCATGAGTGTCGGATGACTGGCTGAACCACCCAAACCTTCCTTTCTTCTTCTCAGTAAGGTCAGCCAGAGTCACCCCTTCATGTGTAATGCATGCAAGCCCATGCATTCAGACACAACGGCACAGCAGAGGGACATGGGGGGCGAGAATGGGCTGCTATCAAAATGGGTCAGAGCACACAAGCACCACAGGACAACAACAGTATTCAAAATATCAATATCCAACAATGGCAAGCGCAGCAGGAGCCACAGGGGCTGCAGACACTGAGGAGGGCAGAAGAACGACATGGAGAGCTGTTAGTCACAGGAAACGCCTGCAGGGGACACGGCCCTGTACCAACATGTTACAGCGCTAATTACAGCTTTTGCATGATAACATGTTAGAAAGGGGCTCGCACATCGTCGACAGACACCGAAAGCCAGGATGGATGTTGAAAAGCAGTATGGACCTGCCTCCACGTAACACAGAACCTTCACCTGCAAAACTTAAACGTCTGTCTCACACCTGACATTATACAGGACATGAGGTTTGACTACAGGAGAAGACAGGTGGGAGAGGCAACAGTGAATGAATGGGGGGGAGAACATTAAAATGAGGGGAGATTGTAATGAGCAGTGCAAAAAAATACACAGATTCTTAGGTGAAGCAGTCACAGTTTCTCCTCTGCATCATGTGTGCTGCTTATATAAAGAGGATTTGGATTAAGAGTTTTCCGACTGCTCAAGTAACATGATTTTTTTTTCTTCCTTTTTCCCTCCTCAGATGAAGATCCAGTGGCATCGCAGCATGCTCCATTTCTGTCAGTGGTACTCTATTCATTGATGGTGGAGATAAAACCGGTCTGTACACTCTGCTTCAAACACTTCACACATGTTTAAATTAACCCCTACTAAGAAAAGGTGATCTCTCTCATATAGTGTCCAAGACCTAAAATTGCCAGTAATATTTACTTGCAACCTGGTATTTGAGAATATCCTAAATACTACAAAAAATGTCTGCGTCGAAATTGTTACCAAGCATTTTTTAAGTGTAATTTATATTTTAGTGCATCTGGCCAAGAGTCTATCACAGACTATGGCACAAATATTATTAATCTTTTTGCATTATCATTATTACAGTTTCAGCTCTTGTTCTACAGTGTTCGTCCAAGGAGATATTTTACAATTAGTGTTTAATCTCTATAAACACATTCTGCATGTGACTATGTAGGCGAGGGACCAGACGGGGATCTTCTGGTTTCTATTTCTAGTTTGACAGGGGACAGTGTTTAGAGGTAATGATGTCTGATCTACTGAGCAGCCACATGGATTTCATAGTAATAGCCAGCAGCTCAAGTTGATTACAAGGCCAAAACACTTGATGACGCAACTCAAGTTATGTCCCTAATATCCGCTCAGGGCCGCACTAATATCTACTGGTAATTGGTAACTTAATTTTTGAAGAAGACCTTCAAACGTACAAGGGATATTCAACATATTGTCCTATATTCTAGAATCAAATTGACCTTTGAGCAAGTTTCGGTTTCCCACAGGCAAACAGTTGGTGTGGAGAGCAAAAGAGGTGAAACACATTGAACGACACACATCGGCTATCTGTATTTTTTTTTACATATTCTGCATTCATATTGTTAAAAGAGATTAGCAAAACTGTCACCGGGATCTAAAACACCTACAAAAAGTATCAGTGTTTCTGTTTTATGTGGAGACAAGTTCCAGTTGTGTGGCCTTGTCAGACTGTCAACAACAGAAGACGGCGTCTCGGTCCATTTCCCCCAGAGGCTGATTCGTCATTAGCTGATGGGCTCCGAGATTTCTTTAAGTGCAACTGATCTTTCACTTACAGCATTGATCGACCTACATTATCTACTTCCACTTCCGTCAGTGATTTCCTACAGTTCCAAGATGGCTTTTGAAAAGTTGCAAGAGAAAACTGAGTGTTGCAAGTTTAACTCAGACTGACTGGAGATTTACATGAATTGCATTATAACGTGCTGATGCTACCGCAGGTGGAAAAAGCAGAAATTCTCTTCTCTCTGGTGGACGGTCACAAGTTGATGCAAAATCACACACAAAAAAAAAAGAAAGAGAGAAGACTAGCGTGCAGGGTCAGATTTATGCATTGGCTTTCTTTTCTACTGTAAACCCTCTGTAACTGTGATATGTCTCAACAAGATTGACTTGTTATCTGGAGCAATAAGAGAAATAGAGCACATAACATAACCACAATGTTCTTTTTACAAACCTCCCACTACACATTTCAGATTTCTGGAGAACAATCGTTATTTCCTGACTATAGAAAAAATAGGATAACGGACATATTAAGCCTATATGTAGAAATTATATCTCTCCCAAGTCACTAATGACCAGTGTATAGAACATTTTAATATATTGATCAGTTTTCTGTATTGAAGGGCTCTTGTGTTACTTTTAACAAATTCGAAAGAGCGAGTGGGAGAGGACACTTACGGTTGCGCTTGGTCTCCTCATCGGCCTCGTCCTCGTTGTCGGGGTCGATGTCTTCAGCCTGAGTGATCCAGTCCAGGTAACCCTTCAGATCCTCCTCCAGCTGCTGCTTCTCACGCAGCTTCTGGAAGTCTCCACGAGCTTTGGCCTTCTCTCTCTCCTTGGAAAACTCTCTGGTTTTGCAGAGGCACACACAGACAACACACGGAAACGCATTCAAACCAGCAGGAGGGCAAAAATCACCACATAAATACACACAAAAAGAACACACACTTCCACAGCAAACAGCAAAATGGAAATAAACAACTCGTCCTTCCGAAAAAGAAAGAAAACCCTCTGCTTTTACTGCACTGACTGACGATAGCCTGTGTGTGTATTTCCTGTTAATTCTCCTCGTCCAGATTCTGCTCTGCATATTCACACACTTCAAACACACGCTTTCAAAGCTGTGTGTGTTTTTCTGAAGCGCAGCCACTGGAGGGAGATGTACACCTTTGAAAGACAACACGCGGCTATATTTAGAGCCTGGCGGTACAGTAGCTATCCTTCAGGCTGCGAGCATCTTAATCATACAGAAAAGGTAATTTAGGTAGACAGATGGTTTCAAGAGACATGCAACATTTGCACCACATCAAAATTCAAACATTATATAAAACAACTGCTACTACTGCGGAAACAGCGATATGTGACAGGGCCTAGATATTATGAACATTCTGTATATATGGCAGGATAGGTGTCATGGGGTTATTTGAGCTCTGATGATGAACAAGTAAAGAATACGAGATGAACTGACACAAAACAATAAGACTGGATGTCAGCAGGTGAGAAAGCAGCATTTGTAAGACTGCGTTCAGAAATCTGACCCCGCCAATCTCAATTAGCCGTCTGAACCGCAGGAGAGTCTGAGTTGATGATTATGACAACCTTCTTGGCTTTTTTTTTTTTTAACTAGGCTCTGCTGGTCAACCATCCAGAGTTAATTCTACTGTAATACCCCACCCCCCACTCTACAGCACTGGGAAAGCAAAGTGGGGTTTGAGAAAGCTTAGGAGCGCAGAGGGAGTGAAGGGCGAGGAATGAGATTAATTTCTCTCACAGGAGGTTGGGTGGGTTGGGGATGGCGGGGTGGGGGGAGGAAAGGCTCACTTTGCAGTTGCCGTGGAGAGGACGTGATAGTTTGACACCGACAGAGGAGAACGCCTGAGAGAGAATGTGCATTTATCTCGATGGCCTAACGCAATATATTTTTTTATTTTTGCAAAAACGATTGTCAGGATCTGTGTACTTCCCACATCCATGAGAATTTTCAGCAGAGAGCAAACTCTATTATGGGTTAAGACTATTTCCTGACACAGCAAGCCGTGCGGGGTGAACAACAACCCACAGCATATATACACGCTTTGCACACTGCAAACCCACTGCAAGACGTTGCCTCTTACCCACTTAGCACACCTAACACAAGGTTTAACACGAAAAAGGAGCCGAGTATGATGAGGCTAACAAAATAAATCCAAGGCGTCTCCCATCCGATGGCGTCATTGACCTACAGGAACCAAAACGCAGCTGGTTAACACGACAGGAAACACATAAAAGGACAGAGAACCTCCAGCCTGCAAGCGAGCAAGCTGAGGGTCTCTGTCGGTAGAGAGAAGAAGGTGCTTACCCGCTCAACACACCCAAAACCAGGTTAAGAACGAAAAAGGAGCCGAAGATCACAAGACTGACAAAGTACACCCATGGAAGCTCTAAGCCCATAGCATCGTTCATCTGGAGGAAGACGAGTGTTGCCACGGATGAAGGAGAGGAGGGAGAGATAGAGGAATGTAGAGAAGGAAAAGAATGAAATGTAAGTTAGAAACTGTCAGAAAAGAAGAGAACACGGGTTAAACAGAAGCGTTTTCTTTAGATAAAGAAAAACAGACAATTATCAGGAATAGTGTCAGTGCGTCGCGTTGTCAGAGGAGCTGCTGAATGCTTTCAGTCATTTAGTCAATCAATCACATCCGAGTGATAAGAGCTGCCTCAGGAAATGATCAGCAGCTTCATCATCAGAGTGTCAGTCACATCACTGCTGTGTGTCTGATCTGAACGCACATTTAACACTGAAGGCCAGCGAAAGTCACAGGTTATTAAAGTGGGAGGAGCTCACCCAGTACAGGACGTCCGTCCAGCCCTCCATGGTGATGCACTGAAACACCGTCAGCATGGCGAACAGGAAGTTGTCGAAGTTGGTGATGCCACCGTTGGGACCCTGCCAGCCCTCCCTGCACACTGTGCCGTTGATGGGGCATTGGCGCCCGTGACCTGAGATCGCACATGGAGCCGGGTCCTCCTCTGCTGTCATATCTACAGAGAGAGAGGAGAAGAAGTTCAAAATGATCCGAATTAATCAACTCACAACAGCTATTTTAAAGACTCTTTGGAGCGGTTCGATCTCCAGGTTAGAGCCGCAGAACCAAACAAGCTCCACCTCGACCCTGTTACAGTAAAACACACCGAGGCATCAGTGTTCACAATCATGTCATTTATAATAGTAGTCTCTGGGGACATTTTACTGCAGAACAAGTGCATTTACTTCTTAAAATTAAATTACGTGGCGGCACGGTGGTTAGCACTGTCACCTCAAGTCCGAATCCCGGTTTGCATTTGCATGTTCTTCACTCGTCTGTATGGGTTTTCTTCAGGGACTTTACCTTCCTCCCACAGTCCAGACACATGCAGATTGGGGTAAGGCTAACTGGAGACTCTAAATTGACTGTGAATGTGAGAGTTAATGTGTCAATCTGTCAAAAGTGTACCCGCCTCTCGCCCAATGTCAGCTGGGATTGGCTCCAGCTCCCCTCTACAACCCCCAAAGGCCAAGTGATTTAGAGAATGGATGAATTCATGAACTACTACTTTCATTTTATCAGCCACAAGGTATCAACAGAGATGTTGTGGGAAAAGAAACCACCAAATTGTGATTGTGTTTTTAGACAGAAACTCACAGGCTGTGTAAACCATGTCCTTAGTGGAACTTAAAATGCTGTAGGACCGAAGTGTCCTTTCTGTCATTGTGTTGAAAATATAAATTTTCTGATCATGTCTTGTGATTTAAATAATATTTTGAGAGCTCCAAGGGTAAAAAAGCCTTTCTGAGACTTTCTCTGATTCAGTTTGCGCAATACGTAATGCACATAAGCAATTGTGTTTACTTGTTTGGACAAATGGTTGAAAAGATCTCTGTTCATATGGTCACATATGCTGTTGGATTCAAGTTGAAATACATGTTTATATTTGTTACTGAAAACATAACAGCTTGGTACAATAAATCAAAATGCAGATCATAATTTCATTTCATATGTAAAACAGACAAACAGGAGGACGTACCTGATCCAGGCATATAGCAGGTTGCGTGCATTTTCCCAATGAAAAGCTCCAGGCCGATAATAGCATAGATGATAATAACAAACAAGACCAGCAGAGCAATGTGAAGAAGAGGGACCATGGCTTTAATGATGGAGTTCAACACCACCTGTAAACCTGTGCAAGAAGAAAACACATTAGATGAAGCCTGACTGGTCTTTGTACAAACATATACACAGTAAAAATTATAATATATGTATATATATTATATATATAGCAACAAACGGTCTCTATTCTCGTTGTCGATCCAGAGGGCCACACAGTTTGATATTTGCTATTTATCATCTAAATGCAGTTTAATGCAATCCATATCACATATCAAATAAAATATATAAAATGTTTTTAAATGCGCAACATATTACTTAATCCAATACATTTTCCTTCTTTGATCACTGTCAATGTTTTTGTAGACCATTTCGGCTTTATGTGCAAAATTGAAATTCAGTACATTTTTCTGTTGATCTGGAACCACATGTATCATATAAATGTGTCAGGAGTGTTTACTGTGAGTTTGTTTGTTTTTATTCCACACAGAGCTTATGTCTCTGGGGCTCTGATGTACAGATGAAAAACACTCCTCAGGGTTTGCACATACACCATCTGGACTTGTCCCTTCAACCTACGCTTATTGGAAATAGTAAGTGTAGATTTACAATATATACACGAAATTATATGTGGTAAATGTAATGTACTGGGTCACGCTGGATTCATGTGGGTTGCGTGTGTTTTGGTGTGTGGAGCTCAGCGGGTCCGGTTCTTACTGGGTACTCCTGAGACCAGCCGCAGGGGTCGCAGCACACGGAAGGCTCGAAGGGCTTTAACGTCAAATCCACCTGGTTTACCTCCATGGCCGTGCATCGACGGATGGTCCTCGAGTCCGTCACCTTCTGGCTTCTCCTCTTTGGTCAAAAGCTCCAAGACAACACTGAAGAGTCTGTCAGAGAGCAAAGAGAAGACAGTCACACTGTTATTCTGAGGTCAACCGATAACCTGAGTGCTGACAAATGAGCCATGTGCTGAATTTCCACAGCATCTGAATTCAAGATGATTAGAGCTGATGAGGTGATCGAAATGTTGAATGATCAATTAGTCATTCCACAGAAAAATAATCTATTTTGGTTAATTAATCATTACCTCTGCCAAGGAGGTTATGTCTTCACCTCTGTGTGTTCGTATATTGGTTGGTTTGTTTGATTTTAAGCAAGATTACACAAAAACTACTGACTGGATTTCCACTGTGAAAGGTTGTGGTATTGGTCATGGAAGAACCAATTAAATATAATGTGTGAATCCGGATGATGGGTTGGATCCAGGATATTTTTTCCCTGCTTGTTTTAACATTGTGATAGAGGACATTTACAAACATTGTCGTTAATATCTGAGAGAATAATTTCCAGATCTTGATGACAACAATCAGGCACATTAGGGAACTAATATCTATGAGTGTGTGCAATTTGGTGCTGCCTGATTGAATTTAAGGGGACTGTTGGGTTATGAGCTCTACTGCGTGCTATTCTTATTTGATTAATCCTTTCAGCCAATTTTCAAGTAAAAGAAATGGAAACTACAGCTTCTAAATGTTTTATTTGTTGCAAAGCAGAGTAAAAATATATGGTCTCCTTGGGCTCTGGAACATTAAACTGTGCATTTTGATATTTTGTGACATAATTAGTGCATCGTATAAAATCTACAATACCATCGTCATTCATCAATCATTCTCTTCAGTAATAAAAACATTAAAAACTGACTTAAAAACACAAATCTTCATCTTTTCTCACACTTTCAGTGTCTTCACACTATTCACACTCTATTAAATAAACAGTTAGTGTCTTTGTTTTACTGTTGCTGAACCACCAAAGTAACATTTAATTGTGAAACTGTAAAGTAGTGTCACCAGTTTTATTTACAGCCACCCACAAACCATACTGATATCACCAGGATACACTTGGATTATTAAGAGTATAAGAGATTGAAGCATATGTTAATACAAATTTTAAAAAACGGGTTACCAAACACATTTCAGATTATATTCAGTTTAGGTGCATAGTGTCTTTGAGAACGTGACAAAAATAATTGCCGGTTCTTACGTTTCCTGAGCAGATTATCACTAAGTAACACAGTTCTACGCTACACACGAGCCATTCAGGCGCAAAGCTGAGAGCGCAGTAAAATATCTCAGCCTCAATGTAAAGCGATAAATGGGGCACAAACGCGGGGCTCCTGCTGCGCTCACAAATTAAAATCAGCAGTGAACAAATCTCTTGAATCATGATGGAGGACACTTCATTGCAGTGGGTTGGACATCACTCACCTAGCCAAGAGGGAAAAATCATCTCACCACATCATATCAAAGCTGTGGGCTCAACACAGTGAATGAAGCTGCTATACGCACAGTCTGCTCAGACTTATGTTGCACTAAGTCACAGCTGTAAGATTGACCGGCTGCCACTGGGGTTTCATTACTCATCCAATCACGTTCTAATCAAAAGCCTTCACATGGCAACACTGTTCTACTGAACATACCTGAGGAGAGCCGCCTTTATGTAGGTGATACATCTGACTGCTTCACCAGTGAAATCAGATCAAGTCTCTTCATATGTCGTTTCAAATTATTTTTATGTTTCAGCCTAAAATCTACAAACTCTCACTTTCTTTACAATCAATTTGTAAACAGTGCTACTGCAGCCAGTCATTTACATGTCATCTCGAAACAAAATTGTTATTGTCCAGCACATATGAAGTAGCATGTTTCTGGCCTCCATGTTCAATATTTAATCCCTTTGCAGATCTATTTTCATCCTCACCAACTCCTTTTGTTCTCTTTAGCTACTTTTGTCTTCAAGCTGTTTTCTGCTAGTGAACAGTCAGTCTATCCTAGAAACAGATGCCCAATGTGGCAGCAAACAAAAGTGGTGAGAGTGAACCAAAACAATTTGTGTGGGATGTAAAGACAATAAACCACATTGTACATGTCGGTCTTTCCCATTAATTATTGAAACTGTGGCAGCCGGTCACATCCAAAATGTGTACACCTTTCATAATAACATCAGCGATCTCTAGCTTGGCTTTTTGCCACATGCTCATAACTGGCATTGCGTGCTCACGCTATCGTCAACAAAGTTTTTACTGTCCATGCAGACAGTCAGACTTTTAGCTGTAGTTGTGCACATACCAGCGAGTGGCAGGAAAGGCAGTTCTCTCTCTCAAATGAGAACTTATCTTTCGCTATTTTGTTTCTATCACTTGGAATCTGTTGTGAGTGAGAACACGTGCACCGCCATAGATTGAATTAATTCTGGGGGAAATGCTGTATTTTATATTATTTGTAGGTAAAGAGCTAAAGCTTTCAATTTCAAAGGTCCATCACCTCCACTTCAAGTAGGCCCGAAATTCAACATGATATCTTACATGCCTTTTTCTTGCATTTCCACACTTTTCTCTCTATGAAGAATATGTTTCATAAAGTTAAATATGAAACATACATGACAACATCTTTCCAACCTCTATTAAACCATAACCCGACCTGCTATAATCTATGAATACGAGACAATCATATCAAAGCCTGTTGTGAAGTGGAGTGAACTTTCGACCTTTTATAAAGCTGTTTCAGAGTGATTTTGAGTTATGGTTTCACATCAGATACTGACAGTGTGTTTTATATGTGACGTTTCATGGATTTAGCAACAGTCACTCTTCACAGCAGCAGCAGCAGCAGGCGTCTTTGCATCTGGCTGCATGGCAGATCAACCTTGCATGCTGCATACAGACAGCGATCTGACCCAGCTACCCACTGGACTGTGCGCATTAGAGGAGAGAGAGAGAGAGGGGAGAGAGAGGTGAGAAGATAGAGAGGAGAGAAAAGAAGGTGCAGTTAGGATGTAGATAACAATCGGAGAGTGTGGAGAAGACAGAAACGAGGGCAGAGTGAGGTGGGGAAGTGTAAATCATCGAATACAACAATTTGAGGGATCAAAACGGAATAAGGAAGAGCTGAAGAGACGAAGCCGAGCACGACGAGAGAGAGTGTGAGTGAAAGACAGTCGGAGAGAAGAGAGAGAAAGATGGGAGTGTTGGAGAAGAGATGAAGTATGGAGAGATGCATGGTGACTCACTCCAGTAGTGGTAAAGCTCTGATTTATTCTCTCTGTCTTTTCTGGGTCAGATAGTGTGGGTGTATGAGGGTCTCTATTAGCACTCAGCCACTTGGAGCAAAGGATTAAGCAACTTTAACTTCAACACCGACTCCCTCTCAGAAAAACTGTAAACTGCGTAACATAACAAAACCTCACAATCGGGTCTACAGACGGACACATCTGATAGGATGTCCACTATGTTTACTATGTTAAAAAAATACGAGTACTTGAAAACTTACCCTATGACGACAATGACAAAATCCAGCATGTTCCAACCGTTTCTCACGTACGCGTTCTGGTGCATCACCAGACCATAAGCGATAATCTTCAGAAAGGTCTCGATTGTGAAAATGATGAGGAAGGCATACTCAACGGTTTCCTGTGGACACACACACACACAAAAGAGAGAACAGATTGTTAATAGGATATAGATATAATGTACTATCATTAAACATGGACATGGGAGGGCATTGTTTTAGATGGACACATCGATTGTATAAATAAAGATGGACGACATGACCGAAGCATCTCCATCACCCCCTGGTATAGGCAGCATAGATCATAAACCCCATCTCCTCCATGTTAGCAGATGGGACATGGACCAAACCAAAAAGTCAAAACACACTTTTCTCAAAGATGGTTTCTGTCATTTTAGCAGCTCCATCCCTAAATCGTTACTGCCCAGACTTGACAAGATGGTAGCTTTCATATCTGGGACTTCTGGACAGTGGAAGGAAGTGGTGATGTATCGTATATCGATATACTGTGCATGGATGGTCAACACCCACAGGCACTAACACTAAAGGATATATATGGAAGCACACAGAAACAAGTGGATATTCAGTGTATTCACAGTACACTTACGGTATTCTAATATTAACAGTATAAATTCTTGTTAAATTCCTTTGTGCCCTTACAGATGTCCACTGTACATTGCAGTTTTGAAGGTTCAGAAATCAACTACTATTCCAAAGATGACACTAACTTCTCAAATGTGAATAGATATATTGCAGATTTATATATTTATATATATATTGCTGATTTTTACAGTTGGATGGAGAAAACAAAACATGTGAGGAGGTAACCATGACCTTGAATTGTTGAATTCATTCATTCATTATAAATTAATAAGGAAATTGTCAGGCTGATGAATAGATAATGAAAATAATTATTAGTCGGAGCTCCACTGTGCACATAACAGTCTTCAAACTAACAAGTACAATTAAATATTAAATCCTGTCCCCTTTAAACACCAGGGGAAGAAGATTCAGTGCTGAAGGTTACGAGGACACGTCTTAGCTGATACAGTATTATGTTATGGGATAAAATTCATGAAGAGCACAATCAGCTGGTAAAAAGAGAGCATGGGGCTTTTGGGGTGAAAGTGAAGGGTGCACATTATTTCACCAATATCAGTCACAGAAGAGAAACATATGTGATCACACACACACATAGTTATGTATATGCATACACATTGGCTTATCAAGCACAAGATAACAAGCAAGTCTTTCAAACGTTGTTGGTGAGTGTCACACGTTGATTTTCTTTTACATTGAAAAACCCGATCAATATGAAATGTAAAAACACTCATTCTGTCGTACCGTGTCCCTCCAATGTACTGAACAACATTACTCAACCACAGCAGCAAAGTTTCACCTTGTCCTGACCTCATTCTCATCTGATGTGGTTCTCACACTCTCCAACACTTGTCTCAGCACATATTCACACAATGTGAGAAACTTTGACCAGATGCACAAGAGTATTTTGGAATAAGAACAGTGAAATGTCGATTCTTTTATTTTTAACCTGTAATTTTTTAACAGTTTTTGTCCTGACACACAAACACACCTCACAGAACCAGAGATAACAGAGGTGGACTGATTGGACGTTTTGACATTGTCCCTAGAACACACCACAAAGAATAAAGTTGCCACTGACGTGCATGTACCCTCTGAGCCTCTCTCCCTCTGCTCATAATCCAGAATGAACAAAACTAAATCCTTGAAATGAATCAAAACTATGTGAGAATGGGTACTGTGCCTTTGTGGAAGAGGAAAAGGCAGAAGCACAAATTAAAAGTACAACTGCACTATCCATCCCTCCATCCCTCCATCCCTCTGTCTGTCCGGCAGAGCCAATCCCAGCTGACATGGGGTGAGAGTCAGGGTACAATACAATGGACAGGACGCCAGTCCATCAGAGGGCCGACATACAGACATTAACAACCATTCACGCTCACATTCACGCTTGTGGGTAATTTTGAATCTCCAATCAACTTTTACTGCATTTCTTTGGACTGTGGGAGGAAGCCAGAGTACCCACAGAAGAACCTACGCAGGCATGTGGAGGATATGCAAACACCACACAGAAAGGCCCTGGTTGGCTGGAAGGTTAGAATCCAGCACCCACTTGCTGTGAGGGGCTAAAACAGCAGGAAACGGGTGGAAATTCCTCATTCACAAGTCTGAACAACCAGGGAGTGAGCTCTCAAGGCACCAATGTATCTGAGTGATGCTGAGAATAAACCAAAGTGGCTCTCAGTAGAGTGTATACCTTTACCAAGGCCCAACAGTCCCCTTAAATTCAAACGAGCTTTATAAGCTAAGAATGCATTGCATTATTACGTTGGTGGGTAGGTTTGTGTCTGTATTTGCTACCATACAGAGGCTGAAATAAATCCTGAAACAAAATTTAAATCTGCTAGATTATGATTTTTATTCGGAGCTGCACCAAATTACACACACTCATAGAGATCAGTCCCTTAAATATGTCTATTTGTAAAAGAAGATCCATGAATTGTTTCCTGGGAAATTGGTGAAAATGTGAGAAAAAAAAAACTCACATTAAAAAAGGTGATAAAAAAATGATTCATTCTTCCACCAAGTTGTGTGCAGTCAGTAGTTTTTGTGTTAATCTGCTGACAAATAACACTACCAACAGACGAACATTACCTCCTCGGTGGAGGTAAAAACAGGGACTCAAAGAATTTGAATAAAATGGCTGTGTTTAGAAGAAACATACAGATTAGAACCAGTGATGTAACTCAACATTGTGCCTTCCTGCGGTTGTTTCAAAGACAGAGAGAACGCAGGAACATGAAGCCATCAGGTCGAGGTCGGCTGGGAGTGAAACTGACAACTGAGGCACACAGAGTTTAGATAAAGGTGTTGTGTGCATGTTAATGCAGTGAGATGTGTGAGAAGCTGGAGGTGGACACAGCACAGGGTGACTCAGCGGTTTAGGACAGTCCTGGGACCTCCCCGGGGATATGAAACAAGAGAGAGGACCTCTTCATCCTTTATGCAAGAGGCAGGTCAATGTAAACTCTGCCTATAGGCTGGTATTTACATTATCAGACCATCAGTACAACTCTACACTGAACGTACAAGACACCGTCATTTGGCTTTTCCCATGGGACCTCCATGGATTATTATAATATACAATACAGAAAAATGCACAGACACTAACATATTATTAAAAACATAATAACCTCTTCCACACCTGAGGGAGTCCTTAATCCTCTGCTCTGTGTTCTCTGTGGACACAATAAAGGCAGCGCAAGAGCACTGTGGGCTGCGGGGCTTGTTTTCCCAACCATTTACTGCAGATTGTGAGAAGCACTTAGCCCAGAATAAGAGACGTGGCCCTCTTTGTTACTGCAGTAAAAAGGTTGAGTTAAGCTCTTGGCTGCTGCCTCTGTGACATGAGCATGCTCAGGCCGGGGGGAGCAGAGAGAACAGAACGATTCATACGAAGAAGGACAAAAAGTGACAGAGGGACGAGTGAACAATTTACAGGAGGCATTTACAGACCAAAAGACGACTGTAAGCCGCCGCTGCAGTAACATGGGAAATTAGCAAAAACATGTTTTAGTGACTAATGAATACAAGATTTTTACTTGTCTGATCTTTTTTATTTCCTTCTGGAATCACTCAGTTCTCTCAATATTGTGATCCCTGACCCCCTCCTTCCCAATTCAATCTCATGAAATTACAATGTTAATGAAAATAGAAATTGCGAGATAAGTAAAGAAATACATAATCAAATAATAATAATAATAATAATGAGATGAATCTCAGAGCTGAAAACTACAGGAAGCATTTCTGGAGTACAATTACAGGAGCCTGAGTGACCTAATAATCTGACACCTTTTAACAAGATAAAAAAATGATCTGACCTGCACTGATGCAACAATCAGGGCATTTGTGTGCGTGTGTCTGTGTGTGTGTGTGTGTGTGTGTGTCTGTGTGTGTCTGTTGTTCTTATCTGCACTGATGTGTGTTTGTTTCCAGGGATGTTGAAAAAAAAAAAATTCCAATAAAACAGTTGGAAAAAAAAGGAAGAGAGAGAATGACAGTGAGGACAGAGGCCTTTGGGGAGGACCATAAATATCTCTGACTCATCTTCATTTATTTGTGCTGTAAAGAGACTCACTGTAATATGTCCTCTTTTCTCATTATACTGCACCATATGCATTCTATCAGCACTTATATGTTCACCTCACTTACTGCTATCCTGTCACATTATCACAACAAGATACATCATGCAATCACGCACACAAACACACACGCACACACACACACACACGTACATGTCCCTAAATGCACATTAACAGGACACAAAGAACTCATGCAGAGCAAGAGACCACACAGCATAATGCACGATACTCCTGCGCCCTCACAGCTGAACAGGCCCCTATCTCTCCCACAGGGTCAGTGTTCATGTCTCAGTTCATCTCATGATGCCTTCCTCTACATGACTCGCCATAGGACTGAGCCAGGCAGATAGCAGCTATGTAAACCCATTTACAATTCAGACACGCATGTTTGCAGTGGTCAGGAGGCCCAGTGCATCCTCCTGCAGACTACACACAGAAATTTTATCATTTAATTTTGTGCATATTAAGGAGAGGGACTGGGACAAGGAACATCTGGCAGGGTCACTAAAACTGATCAAACATTATCTTCTATTATTTATATATAAAGTCAATTTCCTGAAGTGAGGCCATGGGAATCAAAACTTATCCCAGTACCTCACAGGCTAAATAAAGGAGGAATTGTTTGAAGGAATTGTTTGGTGTTTTGGGAAATACACTAGTTGACTTATTTTCTGAGAGTTACTTGAGGAAAAGTTTTGATATAAGTGCAGACGGTTAGCTTAGTTTAGAATAAGAGTTGAAACAGGGGAAACTGCTAGCAATATATTAATAATAATAACATTAACAATAACAATAATAACAATAATAATACAATAATAAGCTTAATTTATATAGCTCTTTTATTAAGGCGGAGAGTGTCTCATCGCCACATGTGTGTGTATATGTAAGACCACATCTGAGCAGTGTGGCGACGAGCCCAGTCACATGAGTCACAGTGACAACATGCATGTTTGATATCTGTGCGCGCTTCGGCAGTGAAAACACAACAAACTATACGCAACAATAACAATGTCAGAGCAAGCCATATGTAGCACAGTGGACAGTACAACAGCACCGACACCACAGCAGCCAACACATTACTTTAAACTAATCAAAACTCTGCAGCCGTCAGCTGAGGGACAGTTTGAGAGCAGATATCTCCTGAGTGTCACAGAAACGTAATAATGTCATTTCGGATCTGATTCTGCACACAATGAGCAGGCGTGTATTCTGTAGGACTTCCCGCATCACTCTCCTCCCCCACGCTCTCTCTCCATCTCTCCCTAACTCCCTTGCCTTCTCCTGTCTGTATAGATCAGTCAGTGCCACCCAGCTAAGCCAGGGGGGGTGAGGGCAGCCAGCATTTAGTGCTTCTTCACCGCCTACTCTTGCAGGTTTGCACAGTAAGTAAGTGCGCTTGAGTGAGCAGACTATGTTGGGATGGCTGTTCCAGTGTGTGCTATGCATGGGGTTTGTCTTTTGCATCTTTTAATAAGGTCTGCTGCACCACCAGTTGATTCAGTTTGTACATCAACTTAAATATAGATGTTTTATTTATTGTAACATATTCTGAGCATGGGTGAGTACGCAGATCTATGTACCAATCAGATTCCACATGTTTAAAATATATCAGTCTCACCCAGATAAAACATGCAATTTCTTCTTTGCCGCTTCAAAACAGCAGTTGTGCTCTACTGCCACTGACAAGTAGTGTTTTTAGAGCGGTGAAGAAGAGGTGGTATGTGGTAGCATAGAGTTGGCAAGGTCTAAGTAAAATGTCAGCAACTGGAAAGTCACACAAGTAAAACGGTGGCGTGTTCTGTATGCAAGACTTCAGTTTGAAGGGGTGGCACTAGTGTTGTTCTAGCAATCTCATAAAGGTCTTATTATTTTTCTAAAACATGGCTGTACCCATTTAATGAAGTAACTGTTGTGTATTTCATACAGTGTCAGTAGCAAATAATACAAATAATATATTATATTGTATAATATTACACAATATCAAAATATATAAGTTATTTTTCTAAATGCACTGCCATCATATTGTTACTCTGTGTCAGCCGCTACACAAAAGTCCAGGTATAGGAATTGTAACACTGAAGATCTTGAACTAAAACAGTGAATGAAACAACATCTCTTGTTTCTACTTTAATCCAACAACAACAACACAAAATACAACATAATGTACAGCTCATCTGCTCTAATGACCTGTTCTTTATCATTATTCTTTATTGCGTGAACAGTTTGTGTGTAGCATAGCGTGTGTAGTGTACACACAGGTTTATGTGTGTGAAGCACTGTGGGGGCAGGCTGGAGGTGTGTGAGGATGTGGATGTCCCACTGCCGAGGAAAACACCACGAGTGCAGGTCATACCCACACCAAGCAAATAGCTTCACAAAGAAACACAACATCAAACTGAGTATCTGTTGCATAAGGTTGTTGCCGATGTATAACCTAGTTCTGCCCTAAAGTTACACAATCGACACACAGAATATAACGCAATCATTGAATCAAGCTGTAGCCGTTTTCTCAATTCCCAAAATGCCAAAGCTGTCACCAGCCATGTGTCAGCCAGTCTGCATCAGCCTGTAAAGAGATCTTCAAAGTTTAAAGAGTGAAGGGGGAATGGAGCTCATTAGCAAAGCCATCAAAGCTCCTCTTGATGTCGTCTAATTGTGCAAATGTTGCAAAGTCTACATCTGCCACCTAAACACTAACACACCTGACACAGAGTTAAGCATTTCAGGTCAGCCCACGCTCTCCATTTCACATTTAACAAATATGATAAAAACATGTTTAAGAAACAAATTACCATCCCTACATTTAGGAAGTTTAATTCAAATTTATGCTATTGCAGCTTTTTGTTCAGACAACATGTAGAATGTGAAAGGAAAGGTATGTTGCAAAAGCTGCCTAAAATGTGCAGGTGTCTCCATCAATGCGTCTGGGTTTGGTAACTCTCATCATTGTTTAGTCTATAACAACTCTTCCCAGTTTGATTTAGGGTCCACCTGAGTGTCAGGGACCCAGCAGTCAAAGGAGAAACAAACACAGGGTGATTTGAAATGTGTATGTTGCATGTGAATGTAGTGAGACTCAATGAATTTGACCATATTTCTCTTTCAGCTCTGTGGCTGTGGCCATCACACTCTCACATGTTAAATATCAACTGTGAATGTGGAGTTCAGTCTGCCTCACAGTCCCAGTTCATACCAGTTATTTACATAACCAGAGAGAAAGAATGAATCAATCCGTAAATCGTCTGTTTTCCTTTAAGATGCTCTGTTTGACGCACATGCTCCGCTGTTGTACTTTATCAGGGATGCACTCACACACACACTGTGCACTGCCCACACAAGGCTAACACAGCTCTGACTCCCTCTCTCTCTCTCTCTCTCTCTCTCTCTCTCTCTCTCTCTCTCTCTCTCTCTCTCCCTCTCTCTCTCTCTCTCTCTCTCTCTCTCTCTCTCTCTCTCTCTCTCACTGAGACACACACCCAGAAATACACATTCAAGATAACGAGCAGGGACACTGCTAGTGTGAGCCACAAATGAGCAGTTACGTTAAGTGACTAAACACATACTTCCACCATCGTCTCTATGGGAGGCCACAGTCCAGACGTTGTTTCTTGTGCCAGAACGTTTTGGCTCTTATGCCACACAATGGTGCATCCAAAACACTCACACATGAACCTTAGCGGTTCTCCTCCAATGAAAATACAGGTCAGTAACTTCCTCAGCCTATAGACTTAGATCTACAATTATTACGAAGACTGTAGCAAACAGTGATGAGAAGAAGTTGTTTTAAAGGACACAGTGGCAGCTTGTGTCATAAATCCATCCTCTATCTCGCCACTTAAAAGAAAGTGAAAACAATTCCTGAATTTATATAAATTTATTTATATATATATATATATATATATATATATATAAAAAAAACATACAAGGGATATTCAACATCTTGTCCTATATTCTAAATATATATTTCCTAAGGTCAATCTCCACCGCTCCACAGAATTTCATGGAAATCGGTTCAGTTTTTGCGTAATCTTGCTTACAAACAAACAAACAAACACAGATGAAAGCATAATCTCCTTGACGAAGGTAAACACAAGGTTTATGCTCATACACAAGGCAGTGCAGTAGAATACAGATGACATATAATTTATATTTTACAATTTATTACTCTAGTTTGCTATTTTATTAATCTTAGTTTGTCCATGAGAGTCTCTAAAGCAAAGTGCAGAGTTACTGTATCAGCATGAGGCACCTTTGTGCAAAAGAATGATAAAATCAGTGTAAATGATACAAACGTTCTTGGGTCATTTTGTTTTTTGTTGTTGTTGTTAAGTCTGGACTTAATTGGAAAGGACATTTTTCAGGTTTTAAGGCAACTAATGATTGGAATAATTTATGAAACAAATTTTCAGCTTAAACAACAGCTAACTACTAAACTTTAAATAGTTTGCTTCATAAAAGGCTTTTAAAAATAAACTCTTCACTGTATTGTGCCTCTAATGTTGTTGGACATGAACCACTGGGAGCCTCTCAGTGGCGGCTTGTCACAGTGAAGCACAGCGTGACCGTGATCAGTCAACAGGCATTGACTTCAAATCACCAGTTTGGCAACATGATGGTTGTTGGTATTTACATCAGAAATGACTTCTGAGGTTGTAGTTGCTCATTTTGTGGAGCAGAGTATGTACCAATGACTTAGTCGTATTAAATATATATCAACACACGCTGCTATAGTACGTCCTCTGTGCTGTTGAGCTGTGGGCCTCAGAGTCAGTTGGTGTTAAACTATCTGATCTTACTGTTGATGTGAGGTTCAAAGTGAAACTGATGCTACATCTGTGTGATACGTGAATCTGTATACGTGAATACCTGTGGCAGGAACTAGTGCTTTCTGCTGGTCAACAGATTGTGCTTATATACTGTGGCCAGTAAAATCTGAAAGGCAGTAGTGAGCCAGCCAAAGCTAAGGCTAAGCCAATTTTACAGAGTATAATTAGAAATCTTGCGACACAAGCAGAACTTTACATCATGCATTCCAAGTACATAACCTTTGACAATAAAGTTTTACCTTTTTATGGATCATTTTGTGATAAATTAGGAATTAAAATGTAATTGTATGTGTTGTAAAATAGTTCTACAAAGTCTTGTCATGTGAGTTACTGAATGATCTGTGCTGTCTGTCACAGTGGAAAACCTTGTAACATATTACATTGCTGGTAGATGACAAGCATTTTAATTGTCATTACTGTAAGAGAGCTTCACTTGTTAGTATTAAATGAAGAGAACAGTCATTCACAACAACCATCTCTGATTTAATGTCATAATTACCTCAAATCTAGATATGATAAAGGGTAGTAAATGATTAATATATTATAGAATTAGCAAAATGATTCCTGTTTTAAAAAATGCTGACATGCTCATTTGTAAGAGCATCGGAATGTGAAACTGACTCCAACTGCGACGGCATCCAAATGACCTCCCTTTCACTTCGTACGCACACATTTCAGTCTTTACATATTTCTGTCCTTTTTGTCCCCAGTAAAACAAAGAGCTCTGCGGCTGAGGCATTATGCAATAAAAATGATACGGGCAAACACTACATGATACTGGACGCGATTCGCTGCATGTTTCCTTTACGAAGGATAAGATTTATGAATCATGTTCACCATGAAAAGGTCATTGTTTTGCTCAGCTACCTTCAGCGGGAGCTGCCCGGGGTGTTGAGTCTCAGATAAGTCAGAAATGACCTTAAAGCAAAGGCAGGAGGGTTGCAGACGATTTGTCTGTCCCACAGACAAGGTGGGTGACAAGGACATCCATGTGCAAGGATGGGATGTGTGCGCATTTCTTACTATTGTGGTGAAATGACTCAACAAAGGGAAGAGGAAGAAAAGGAGAGGGAAGTAAGAAAAGATTTAGAAATGACTGTGAGATCCTGACAGAGATTGTTGTCTCACATGCGCATGTGTACTTCCTGTTACTCACTTGTGCCCCTTGGTGGTAGCAAGACCCCAATCTTTTGCCCTGTGTTCCGCCTGAGGAGGAAATTGCTTTCTATTTATAATGAGCTGCTGCATTTAACCAAGCCTTACTAACAAGACGGGGAGACTCATGCTGCTAAGGCCTCTATGACTTTGCAGCAATGCACTGTTTTATCTCACTGCATCTGTGCAGCACCTACACACTGTCTACACAGTGTAGCATGAGCAAAAGAACAGAAGCAGCCTTTTTAGCTTTCAGAAGCTAACGTGACTGAGAATCCTCAGTGACACTGCACTGAGCGAACAGTCTACACAGGCCCTACAAGTCAGCTGGTGTGTATCAGACTATCAGTGTCCCTGTGTGTTGAAAGTTACACCTACTATGAGTGTGTCACTGAGTTAAAGCCTGCGTAGTTCTGCTGCCCTGCCATATAATTTGATCCTTGCTTTACACATCAGGCCTCTCAGCACCCCACCTCGGGTTTCATATCAGTCCTCAGTCCACCTGTGAGGCTGCAGAGCAGAGTATGTGAAATGGCAATCTTCCCGAAAGCCTTACCTGCTGGCGACAAGAGCAACCACCAGCTCAGCATTTTGCTCTGTAGCGCTCCTCCTGCGAGAACAGCGTGAGTTCTGTGGAACGACTACGGCCGAGCTGGCACACACCTGCACTCAACTAAAAAGTATTGAATTGTTCAACCTCTGCTGAAAAGAGAGAGATTGCATTATTTACCCTCTGGTGATTTAACGTTGACACTGCAGAATTAAACCAAAGTCCTGTGCAAGCAATGTAAAGCTGTCTGTAGTGCAAGACAAGAGTCAGTATAACCGCTGTAAGCAGAAAAACACATGGAGCAGGTAAAGAAGACTCTGTATATGCAGAGAGGAGCATCTTTAAAAATCGGTCCTGACTATAAGGGTTAGACAAAATCCCAAAATACGAAAGATATCTTTGTATCTATTATCTATCTTTTTATCAGCTTGTCCTCTCACCTCTACTTGGTCTCGTTCATGATAGTATTTAAAACAAAGCATTTCTAGTTCATTTTTAATGGGTGTCCACCTGACACATATGTTTAGAGAAGAACTATATCTGCTCTATTAGAATTAAGTTACAAATATTGCACAGTAATGCCCATACAGCTGAGTCCTGACAACTGACATTTACACCATGTTTTTAGCCTAAATGTCCACTGTGATCCACGCCTGAACACGGCTCCAGAGGAGGATATGGGATATTTAGGCTTAAAACATGGTGGAAATGACGCCGTTTCGAGTCAGATTTGAATGTTGGGGCTTACATACACTTGGATTTTTAATATGGAGAGGTGTCATGGTCACGTTTTCCCTTGTCAAGATACAAGATGAAGAATTTTGGTTTCACATTTTGGTTTCAGAATCATTTCATTCCAACATTGGGACAATAGTGGTCAACATTCAAATGCTTCCAGGCCTTTCTCTCTTTCAGAGAACCTTCAACACATGTCAAAGTGAAGCTCTGAACAATAATAATGTAAAATGCTTTTTAAGCTCATAATGGTTTGTCCAGTATGAAATAAGCACCTGTCAACACTTAGCCAGGGTCAATTAGTCCAAAGCTCGGCTCATATTAGTGAGTGTAATCTGTCACTGAGAGCTGTTTAGCTGTTACAGCCATTTACAACACGACAGAGCTGCCGCACGGCTGAAAGTAGCTTCTCTTGACCTCACATCTATTCTTTGTAGTAAAACATTTATTTAGTTCACAGCAGCACTTTGTGTCATAACAAGTCAAAATAAAGTCAAAGCAGTGATACACCAATCTGACTGTTTCTCCCGTGATTCAAAATCAGCAAACCTCATGTTAACATCTATTTCATTTTCTAAAACACCCATTTTGCTTATTTTCACATATAAACGCACTCACGTTCATCAAATAAAAAACTACACTTGTTCTCACAACTTAGTGACACACTATAACTGCAAAAGTGGCAATTTGTTAATAATTCAGATTGAAAGCCAAGAGGGAACCTGGTAACATTAATGAGACATTAATGAGCAAAGTTTTTCATGGTGAAGGTAAAGCAGCATCTGGATATTGATTACACACACCTTATTTCTTCCAAAGTGTCCGCTGTTATCTGTAACACTAGGGTCAGCATGAGTTTGTAACCTGGTTCCCTTGTTGACATTAGAAAGCATTAATTGGCAAGCACATATGAAACGGAGAAGATTTAATTTCAAAGTCGCTTTGCACACCAGAAGAAGCCGACATGACCCAGAACAATATGATGTTTATCTTAATATGGTTTTGTCATTTCTGGCTGATGTCTGATTCACTTAGAAAAGTATAAATGCTGATATCAATTCAATGGTTCAGATTGTTGCTACAGTCCAGCATGCACACTCACGTCTATTAGTTTAGTTTAAACACTATTCTTGGTATATTTATATCAACATTAGGGCAGCAAATGAGTTTTAGCAATATCCAACCTTTCTTCCGGCTAACGTCACATTTCAACAGATTCCATTTTTCTTATGCAATTTTCTAACAGTTGTCACTTTCAAGACAATCCATCTCTTTCAAACTTCCCTCTAAACCAAGCCTAATGTACTGTATAACACTGTATGAGGCACTGTAATGTCCCAGATGGCCGACTTTCCTCTGATGCAGCACCGCTGTGTAAACAAACACCCTGAGGTCACCCTGCAGGAGGTCAGACCGGGAAGCAGCGCACCTTTACTTTGCTAAAGAGGACAAGACACACTTTTCACTGATGCTGCAGCTTATCTTGCACAGTGGCTTCAGCCGTGTAACCAACAGAGAAACATTAGCGCCCTTCTTTTACAACATGCTGTGTAACGTGCGCCGCTCTTAGACGCAGCTTTCAAGACCACTCAGATGTCTGCAGACGCTCCGTATAAGCTGCTCATAAATCATTGAGCACTACAGCTGAATTCTGCTCAACTAAGGACCACACTGTGTGTGACTGTCAGGCTTCTGGAGAGCACACTCATCCTCAGTGGTGGAACAATGCTTACAACACTACAACACTACAACACCCATAATTCATCACACAAGGAAACATGCACAAGGTGCACGGAGTGGTGCAATGACGAGAAGTTTCTAAAAATAGAAAGCTGAATAAAACCTCTGTACAGGAAAACTATGACATGATAAAGCACCAATGAGGATAGTTGTCAGGTGTTTCTCTGAGCACAGCAGATACTGAACCGATGACGACACCATCTTTACACAAAGTCACATTACTGTTAAATCTCAATATTTATCAAAGACAAAGTAACTATAATATATAAAAATAATAGAGAAGAAAGTCAAGAGACGAATATGAACCAGAGGAAATCATCTTTAATTATTTCTAATCATGTGTTTAAAGATAATGACCCGAAATTCTCACAAGAGGTTTTCGACCATGTCAACTCAAACAGTCCAGCTGAACATTATGCAAGGCAAGAGCAGTCCGCCTCTGATTGCAACCTTTGAGTTTAAGTAGCAGCGCTGATTCAACAAGCACCAAATGGATGACTGGATAATAACAAAGACATACAAATGAGGCCACTCACCAGGTCATGGTTTATGGAGTTTGAATCATCTTCAGGGAAGGGGACGTAGACAGCTAAGGCCATACAGTTGGCAAAAATGGCAATTAATATAAAGATATCAAATGGCCTGAGAAGAGAAGTTAGGGAAAACACAGGATAAGAAATGACATTGAAGAAATAGTGCATCATATTAATACCATCTTTGGTTTCTTTTGTTTCTGTAACTAATTACATCAGTGGTTTACAAAATAAGTAATGGGGTGGTCATGAAAGAAAACTTGCTCCCAAAACCACTGTATTACATATACTACAGGGGCATGTTGGGCCCCAGACGTAGCTGCAAAGCAAGGGATCTAATTCTTTACATTATTATTACTACAAATAAGATCCAACGTGAGATTTAGACAAGAAGAACAACAGCTACAAATTATTGTTATTATTGATGAGTCTGGCAGCTATTTTATTGACTGATTGATTAGACCATCAATGAGGTCTCCATGGTGATGCTTTCAAATGCCTTGTATTGACCAAGAACCCAAATCTTGATACTAAAAAAGCAGAACATCCCCACAATGAACCAGAGGATGTTTGGTGTTGTTGCGGGATGCATTTCTTAAATTATTAATGATCAAAATATTTGCCTAGTAATTTTCCGTCAATTGATTACTCTATTAACAATAACAATTTCACACACTCATGCACACTCACACATGCACTAAACCCCACATAGGGCCACAGTTAAAGGATATTTCCACTCCACCAGGCTGATGCAGGCCCTGCGTATGGGGTTGTTGAGGTTGAGGCAGAACAGAGCCCTTGGTGGCCTGCTGTTGGCATTACTGCCCTGTTTCTTGCTTTTGGCATACTGCTGCCGCTTCTTCTGTGCCAACGCACCTACTGGGATAG
This sequence comes from Verasper variegatus, assembly GCA_026259375.1. Classification (NCBI taxonomy): domain Eukaryota; kingdom Metazoa; phylum Chordata; class Actinopteri; order Pleuronectiformes; family Pleuronectidae; genus Verasper; species Verasper variegatus. Next base: position 15,524,454 of record CM048040.1, read on the forward strand.
TGGTGGTCGCTGGGGCAGGCGGGGCAGGAGGAGCGGGCGCCGCTGGGGCCGGGGCCGGAGCCGGAGCAGGGGCAGGGGTAGCGGCGGGAGGGGCTACTGGGGCCGTGGGGGCTGGGACTGGGTCCGGGGTGGGCCCGTTGGCGCTCATGGTGCGGGCGTGGCTCTGTGAGGAGCATCCAGCAGCATGGATCTGCCAGGGTAGAGAGGGAGGCTATAGGAGGGCAGAGCGGTCTGACCGATGAGCTGGCACGTCACCAGGGGGAGCGACTCTGGTGCTGCTGGCATTATTTGCCTCTGAGAATGAGAAAAGGTGAGAACAGGTGGCATTAATACGTTTTTGCACACTTTATGACTTGATGACACAGCGCATCATAGGTGTCCTCAAACCGCAACATTAGATTCAGGTACACTCATGAAACAAACTGATCGGCCATGCTCCATTACATGCGTTAGAAACAATTGTCTTAATTGAATTTGGTGTCTTTGTCCAAGTTCAATAGTGACAATTTAATTCAACCATCTTGAAGATGGAGTTAAATCTAAAGGTGTGTTTCCTGACTATGTGAGGTGCAGCAGAGGTGCACTGAACATGCTGTTGGTGCTCTGAATGGACTCATGGGAAGTCAAGTGAATATAACATGGCTTACAAATAAATGGTTGGGGTCATATGAGGCGGCTTTGTGTAGTGTTTATATAAAAGACATTATGAGAGTGAGGACATTAATTCACACACACCTCAAAAGGCTTTAAAAAATGGCAGAATAACGTAAATAACTCTTCTACAGTTAATTGAAATGAGCTGGTCCCCCGTCAAGCATGCAAATAAGATACAAAAGAAGAAATAAACCATAGCACGCTTGCTCTAGAAAAAATTGAACAGCCTACATTGGTGTGGCTAAGGGTTAGTCTCCCTGAAGGAGGCCAGTGTGCTGTAACACATTGGTGCATTTTCTTTCTGTTTTTATCACAGTAATGCAAAATATTTCTCACAGCAGGAGAGCAGTGGTTTATATAATTTTTTATTTTAATCTACCATCCCTGTGCCAAAAGGAACCTTTCTGGATTGTATACACATATTTGTCCAAACAGGTGCACTCCTCTTTCCTCTCTATAGCTTTTTCCTTAAACTACAATAAAAAATATGACCTGGCTCAGATGCTAAACAATCCAACATTTCCTTAAAAAAACTGACCATATTCCATAAGGTTAAACAGGACGGATGCCACGCTGTTCAAAGCCCATGAAAACACATGAGTGAATTGAGAGCTGCCACTCTCAGTTGGTCTCATCAGTTGTGTAAGTCCTTGAATTGCGGGCAGGCCCCGCAGAGGAAGAAACCGAAAAGGTCACATTGCACTGATGCTCCAAGGAGAAATCATCTTTATATTGTTGCATTGAGAGAAAAAACCCCACATGATCAGTGAGTGTTACTGTTATGTGACGCTGCTGCTCTTGTGATGAATCCAGACTTTAACCTACATCTCCTTTGTGCTCTGATATGCTTCTTCTGCCTCATAGCCGAGCCGAGGCGAGAACAATGCGTAAAATACATGCGCCCCCCCCGGGTTGGATAGTAATGCCACGGCTGCATCGACCGTGCATCCGCGCATGAAAATGAACACTGTGATTTCCATGAGCAAAATAGCCATCATCTGGCGAGGTGATATGTTTCCCCTTGGACGCCACTGAGGTGAGATGTGGTGAAATCCAGCAGAAAAAGAGGAGACAGCAGAAACAGCTGGCAGCGTTATTACAACGAGCCTCAGCTCAGTGGACAGTCCACATGATCAGGTCTATTCTAGTGAGGCTGTGTTATTAATAATGAAAAACCTCCTCATCCACCGAGCATGACAGCGTCGAGAGGAAAGTGGCCATTAATAAAAAAGAAAAAACTGCTGTCCTCTAGAAATAAAGATGGGAATAAAGGCATCATCACTGTCTGCATGCAGAGAGGCAGCTATGCTAAGAGGCTAACTTCAGTTTGATGCGCCGAGCTCTACCTTTTTTCTCCTGGAGACTTCAGGGTTGAGCCGCGGTCCTCTCCTCTCCTCCTCCCCGGGTCCTGGTCCAGTGGGTCGGCGTGTGATGTGTTCGCAGGTCCGGTCTCAGTGACGGCGGAGGTTTAAAATGCATGCACCAGCTCCAGCAGCAGCAGGACGAGGAGAGGGACACGTACAGGCTGCGTGCATTAATTAGGCTCTTCCATGGTGATCGTGGAGAGCTGACGATGGAGACGGGAGAGTGCGCACCAGACAACAGAGAGTCCGCTGCCTGCTCATCGTCACAGCGCCAGTGAGACAGAGGAACGAGAAGAACATGAGAGTGAAGCTCGATCCCTCCTTCTGCCCCCGACTCTGCTGCACAGACCCTGCTCTGATCATACACTGCACATGGGTCACACCATGCACTGCACATGGATCAGAACATGTACTGTATATGGCTCAGAACATATACTGTATATGGATCAGAACATATACTGTACATGGATCACATCATATACTGTATATGGATCAGAACATATTACTGTACATGGATCACATCATATACTGTGCATGGATCACATCATATACTGTGCATGGATCAGATCATATACATGGATCACATCATACTGTACATGGATCAGACCATAGACTGTACATGGGTCAAATCAAATAGGTTGAATGAGAGATCCTCTGTCAGGCCTGCCTCTTGCTTCTTTAACAAAAACGAGACACCTTTCAAACGGTGTCACATGCAGCCTCCATTTATCATGTGAAGGTCACTATTATTAGACTCAAATCATCATGAGCCTAATTTTACAGCTGTGATACAGATGTGGAAAAAATGACATAATATAGCATTTTTATACTTATAACAGTCTATATGGTCATATATTTGTTTCAATAACTCTATATACATTATACTAAAAACATTATACATCCTAGTGAAATCCTCCTGTGCCACTGCACTTTATCCAAATTTATTTTCTCTAGTTTTTGTCTGTAGTGTAAGTCATGTACACGTTGTATTTTGTAGCCTATTTTATTTTATACTTTTACGTTTTCTCATTTTGACTATCTGCTGCTGTAACAAGTCATTTTAATCTGAAGTAGTTACAATACATACACCCGTAAGAGTGATTTATTGGGCTGCGGTAGCAAATATGATCTATTAATTAAAGACAAAATAAAATCTAGCAGGACACCAACCCCACTTCTTATTTTCTGAGTCTTCTGAAATGGGTTGTATCTTAGAAAACATATACCACAGTAAAACTACTGCTGCTCACCAAATTCCCATTTAGATAACACACGCTCATTAAAAACGTGTTCTTTCCACTGATAAAACATCGCCACCCTTCAAATTGTTACCACACATAATTACATTTTCCCATTTACCTCCAGTGCGATGTGCTCATAATGAGACAGTAAGTTAACACGACCCTGCCTGAAACACACCTCTCTCCTGTCACAGCTGTTGTTTCTAAGCAAGCAGGCTATAAGACAAGTGTGTATAAATAGAATCTCACTTTGTGAGAGTCTGATACATTCAAATATAACTTGTTAAAGTGGCTATCTTAAATAAATGTTAGAGATAGTTTCTAATAAGAAAATGTAAAATATACTTTGTCACCGTGCATAATGGTGAGGGCTGTAAATCTGTAAAAGTGTAAATTATGAATCCATTATCAGCTTAAGAACACAGTTATTTTGTGGTGTGACAATGTTTTATAAAAGCTATAACCTCTTATGTAAATGATGTTAAAGTGATCCTACCTTAAGCTTAATTGTACAAAGTCTGTCTGACGAATGCGACAGCATCACAAAGCACTTGTACATCTGTCAGGCATACAGCTTCTTATTAATCCCCCCCCCCCCCCTTATGAAAAACTAATGACCAAATGATAGCTGTGACCCCCAGAAGACCCTTTAAAACACTTCTGTGGATTTTATTTTCAGTCACTTGTCACCAAGCCTGTTTAATATCAGCACCAATGAAACAGGAACTGTGTAGGTGTTATAGTTGCATTGTAATTTTAGATGTTAAGTTTTAAAATTAATGGTTTTACCCATAGACTGTATATAAAGATGGACGACGCGTCTCCACTTCCTCCCACAAACGTGTACTTTGACTTATACCTTATACTGCACTACGTGGCGATTGAAAAACTTTGGCTTCACTTTTGGAAGGCAGTCATGTCTTCCATATTTGTATACGATTGAAAAAGTTTTTTCTTTTTCCACATATTGCTTTGGTTAATGTTGATAGTAGTACAGCATAAAAATGGCACCAGTTAAAGTAAAATATAGAAAGGTCATTTAATTTTATTTTAGGTTGCCTTGTAGAAACTAGGGACTACTTTATATGGCTGACTCTGGCACATTTACAGTATTTTTTCTATTGATTAATGAGCACTGTCCCTATCACATATATAAACTAATGAAATATATTTGACCCACTCAATAACAGTGACCTCAGTTCAGTGCTACATAGCCAGTATGATAAAACTCCTACCTATAGTAGAACCTCTGAGCTGAGACCTCTGCTTCACCTGCACGACCCATCTGACAGCAAAGAGCAGAGAACAATCATCTTCATTTCCCGGCTTATTGGTCAGTGAGTGAACTCCAGCAGTGTTCTGTGAGAGGTGAGGAGGAGCGGACCAGGTTCACCATATCAGCTTACCTGTCTGCCCTGGATAATGGTTTCTTCTAGAATCGTCTTGAATTATTCACCTGGGGATGAGGTTATGTGTGTTTGTGTGTGTGTGTGTGTGCGTGCGTGCATGTGTGTGTTTGTGTGTGAGCATACCTCGGCAACAGTCGACCCTCCCCTTTGTTACATACTCACCCATATTGGAGTAGTGAGCCAACAGGGGACATTTATGAGATCCACTAACACTGTTAGTCATGCCTAAATCATCATGACTTATAATTATGACTAAAACCCTCTGATGAATTGATTTAAATTTTAGCCATGAGTGGACCTGCAAGTATCGAGTGTTAAAAAATGTCAAGCGGGCACTTACAGCCCTTATGTCTACCTATCTCCAAATCCTGCAGTGGATATGTCTGGTGACCAGTATCTATTAATTCATGTGAACAGACATCAATACACAAAAAAAACCCTTGCTTTAATAGTTATTTGCTTATATTAACAATTTGATTATACAGTTTTTAACATCTAAACATCATGCCTTGGCGAATGTAGTGTTTAAGTACATCTTGATTGATGCTGGTCGCTTCCAGCTACTGAAAATCAGCAGGATCCACAGTCTCAAACTAACCCCCCCGTGCTTCTAACTGCACTTGGGAACTTCTCTTAGAGATGTTGTTCTTCTTCATGTTGCAGCACACGTTGGAATTAATTAGCATGCAATTCCAAAAAAAACGAGACTTACCCTGGATGATCAAATTTAGAAAAATACCCTCACAATGTTTGTGTTTTCTATCTTGGTTACAAACAAACAAACAAATTGACAGGGGTGAAAACAGAGCGCCCTTTGCCAAACAGCACCTCTGGCTTTGATTTTTAATCTGTAATCCTTTGTGTTTTCTGTTTTTTTCT